>JAODAL010000259.1:0-355871 GCA_025379985.1 Phyllomedusa bahiana
TTTTTTGGGGGCGTTTCCCCTTATGAGGTGGGTGTTTCCCCAGGGCTTTTTAAAAGGAGTTTTTTTTTTTTCTTCTTTTTTTTAAATAAAAGTTACTTTTATTGTGGGATTTTTTTTTTTAATTCTGTGAATATTTTAGATTGTGTAAACCCCTTATGTGTCAATTTACATCTTATAGGGTTTCCAACCCATTCATTAAAATTGGCTGTGAGGTTTTCAATTTTTGCTTTCACCAACAGTGTCTCCTTCAACCCCAGTTTTTACTTTGTTTTTTACCCCTCAGCTTGTGCAGGTTATGATTTTGTCCCTGCACCCTTGAAAAGTTTTGTCTTCCCCGGGGTTGTAGAGCTAGATCTGATTAATTGAGACTGTGGACAGGGTCTTTATAAAGGTGACTATTTAAGACAGCTGTCATTAAAGCAGGAATGAGTTGATTGGGAGTGTTTATATCTGTAGGGCCAAAACTTTAAAAGGGTTTGGTGGGGGTTTCAAATCTTATTTTCCCCAGCAAAAGCAAATCTTTATAAAATTTAACAATATGATTTTTGGTTTTATTTTGGATTTGTTCTAAATGTTAAAATTAACCTCCCCTTAAAATTTGATTTTCAGGTCTTGGTCATGGGCAAAATAGAAAATAGAAAGGGATAAAAAATTATTTCCTTCACTGTATCCCTTATACCGTAAAGAAAATATTTTATCCTTGATGATGTTTTTTTTACTTAAAAATAATGGTATATAAAAATGATAAAATAAACACATTCAGATACAGGATACGGGATCCCATGTACCCCATAACAGTAATGTTTTTGGATGGAAACCTGTTTAAAGTTTGGACTAAGTAGTTGATTAAAAGGGGAAAAAATGTTGATGAAAAATTTAGGGGAGCATAAGTATTTGGCAATTGTATGGTTTGCCATTAACAGTTGAGCTTTTTTAGGATGCAAGCAATTTGAGGGTACTTACAGTTAATTACCCTCGGGCTGTCTTGTTGTTAAGTTTGATTGACATTTCCATAAGTGTTTTGGGGGCATGTTTGACAGTGCAGTAAAAACATGTGAATATAAAAATTTTTCCCCTTTGAATGTTCATAATTAATTTTGTACAACTTGAATTACATTCATTTTTAAGGGGTAAACAAGAAAGACTAAAATAAAGATAAAAAACAAATATTATTAAATGGCAGTTGTTTTTTATGCAAAAAATTGAAGCAAATATAAAAACCCCCTTTCCAAATGCTTGTTTTGGGGAATTTGGACTCCTTTAGAGTAGCCCCCAGTCCCCGGGTTCCTTTATAAACCAGGGAAGGGTGGTCAAAAATCTGAACTTCAAAAAAGTAATTTTATATTTATGATATGTTTTAAATTTTTAAAAAGCCCCCCCCCAAAAAAACACAGAAAAATGGACATAAATGACCAAAAAACTACAAAGCCACACTTACAGCTCAATGGCTGGTGGATACACTGAATCCCATCAGCAGGTGTCTCTGGCCCTTGTGCTGCATGGGAAAAGATAACAGGTGGCGTTAATTAATGATTCAAATATGCTCTATTTACTAGTATCACACCAGCATGCAAAAAGCCACAGTATAACACAGTGGAGACTGCAAAAATGTAACAATACCGATGAAAATTGCATATTAGATAAAGCAATCAAAGGTTAACGCCATGCTTTGGGTTTCCAGCTTATATCACCCATAAAAAAAATAATGGCAAGCTGCCCAGCTCTTAGAAGGTGCACTGCAAAAATACTTGTACTCTAAGCTCCCATATTTTAGGGCAAAAAGATAACATACTGGAAAAAATATCAAAATATGAGGTAATTATTTGAATACAGTATCTACAGTACGCAAGCCTCTCAAGCCAACGGCTAGGCAGCTCAATTTTTCTTGCGAGTCTCCTACACTGATCAAAAAACCACAACAAATGGACAAAAATAGAGATGGGCGAATCGTATTCAACGAAGTGGAATTCGATAAAATTTCAGGAAAACTTCGGTTCGAACGAAGTCGAACTTTTGGGGTAAATTCGGGTTGAACGAAGTGTGCTTTTTGATTGATAAAATGCTGCGAGCACATGGCCCTACATAGTGCAAAGCACTCTGGGAGGAAGAAGGCATAGCACTGCTGACATTGCCAGAGATAAGCCAATCAGAGACCGCGGGATCTGTGACGTCACGCACTATATAAACCGAGCGCGCCGCTGGAGCTCACACTCCTCTCACTGTACTGACAAGGGAAGTGCTGCTGCGGTGATAGCGCCTTTCTGAAGAACTGATTTTTACACAGCGATATTTGTGGGGTGTCTCAGCTTGTCTCAGAGACTGTTCTCTGAATGTTCATTTCTGATTTTTTGGGTATTGATCTGAAACCAGTTGCTCCACTGCATCTGCATATACAATCAATATCCAAGTGGGATCTAAGCCAGTTTCCGTTGTAATTCATTTAAAGAAACAGGTTTTACAATACAAATACCACTTCATTTGGCTGCTCAATTCAAAATGCGCAATTTTACTCCATGGGGTTTAATTAAGCGTTGTTTTGTGTTGTGTCCTGACAAAAATAAACCGTCTTTTTCAACGCCAAATATAATATATTTTTTTTGGTAGCCTAATTCACAAGCAAAGGTTAATTACAATTTTATCTCTTGTTGTGTGGCGTAGAAAATACGCCAATGTAACAAGCTACAAAGCAACTAGTATGTGGAGGCTCAATTCTATTGCGCAATTTACATCCAGGGTTAATTAAGCTTTGTTTTTGCTGGTGTGCTGACAAAAATAAAACCGCTTTTTCAATGCCAAATACTATATATTTTTTTTGGTAGCCTAATTCACAAGCAAAGGTTAATTACATTTTATCTCTTGTTTGTGCGTAGAAAATACACCATTGTAACACGCTACAAAGCTATAGTATGTGTGCTCAATTCCATTGCGCAATTTACATCCAGGGGTATAATTCAGCGTTGTTTTGCTGGTGTGCTGACAAAATAAACCGTCTTTTCAACGCCAAAAAAATATATATTTTTTGGTAGCCTAATTCACAAGCAAAGGTTAATTACATTTTTATCTCTTGTATGTGTGGCTCGAAAATACGCCATTGTACCACGCTACAAAGCTACTATTTTGTGGTGGCTCAATTCTATTGCGCAATTTACCTCCAGGGGTTACTTAAGCGGTGGTTTGCTGGTGTGCTACAAAAAAAAACCGTCTTTTTCCAACGCCAAATATATATATTTTTTTTGGTAGCCTATTCACAAGCAAAGATTAATTACAATTTTATCTCTTGTTGTGTGGCGTATAAAATACACCATTGTAACACGCTACAAAGATACTATTATGTGGAGGCTCAATTCTATTTCGCAATTTACATCCAGGGGTTAATTAATCGTTGTTTTGCTGCTGTGCTGACAAAAATAAACCCGTCTTTCAACGCCCAAATAATAAATTTATTTTTGGTAGCCTAATTCACAAGCAAGGTTAATTACAATTTTATCTCTTGTGTGTGGCTAGAAATACGCCATTTGTAACACGCAACAAAGCAACTAGTTTGTGGTGGCTCAATTCTAATGCGCAAATTACATACCAGGGGTTAATTAGTCGTTGTTTAGCTGCTGTGCTCGACAAAAATACACGTCTTTTTCAACGCCAATTATATATATTTTTTTTTTGGTAGCCTAATTCCACAGCAAAGGATTAATTACAATTTTATCTCTTGTTGTGGGCGTAGAAAATCCGCCATTGTAACACCTACTAACTAACTAGTTTGTGGTGGCTAATCTATTGCTCATTTACATCCAGGGGTAATTAAGCGTTGTTTTGCTGCTGTGCTGACAAAAATAAACCGTCTTTTTCAACACCGAAATATATACATTTTTCTTGTAGCATAATTCACAAGCGAAGGTTAATTAAGCCTGTTTGTGCTTTTACATTTAGTAAAACACACAGTGCTTGTAACGACACATACAAGTAAATTTTTTCCTGGCCATTTGTGGAGCGCAATTTATATCCAAGGGTTACCCAAGCTTGTTACTGGGTTCATTTGGAGTCAAAACAGGGTGTATATTTATCATATACAGATAGCTTCATCAAACAGTGTCTGTACATTTTAGAACAAACAGTATGTCAGACAGAGAGGTGGCAGGCTCTGCAACTGCGAGTGGCAGTGGCACAAACATTTCTGAAACGGGCCCAGGTCGCAGCACAGCAAGGGGACGTCGCAGCAGGGGTCACTCGGTGAGGCCACAACTGCCGCTGTCATCTAGCGGCCGTGTGTTGTTCAGCAACCCAGGGTTCTTGATTGGTTGACTAGGTCATCCTCTTCCTCCCAGATGACATCTGACAACCCCAGCCAAGAGTCGGTGGGAACCTCAGACACAACACTTAGTTGGCATGGCCCGGGAGCGGGTCAGCGGCCCTCACCTGTCCTCAGCCCGCCTCTGTCCCATCCAGTTCCCTCAGCCAGGGATCTACTATGTGGTCTGGGCTCAGCGCCACTATATAGCGAGGATGAACAATTTGAGGAGGGCAGTCAGCAGCTACTTGGCAGCGAAGAAATGGGGCCAATATCCCCAGCTTCTTGCAGTAGGCGGCAAAGTATAGATGTGGAGTGTGGCATGGGAGGTCATGTGGTGAGAGGTCAGCCTCGGCTTACCAAGACCGGTGATGAGGACAGTAGTGACGATGAAACACAAATAGATGATGATGTAGCCGACCGCACTTGGGAGCCGGGTGAAGCAAGGGCTTCATCATCGTCAGGAGAAGAGGGCGTCAGCTTGCGCGTCAGGCAGCGGCGCAGCCAGCAAGTGGGTTGTGTGGCCGTGAGTCAGCAGGGTAGCAGCAGTGTGAGGTCGGGAGCCAAGCGGCCACGGGGTAGAAAACCCGCTTCGCAGGTCCAAGACAGTAGCGGCACAGGGGCTCAGCGAGGCAGCGGCGGCAGTAGTCACTCAGTGCGGAGCGTTGGCGGTAAAATCAGCTACTCGGCGGTGTGGCAGTTCTTTGCTAAGACACCGGAGGAGCCGAATATGGGTATATGTAGAATCTGTGGGCAGAAAGTGAAGCGTGGCCAGGGAGCTAACGTTGGCACAACGGCCCTGCGTCAACACATGCAGCGTCACCATCCGGTGGCCTGGGAGAAACGTGGCTCAGATGTGGTGGTCCATCCTGCCGCTGCAGCAGCAGCAGCGGCCAGTGGCACGCATGCCATTTCAGCCAGTCAAGGCTCCACCACCTCTGCAGAACGGCGCTGTTTTCTCTTTGACATCTCTCCCGTCCCAGATGCTCCTCTCCTCGCTACTCATGGCGCCACAAGTCCGTTCAGAGAGGCGATTGTAAAAGAGACAACAGTATGACTTCCAACCATCCTAAGGTGCAGCAGCTTGACCCATGCCTCCTGTCCAAGTTGTTGTACTTCAGTCCCACCCTTTCGCAAATGGTTGGACTCTGCACCATTTCAGAGAACTAATGGCTTGTGCCGAGCCGACTGAGAGTTCCCAAGCCGAATTTCTTTCCAAAAAGGCAGTACCAGCACTTCATAAATATGTAGAACATAAAGTGGGTCAGTCCCTTGAGCTTAACGTTTTGTTCCAAGGAACACGGCAGCGCGACGTCTTGGAGCTGAAACTACGGTCATGGGCAGTACATGACCCTTTACGGCCCGACGTGTGAATGTGCTTTCCTGCCCAGCACACCAACAACTTGGACAGGAGACGCCGCTTTATCCTTCCACGTTGTCAAACTGCTGCACCTGGCGCCAATGTCCCGCCTCCTCCTCCTCCACCCCACCACCATCTCATCCTCCACAAGTACTGCTCCATCAAACCACAGTGTGGGCACAGCGGTGTCACGCAGTTCAAAAAACAACTAACAGACAAACACACTAACTACAACTAAAAAACTAAAAAAAAAACACACACCAAAAAAAAAACAAAACAAAAAAAAAAAAAAAAAAAAAACACAAATAAGTAAAAAGCAAAAAAAACAACAACACAAAAAAAAAAAAACATAACACTACAAACAAAAAAAAAAAACAAAATAAAGAAAAATAAAAACTAAAAAAAAAAAAAATAGGAAAAAACACAAAAAGAACTAAAAAAAAACAGTTCTAAAACAAAAAAAACTAGAAAAAAAATAAGAAAAAAAAACAAAACGTAAAACAAAAAAACAACAAAAAAAGAAAAAAAACCTAAAAAAAAAACTAAAAAAAACCAAAAAATCAAAAAAAAAAATCAAAAAAACAAACCAAAAAAAAACCACTAAATAAACAACCTAAAAAAAAAAAAAAGGAAAAAAAAAGACAAAAAGAAAAAAAACAACTAAAACAAAAAACAAAAAAAACTAAAAAAAAAACAACAAAAAAAAAAAAAGAAAAAAACAAAAAAAAAAGAAAAAAGACTAACAAAAAACACAACAAAGCAAAAAACAAACAAACAAAAAAACCAACTACAAAAAACAAAAAAAAAAAATAACTAAAATTCTAAAACAAAAAAACAAAAAACTAAAAAAAAAAAACCACAACCTAAAAAACAAAAAACAAACAAAATCAAAAAACATAAACAAATAAAAAATAAAAACAACAAAAAAAAAAAAAACACTATAACAAAAACAAAACATAATACAAAAAAATGTCAAATAAACAAAAAACACACACTCAAAAAAAAAAAAAACAAACCAAATTCTAAAAAGAAAAACAAAAAACAATAAAAAAAAAAACAACAAAAAACAAAAACACAAACAACAAAAAAAAAAAAAAAAAACAAAAAAAAAAACGAAAAAAAGCAAAAAAAAAAAGAAAAACACAAAAACAAAAAAAAAAAAAAAAAAAAACAAGAAAAAAAACAAAAAAAAAAAAAAAAAAAACACCTAAAAATAACACCCACCAAAAAAACAAAGAAAAACAAAAAAACTAAAAAGACAAACAAAACCAACAAAAGAAAAACGAGAAACAAAGAAAAACGTAAAAAAAAAAAAATCTAAAAAAAAAAAAAAACAAAACAAAAAACAAAAAAAAAAAAAAAAACAAAAAAAACAAAAACACAAAAACTACAAAACAAACTAAAAAAAAAAAAAAAAAAAGCACAAAGAAAAAAAAAAAAAAAAAAAAAAGAAACAAAACAAAAAAAAAAAAAAACCCCTAACAAAACAAACCTTAGCAAAACTAAAAACAAAAACAAAAATAAAAACAAAAAAAAGAAACATAAAAAAGAAAAACAAAAAAAAAAGAAAAAAAACACAAACAAAAAAAAACAATAAAAAGACAAAATCTAAAAAAAATTGAAAAACTAACAAAAAAAAAAAAAAAAAAAAACCAACAAAAAACAATCTAGACCAAAAACTAACAAAAACAAAAAACCACACACCTAAAACAAAGAAAAAAAAAACTAAAACCAAAATAAACAAAAACCAAACAAAAACACAAAAACTAAAACAAAAAAAAAAACACAAAACCAAAAAAAAACACAAAAAAAAAAAAAAAATCTAACACAAAAACAATAAAATAAAAACAAAACAATAAAAATACTTAAAAAAAAAAAAACCTAAAACTAAAACTAAACACCTAAAAAACAAAAAACAAACAAAAACAAAAAACAAACAAAAAAAAAAAACAAAACACAAAACCAAAACCAAACAGAAAAAACTACAAAACAAGAATAAAAAAAAACAAAACAAAAGCAAAAAAACAAAAAAAAAACAAACCAAACTAAAAAAACTAAAACAACAAAAAACAAAAAAAAAAAGAACAAGAAAAACCTAAACAAAAAAAAAATAAAGGAAAAGAAAAAAAAAACAACATCAGGGCCAAAATCATAAAACCTCTAGAAAAAAAAACCCCTAAAAACCAAAAAGCACTCAAAAAAATAACACAAACAAAACAAAAGCAACCTATCTTGCCTCGGCGAACGAAGTCACACAGGGGAGGAACTGCTCCGCGTCATGCAGCAAGAAATCGAATGTGTGGCTTTCCCTCCGTGGCCAACTGCAAATCGAACCATGGTGACTGAACAATGGGAGGAACAATGTGTCCGTGCGCTGCAACAGAGGAGGATGGTTCCATGCGTCCCTGCATGGCGCACGTGTTCAATCTGGTTTTAAAAAGGTTCAGAAGTCTTCCACCGAATCTTCAGAACATTTCGAAAATGGCCAGGAACTGTGCATGCACTTTATTTCCATTCGTACAAAGCCCAGGAACACCCTCCTCGAGTTGCAGCGCAGAACGCCTCCCCCACACACGCTCTGAATGCGATGTTTCCACTCCGCTGGAATTCCACCTGCACATGTCGGACCCGACTTAGAACATGAGAAAGGCCATAACGATTTTTTGATGATCCCAGGCAGACAGAATTACTCCCCTGTGTAACTTTGATTCAGCCAGTGTCAGCTACATGCGTGACACCTGCCCGTTTGTTGTGGCCATTCGAGGAGGCCACGTTATGTCAGTTCGCCAGGACTACGGGATGAATAACGTCATTCACTGCTTCATGGCCTGGAAACAGATGCTCAAAATCTGGTCTGGCAGGTGCTGAGAAGAGGCGACTACATCTCGTGGCCAATAGTCCGGTGGGGTCTGAAAATGGAGGAGGAGGAGGAGGGACATTGGAGTCAGAAGCATTGTCTTGGTGAAATGAGTTGGATTTTCTAACCCAGGTGACAAGAGAGGAGAGCAGTAGCAGCGGAGAGGTGGATTGAGATGAGGAAGACAGGCAGAAGACTCCCAAGCACCGTGCATGTATACATTGGAAAGGAGGCAGGAGCCCCTCGGAGTCACTTGTTCAGATGTCCCGCAGCATGCTTATTTGCCTGGCTAGTGACAGCCGAAATAGTCAGCATCCGGCAGAGGGATGACTTCTGCTCTCCACCCTATTGGACCCTCGCTACCGGTCCAAAATGGGAGTCCTTTTTTCCCAGCTATTGAGAGGGAAGACAAACTCAAAGTACTATAGGAAATCCTCCTAATCATTTGGCCGCTGCCTATGTGCCATCGTCCCTCCTCTGACAGGTCTGACCGGGGGGTTCCTCAGCTCTACACTACTACAGCCGCGGCTGCTGGGGAAGGTGGGGGGGTATGAGCAGTACCAGCTCCATCAGCAGTAACCCTGAATTCTGGAGTCAGCTAATGAGCAGCTTCCTTCAACCCGCCTAGTGATGAGGGCATTCACAAGCAGCAGCAGCATCAGGACATGGAGCATTCCCTGAACCAACAGTTGTGGCCTACTTTGACAGCAACTCTTGCCACCCCAGTTAGAAGATCCGCTGGGACTACTGTGCAGCCAAACTGGATGTGTGGCCCAACTTGCCGAGTTTGGCAGTGGAGAAGCCTGACCTGCCCGGGCCAGTAGTGTAGGCATCATAGCGGGTGTTCAGTGCGGCGGGGGCCATCTGTAACCCCAAGGAGAACCCGCTGTCACGTAAAAGTTGAACGACTGACCTTATGTCAAGATGAAATCAGCGCGTGGATCGGCCAGATTTCCCACACACCAATTGCTTAGGCGTCAGTTCTTGGTTTCAAACTATCTGCCTCATCCACTATTCTTTTGCCGCCACCCGCCTGATGCCACACATCTGCTGATATTTTCTCCATCTGCCTACCACCTTCTTTACCAGGGACTGGGTATTGCCACCCACCTCACACTCAGTCCATTGTGCCGCCCTCTATTTGCTCATTCTGCTGCGCAGTTTGCTTGTTGGGGGGCGTGAAATCCACACTGTGGTCATTGTGCCACTCCTGCGGCCTGTACTTTTTTGGCCACACCAGAATGCAGCCATTGTCCACTCTCTGACCTATGCTGTTGCTCCTGTCAATCACCTCCACTGCCTGTCCATAGTGCCACTCCTGACCTCATGCTGCTGCCGCCGTGACCTCCCTCTTCAGTCATTTGTGCCGCCTCTGTGGCCTAATACTATAGTTGCCACCTGCAGAATGTCCTTGTGCCACTCTCTGACCTCATGCTGCTGCTGTGCCTCCTGTCGTGCCCACAACACTGAGTCATTGTGCCACTGTCTGACCTCATGCTGCTGAAGTGGCGGCTGCCGTGACCCCCACACTGTGCCTACTCCTGTATTTTGCCACCCTCCCAGAATTTGTCATTGTGCCCACTGCTGACCTCATGCTGCTGATTGGCTGCTGCGTGCCCTCACACTGTGTCATTGTGCCACTGTCTGACCTATGCTGCCTGCGTTGCTCCTGCGTGCCCTCAATACACTGTGTCATTGTACCACTCTTTGGCCTACTCCTTTTTTTGCCACTCCGAAAGTTTCATTGTGCCACTGCCTGACCTCCATGCTGCTGCCACCGTGACCCTCCACACTGTGTCATTGTTCCATTCCCTGCGGCCTGGTACTGTTTTGCCACTTCCAGAAAGTCATTGTGCAACTGTCTGACTCAGCTGCTGTGGCTGCGCGACACCTCCACACTCTGTCACAAATGTTGCCAACCTGGAGCCTCTCAGTTTGTTTTTTTCAGCTTTTGCTGCCATGACTTTTTATCAGCTGACGTTCCTGCTTCAGTGTTTTTGGTCATTTGCCCCCATAAGTGCCCAGGTCATTTATAGTGACAGCGATTCTAAGAGCGGCGGCAGTCATGTGCGTGTCATACTAAAACCACAACATTGTATGAAGACACAAACCAAGGCTCCCTCTGCATATTTAATCCATGGCATAACGTTCTAACAGCACCCTGCAGGCTCTTGGCAGCCTGAAATAGCTTGTTTTTTAACGTGAATTCGTTGCCGAAGTAATTCGGACCGAAACGAATTTTGTCGGAAAATTCGGCGAAGTGACCGAACCGAATTTTTGAGAAATTCGCCCATCTCTAGCTGGTACCATTGATTTCTTAATGAATTAAAGGGGTTGTCTCACTACATTGATTCATCTTACCTCAGTCCTGTTTTCTTGGTTTTATTTTGAATTCACGGGCGTGTTTACTGGCTTTCTACTAGCTTAGTAGAAGCGCAGGTCTGTATCAATAGCAACCATTGCTGCCAGCCTATCAGAATAGATGAAAAGCAGGTCCTGTAGCTATAGCGACCATTAGAGCTTAATGCAGCCCTTACAATAGGGGAATATCTCGCGAATAGGTAGGATACTGTTATGGACATATTTTGCAAAGTGACTTGTTTTTGCAAGATCTTTAACATAAAAAGCAATCCTTGTAGTGAGACAACCCCTTTAACCTTCAACTTTTTGATACGGTGTGTGTTCTGTGTTCTGTTGTGTATAAAATATGGCTATAAGAGATTTTCAAATCTCTTTTTTTTTTTTTTAATTATCAACAGCTTCCTAACGTTTTTGGTACTGGGGTTGCAGGAATTTTACCAAAATTTTAAGATTTGACACATTACAATATATATCTTGCATACACATTTACTACCTACTCTTTGTTAATTTCCATGTAGAGTAAAGATATAACCAGATACAATTCTAAAAAGATTTATAATTAATTATTTATGTGTGTTCTAAAGAGAGAACTTCTCTAATCTTTTTATTAATATATTTATTACATATAATGTGTATGAACTTTATATATAAAGCAAAATAAATCATCCTCTGGAATTTGACAGTACTATCAGAAGACTAATTCCATAAATTAGAGTGATTATGTACCTTGCCGTAGATCCAACCAAGTTCAATTTTGTTCATGCCCCAAAGTTCATGGATGTTTTCTGCTAATTTGTCTCGGATCTTCTCAAGATGAGGAGGTAACACGATCTATAAAGGGTGCAAATATTTAATCTTAGCATGGAAAGAAGTGGTGTTAACTTAATATATTGCATGAAATCTAATCTAGAACATCAAAAATCCCAATCCATCTTTTAGTCAATGGAATGTTTTAGGAAACTACTGTAAGAAGCTGTATATGTAATACAGACTGTGAATCCGTTCAAGAAAAATAATTTACAAAGCTCAGCTATTCAACTGTGTATCTAAGAATACAGTACAGAATAGTTTTCAACTGTGCACACGTGGTTTAAATGTGGTATAAACGGGCTACAGTCCATATACCGAGCACAGATCTGGTGCAGCACAGACTGATGGATTACTGTACAATGCTAGAATACAAACATCACTGACATGCCATTTCCATTTTATATCTGCTACTGCTTCTGTGATCATACAGTTTTTTACTTCACTTGGATGTCCTGCTTCCCCATGCTGATTTTATTGTGCTTATGTGCTGGTATTTGTGGCTACTTTGTCTATGTTGGCTATATGCTGGCATTCATAAAGCATTGCAATTTTCATTTCTGTACTGTATGGATATATTTGCTTGCAATTTTTATTTACTGTAAGTGCTCTAATAGTTTTCTGACTAGAATTTTCTTACTAGTTAACCAATTTAAAGAGGTATTCCTATTTTGCAAAGTGATGGCCATTTTGTTCAAATATGTCATCACTTCATAATTGGTGGGGGTCCGACTTCTGAGACCCCAAACATCCTGAGAATGAAGGGACTGCAGTCCTGCCTACTTATGCATTTTGCCTGTAAAGCACCGTTCTCATCCGATCACTTGGGAAGGCTGCACTTTAAAGGGGTTTTGCCACGATCTCATTTCATACCTCCTGCATCCAGCTCTTCAGCTCTGTGTGCTCAGAAGGGGGGGTGTGTGATTTGTTTGAATTACATATCATGTGACCCAGCAGGATGACATCACCAGGCCTTTCCTCTCTCTAGTGAAAGAAAAGTCTGTTTATGTATAGAATTGTAAGTAGCTACAATGTAGCTCAGAGGTAAAACTTTTGGCTCCAGGCACAAGGGTCCTCGGTTCAAATCCCTGCTGGAACCAAACCTGTGGATTTTATTTCTCTTTATCAATGCACAGACCTCATTGAGGTTTCTTTTTTTTATTTTTACTCTTTTTTATTTGCACTGTTTGACTAATTACTAAGGAGGACAGAGGACGGGTGACAGCACCTGGGGTTTGAACACTCAGTAGCTGCCTGAGAGGAGAGGTGATGTCTGAGCATGGGCGACCAGGAGGGAGGAGCTCTCAGTCCTGGTCGTATCCCCTGGAGACGAGCTGTAAACATTGGATCACTAAAGGAGCAGCTAAGACAAAAACGGTGCAGAATTTTTAATAATAATAAAAGGTGAAAATGTTCATTATTTAATTTACAAACTTCCCACGTCAATTTTACTTTGTGGCAAAACCCCTTTAATGAGTGACAACGCAGTCCCCTACACAGTGAGTGGCCAGACACTATTCTGCAGGGAAAAACAATGAAGGGGACACAATACTACTCTTGTAATACAGCCACTACATTTGTGCACGAGAATGGAGACTGGACCCTCTGCGATCATCAGGTGATGGTACGCGGGAAGATACAACATGAGTAAATCATTAAGCATGCCAGTGTATTCATGTTTACAGGGCTTGAATCTGGTTAAAGCAAGTCCCCTTGGTGCTCACCACCAAAAAGGCCACCTCTCTATAGTATGAAGTTGTGGCTCAAACAATTAGCATATTTGTCAAGGAAAAGTGGATGAACATGGGTAATATACATGTGATTTACAGTTTACGTGGCTGCCTTTCTTTTTATACAGTATGTACACAACTTCTCTTTTAGAACTATTAATAGCTGTATACATATACAGTACACATATAACCTGCAATTTTTTAGGTGTAATACATTGTTTTCACTGTGATCAAACCTGAAACACGTTGGTTTTACAGTGTTTTTGTGTATCCTCTGCACATATGGATTAATCAACATCAGCATTTTTGCACCAGTTGCTGGTTCCGATTTTCCTATGTTATGGATATGTAATACATTGTGATTCCATTACATCGAAAACATTTCTACACTGCATAAAGATGGTTTCAAACAAGCTGTGAAATCAACCTGCTTGTGAACTGAAGTTTAAATCTGTACTTAGACTGTAAAATTTGAATCCAAAATTCAAGAAGTCATACCTGGCTGGTATCAATGGGACAAGGAATGAATGAAGCTTGGGACAGAAAGTGTGTTGTACCCAACAGATCCCGAACTCCTTCACAATCTCTTTTGTACTCTTTCACAGGCTCCACTCTCATCTTCTCTTTTGGCAACAGGGCCTCGTAGCATGGAGCATAGCCAGCTGGGGGTAAGAACTTGAATTCCCCATGGCGACCACCCAGAAGAAACCGGACCCTAGAAGGTAGTAAGGCACAAGCCTGATTGTAAGGAATTTTGAATATGTATGTAACGTGACCACATATATAAGGGGCTGTTTACACGGCAATGGACAAATACCGGTCGGTTTAACCGACCGGTATTTGTCCGGTTTGTGTGCCGTCCCCACGGCTGCGTGGGGGGGGGGGGGCGGCTTTTATCCGCAATGAGCAGAGAAAAGCCTTCCCCCTTCACATTCATATGCACATATTCTGTCCAAAAACCAGATGGAAGAATGTGCATGCACAATGTTTTTCGGGCGGCCGGCGGTTTGAGACACTGCCTGGGGGAAAACCCGTGTAGTGGGGACTGCTGCACGGATTTTCCATAGAAGCCCGTTGTGTTCGTTTGTGGACGGTTTTTCAGACAGTCTGCAAAACCACAAACCGCCTGAAAAACCGTCCGCAAACCTGTGCCGTGGGGACATGCCCTAATAGTCCTGCTTATTTGTGTTTGTGTATATATAAAAAATTAATAAAATAAACCAATAAAAACATATAAATAATCTGGGGGTACACCCAAAATTTATTAAAAAGACAAAAAACTCCCCTCCTTTTTTGGGGCCCATATTTGGGGTTTAAAACACCCCTTCAAAAATTTTTAAAAAAAAGGAATTTTGGGAAAAAAACCCCGCCCGGGTTTCCCTTTTTATTTAGGAAAAGGGCCCCTAGGAATTTTGAACCCCAAAAAACTTTCCAAAGGGGGTTTTTTAAAAAGGTTTTTTCCCCTTTTAAAAACCCAAACCCTGCCCCCAGGGGGCTAAAAAGGAATCCAAACCCCCCCCATTTAAACCCTTTTCCCAAAACCCAAGGGTTTTAACCTCCAGGGCCTTTCCCCGGGCCAAACAATGATGTTGGGGATTTCCCTCCGACACAAGATACCTTTCCTTCTGGATTTAGCTGGGGCACCCGAGGGATTATTGGCCGTAACTTTAATTATCCTTAATATTTCCAACTAGGAGGGCCAAAAAAGCTTTCCTGGGACTTGGCGCATGGGAAAGGGTAAGGGAGAAGTGTTTAAAGGCTTAATTTTCAAAATTAAAACGTGGAGGGGAGGGAAAAATCCGAAAAAATTTTTAAAGTTTTTAGGGGTCCCCTGAAAATTTTTGCCTTTTAAAGTATTAAATTGAATGCCATAAAATTTCTGCATGAAGAAAAAAAACAAAAAATTGCCCGCTTACCAAAATGATTTAAGCCCGTAAATGAGGCCCCCCGTGCATGAAAAATCGTTTCCCCAATGGAAAAAGGGGGAAAAAAAATCCGGCAACGAAGGGGGTACCCGCACTGTGACGGGGAAACTTCCCCGCCATAAAATAAGAACTTTATTTTAGGGGCCCCTTTAAAAACTTTTAAAAATCCATAGCCATAGATAAAAGGGGAAACGCGTTCCGGGGTTTTAAAACCCCCCTTACCTCTTTGCCTGAGAAGGGTGGTTTTGACACCTGAAACGCGTTAAAAACCTATCTATGGGTATTGGGTGTGATGCTTTTAAAAGGCTCTCTAAAATTTCCCTTTATTTTATGGCTGGGAGTTTCTCCGCCAGTGTTTTACTCCCCTTTTGGGGTTTCCCCTTTTAAAAGTTCTGCACATAGTTTTAAAAACCAATTTAAAATTATTTGGAAAAATCAGAATTTTAGTAAAAAATAATTACTTGACCCAGCAGAAAAGCTGAAACTGGGAAAAAAAGCCCGGTGTTTTAAAAAACTCAAACATGCCTTTTGGCTGGCCTTTTCCCTTGAAGCGAAAAAAAAATAAAGGGACCCCCCAAATCCCCAAGCAGCTGACCACATCATCTGATGCTAATAAATGTTGATTAGTGGAAGCCACGGCCCTCGGTACTCGCCCTACAGAAAGCAATAAGACAGTAGGTAGTAAGAGGGTAACTATAGCACATTTATATTAATATATTCTAAAAATATACTAGAATGGGAAACTGCGGGAAAATCTTATAAAGAGCAACAAAGCAATCTGATTGAAGATTCATTTCCAAAAAAAACCTGCTCCTGTGAGCAAATAAAGGGCATTAATTTAATTTTTTGGGGTTTACGTCCCAAAAACAAAAAAAAAAAAAAAAAAGAGGAACGGGTGCGTTGAATGAGTCATGGAGAGTATGGAAAGGGCGTGTGGAATTGTGTCTGAATCTCACAAATATAACATCTCCTTTTTTTTTTCCTATGAAAACTGCCAAGGGACCATTGACATCACGGCACGTTCTATTTTCGGCAATCGGTCCAATATTTATTATAAAAACAGTCTGGATAGGATGTTTAGATTCAACTAAACCAAGACACCATTTAGATTTTCTTAAGAAAAAAAAACTCTTCTTTTTTTTTTTCTAAAACAAGTTTTATTAAAGGAGACAGTCAATACAAACAATGCGTGATTTTCAGTACAATATGATATAAACAAATCGATCAAATATCTATATTAAAATTCTTAGAGTTACCATCAATCAAAATTTCAGGCAGGTGAAAAATTTACTGATGAACATGCATTAACTGTTCCCCCAAATTTATGATTTTTCTCCCCACGTTAATGCTCCCGCTAATTAAGGATAATCAAACAGAGCACTTTAGAAACAAACCCTGTACCCCACCCAACTATACCCAACCCAGTGTGTACTTATACTTCCCTGTACTATTCTCCTACATCTAAATTCCCTAATGTAACTTTTAATTAAAACAGTATTATTCAACAGATTAAATCTTTACTAGACCCTTCAAATATACTGAATACTATCTCATTAAAAAACGCTTCTTAAAGGGGTTCTCTCATCACACGCGTTCGCAGACTTGAGCCGTTTCTCGGTCTTACAGCTTCAAATCCAGGGGTGTGTCTCTCCACCCAGTAGGTGGGTCTTCCCTTACGCCTTGTCCCCACGGCACCGATTTGCGGACGGTTTTGCAAAACGTCTGAAAAACCGTCCGTGAACTTTTACATGGGGCACTATGGAAAACCCGTGCAGCAGTCCCCACTGCATGGGTTTTCCGCCCGGCGTTTTTTCAGTCAATTTGAAGGGGGAGGGATTTTCTCCGCTAATCGCAGAGAAAAGCCGTCCCCCATGCGGCCGTGTGCACGGCACAAACCGATCGGTATTTGTCCTGTGCCGTGTAAACGGGCCCTTATTGAAGAGTGGTGACATCATCATTCTGTGTGAGCAGGGGAAGGGACAGGAAGTCACAGCTCTGCAAACCTCCTGCAATGGTTCTCATGTCTACAGAGCTGTCACCTCCCTCCCAGGCTTCACAAACTCCTTGTAACCAGAACACCTTCATTGCTGTGAACAGTTATATATACAGCCTGAACTGATGAAACAAATGTGAGAAATGCACATTGCTCCGCTCCCCCCCTCAGTTATCAGGCAGGAGGTAGAAGGTAACAGACTGTATAAGGCTGTGTTATATGGGTGGGAGAGTGAATCTAGCAGCTAGAGACTCAGTAATTCTTCACATAGAGTTGGGAGAGGAGCATAGAGAAGCTTAGAGAGCCTTTATTATACAGACACAACCATCACAAAAAAGCCAAAGCACGTAGTTTCAATTTCATTTTCCACAACTCAGAGGGGAGTAAGCACAGAGTGCAGGCAGCCAATCACAGCATGGGAGGAGGGGGGGGGTGTTAGAACAGGCTGAATTAAATATCAGTCATCTAATCACAGAAAAGGAGTGTGCCCAAACCCCCATGCTGCAGTTTTAGGTGTGGGACACACAGATTAGCTTATAGCTGCTACATTAAATGATTTAGGTAATGCAAACCAATTTGCAAAAGTGCTTATTTTTACTGCCTCCATCATTAGAGATGTAAAGATGGCTGTCCTGGTAATCAGGTGGAAGTCATGATCGACAGCTGTTTCCAGGGTAGGTTCTGCTAGACCAAACATTTTTCATGCAGTGAGTGGAGTTGGGCTTCAGTTTCCTGAACAGCTGAGAGCACTGCTGTGCATGGAAAAACTATGGGATTCAGTGCTAAACCAGATCAGTACTGTGGCCTTCATTTGGAGGGTTGGTGGGGTTCCTGACAGTTATAACCTCGATGATGGAAATAAATGACTTTTCCTAATGATGACGAAATACATTTTATAGTGACAGTAATCTTAAAAATTTTAGGACGTAGGGGGAGCCTTCTTTTCCAAGCAGAGGCTCTTAATCTGGTAAATTTGAGACAACTACATATAACTTAGCCAGCAATTCATTTAAATGACCAAATGTAATACCAATGGCCACTGCAAGGGAAATGCAGATAATGCAAGCTTTCTTCAATCAAACAGCCATTAGCTAGGGTCTCATTTTAAAGGTATTGTCTAAACTGAGACATTAAACATTACAGATAAGAGGACATGACAAAAAAAACATTAGGGCCCGTTTACACGGCAATGGACAAATACCGGTCGGTTTAGCCACACGCCCGTGGGTGGTGTTGGTGGGGGGGGGGGTGCGGCTTTTCTCCGTAATGTGCGGAGAAAAGCCTTCCCCCTTCACATTCACATGACCATATTCCGTCCGAAAAACGGACGGAAGAATGTGCATGTTCAGGCGGCCCGCGGCCAGAAAAACCGCCAGGCGGAAAATCCATTCAGTGGGTACTGCTTCACGGGTTTTCCATAGGAGCCCGTTGTGCTCGTTTGCGGCCGGCTTTTCAGACAGCTTGCAAAACCGCAAACCGCCTGAAAAACTGTCCGCAAACCCGTGCAGTGGGGACATGCCCTTACAATGCAAGGGTTCTTATTTCTTGGCAATAACGGACAACTGGACTCTGTCAAATCAAGTGTGAGGAAATGGTCATTAGTTACATGTGTTCACCTTTGCTCAACAAGAAGCTCTATTACTAAGGGTAGATGCCAAGACTACACGTGTTCCCTGCAATGATTTGGCACTGTACCAGTAAAAGTGAAGCAGAGACAGTGAATGATCCCTTTCTTTCTGATTAGTTGAATAGTGTGGTGACAGGAGGCCGGAGTCATTTCACAGTCTGAGGAATTACTGGGGTCCAGTTATACACAGCTGTTGCATTTAAACGACAGTGGATTATATGGAGGAAATTATCTTTTGTTGTATTATGAACAAAGCACACTGCTCAAATCCCTCCAACTGGCAAATGCATGATTGTGTTCTCTTCCAAGCCTCTAAAGCGTGTTAAGCTCAGGATTCAGCGGTGGCTTCATTTCATTTATACCCAGGGGGAAGCCGCACTATGCTGCCTGAGCAGAATATGTAGCTTGACCCAACAACATCAGGCACACTGAAATGTTGCTTTAGTTACGTTTTATTTCATGCTGAAATGTAAGGGGTTTTTCAAGCCCAGACATTTATGGCATATTGACAGATTAGGCTATGTTCACACGGCTAAATTGCGGGGCGTACAGTACGCCCCGCAATTACGTCGGGTCTTTGGGAGTCATGTTGATCGGAACGTACTCCCGCGACACTCCGGCCCCATAGACGTGCATTACAAATAAATGACATGCTAATTATATCCACTCGCGTACAATATGATCATATTGTACGCCCGGAGAGAGGAGGCGTAATCCATAGTTCTCTATGAGAACTGTGCATTACCGTAATGATTAGGGGGCATTAGAGCTCAGTACTCCACGACATACGAGGCGAAATGCTCCCCAAAATAAGCCGTGTGAACATACCCTTACCGCTCATCCTTATCTGCACAAAATGGAGAGGTGACATTGTAATGGGTGCGGATCCCCTCCCTGTCAATATGCTCTGAATTTCTAAAATTGGAATATATTTTAAGGCACTGGTCATATTGTACAACTTCATGAACCACCCTTGTAAAGCCAAATTCCCACTAGCAGGCTACCTTTTATGCACAAAAACTTACAACGTAGGTGACATAAGTTATCAACAGCTGCAGTTTCGGCAATAACTACGGCAACAGAGGTACAATTATTTGTGTTGCCCGGCACACCAGAAAACAATTTTCTCAATGTGCTGGGTATAATGGATATTTCTATCCCATTAAATCCATAGTATGAATATATATACCCGCACAAAAATGTCAAAAATTATTTAATCTTTATTCTTAATTTCCAAAATGTCAATCATTATATAGACAAGCGACTCCAATAAACGTTTTCGGTCTTCTCGCACTTTCCTCAATACCGAGCTTCGGCCGGTCGTACATTAATTATCCTTGCCGTCTGATCCAATACCCTGTTTCCTCGAAAATAAGACACCCCCGAAAATAAGACATAGTGCATTTTTTTTATGCAATTCAGAGTTTGGCTGCTTATGCTGATGTAGTGATTTCATCACAAACAGTATATTAATACATGTTGATGTTTTGTTCAACAATAAATGTGAATTATTGTTCATAGGAACAAAAAAAAGCATCCCCTTAAAATAAGTCTTAGCTCGTCTTTAATACATGAAAAAACTTTGAGATTCTTAGTTCATACGTTTTGATCAAAATATGCTTATGCCACCCCCGACTTACAACGGGATCTCAAGGAGGGTGGTCCTACTCTATCTATATAGCCAAATTCAGACTTCTCATTGGGCCAACCGACCTCCATAATCCAGAGAGAAAAATAAAAACAGGCACCAAACTTGCAAGCATACTGCACTGATATAACAAGCTGTAGAGGTGGGCGGGGTGCAAGAAACCAAAATGGAGACATCCATTCCTCCCTCTATAAATTAAAAGCAATATATGCTAAATACAACGTATAGTTCTGCACAAAAAAAAACATTTCTGAAAAACACATGTGAACCTGGGTGCCACTGGCTTGGTTGCGGCATATATATGATATAATATTATAATATATATAATTATATATATATATATATATATATATATATATAATATATTAATATATATAGATAATATATATAATATATATATAGTATATATATATATATATATAATATGTATAATAAATACGATTCCAATACCAGTGGCACACCAACTGCTAAAAGGGCTATACAATACATAGAAATCCCTAAAGCTCATCTTTAGGAGCAAAAATTAATATAAGACACTGTCTTATTTTCGGGGAAACATGGTAACTCGGGGAACCGATATCTATTCTTCTTCAGCTATAGCGACACATTTGATAAAGGTCTTGAGAAGACCGAAAACGTTTATTGGAGTCGTTTGTCTATATAATAATCGAAATTTGAAATTTTGGAAATTAAAGAGTAAAGATTAAATAATTTTGGACATTTGTGTATATTTAGGCAGGGTGAGTTATCATTAATATTTTTAACACTTACGGCACAAGAGGTGGACTAGCAATTATGTACAATTGTAGATATTAATGATCAAGTTTTTTTCAGTTTTGGGTAGTGCAGGGAAGGGTTTTTACATTTGTTCTGCTGTCTATGCCACTGATAACAAGATTACCTCATGTGCTGCTGTGGCATGCTGGAACTTGTTGTTCCACAGCTACTATCTGCTGTGGATCATGGAACTACAAGTGCCAGCATGCCCCATAAGTCTCCGTTTGTAACTAGGGGGGCAGATGTAAGTCGGAACGGTGTAAGTCGGGGACTGCCTGTAGTGGTGAAATATTGTTTAATACAAAATACACTTACCAGACCATAAGTGAAGACCATCAAAGCCGTAGGAGAAAAGATCATCACCTACACCATTTCCTCCCCATCCTTCGCCTCCCCCAGGATAAGGAGCATAACCAGAGGTGGAAGCCCAACCTACACGTAGGTGAGTTGGTTCTGGAGTTAGAAATGGATCAACCTGATCAATAATCATCTCAAAGTACCACTTTTTGTACTGTGCTGAGCCATCAGCTACACCCAGGAAGATATTAGGTCTCATGCTGGAAAGTTATACAAAAAGCAAAAAAATTAGAATATAAAAATATGGTAAAACTTTCATCTCAAACTGGCTGCACAAAACTAGGTACTTTCTATAAACTGCAGGAACCAAAATGTTACTTTTTTTATCTGAGCAATTGCAGTAATAACAGGATACAAATTTAATTGCTCTGTAAGTAATACAATCTGAATGGTTGTCTCACAGATGGAGGTTCACTTAATGTCAGTCTCTTCTCATGTCCTGGCTATGCGCCAGAGGGACGATAATGAGTTAATGCACTGCCAGCTGATATTTTTCTCAATAACCCTCCATATCAAAGCCCCAGAAAGGACCCTCCACAGAAGATGGCAGGAGCTCTAGGCTAATGCTGCGGTGTTGTTGCATAGGTTCTTCACAAATGCGTTGGCTTCTGTTTAGCACCATTAGTAAAGGTCACATCAGTTTATGCCTTGTCTTAAACGAATATGCAAGAACTTTTGACTTAATAAGAACAAAACATACCTGGTGACATCATTAACCAATCGAGTTTGTAACAATAAATCTCTCCTGGGCAGTAGGTTGTCACAAATTAAGTTCTGATTTGTGCGCACTGCAACACCGTTACACACACAAAGAGAGCACAGGACATCCAGAACCTGAAAACACACAGAAGTTAGTGTCCCATTTCCCATGTACAGAAAATCCATCCCAATTTATTAGCATCATTCTTTGTACTTTTTAAAAGATAGTACATCACACTAAACTAATATTACATATTATCTTCATCTAGTAGAATCAATGGCATGGGATTTAGAAAATGCACCAGAATTGCTACCTTAAAGGGGTGTTCTCACCATGCTGTGTTACACAGTCTGTTCTTCACAGGCAGATTCAGGCTTTAAGGTCCTGTTTAGGCTGTGAGTGGTTCTACAACAGTGATTAGCATATCAGCTCTGCTATTCCTAGCGGAGCCAGATAGTGAGACATTGGTGAAGGAGGGGTCTAAACAGCAGGGAAGAAAGCTATAGTGTGTTAGGGCATGTTCACACGGCTTATCTGGATGAGGTTTTGGACGAGGTTTTCGGAGAGTTTCCTCGCCCAAAACCTCACCTGAAACGTGCTTCTTCAGAAGAGGTTTTAGAGGTGTTACTCGGCGAGGTTTTGGATCAGGTTTTCACCCATACAAATTAATAGCCAGGACAAAAACCGCGCCGAAAACCACGCTTCAAGAATTGACATGACGCTTCTTTCCAAAGAAGCGTGTAAAAACCTCGTCGTGTGTGAACTACAACGAAGTTTTACATAGGAATCAATTAAATGAACTGGGGGCATTTTGGACGAGATTTTTGGCGAGGAAATGCTCCGAAAACCTCGTCCAAATAAGCCGTGTGAACATGCCCTTAACGTTTGTCAGTAAGAAACATAAACAAGCTCTTGTGCTGCTGATAAGACACAGCAGGGAGTGACATTACGAGCCTGACCAGAGCAAAGAGAGGTGGTCAGTAACCTAAGGAAGCTTGTCTATACAAGAAGGAGATACGAACTGCTCTAGTTCTGAAAGGAAACAAAATCAGAACACCAATATATATGGTGCTAGACTTTATTTACCTTTGTCTATATGTTTAAATCCAATCAATGTGGTGAGAAAACCCGTTTAAGGCACCTACCTTAACAGTTTCGAAAACAGGGTTTAGATAAAAGAGATATGGCAAAGGGAAGTCTTAAAATGTAGCAAATCTTGTTAGAGATGTAAAGATTTTGGTGCAAAGCCATTGGTATATATGCCTGACAACCATACGATGCAAAAGAGAAGGAATATAGGCCTTGTGTACCACATGACTACTTAAACTTTGGTGAAATTTGTGGCTTTTTGCATAAACTGATGCATTCTACATCTGTACTGATAAATATCCACCAAAATTAATTATTAGGCATTTTTATTAACTAAGCAAAAACGTAATGCACATAGCATAGTAATGCACATATACTACTAATACTACTAATAATATACTAAACTATAACTATGTTGTACAGTTATCTGCATCGACTACCACAAAATGATATCATTTGTCATTATTATGAGTAAGATACTCATTCCTTTATACCTTGTGGTTTCGTCCATGTTTATCCAAAAGAGAAATTATAGAGCGTATGTGTCCCTTCTCTATTAAATTTAAAGCCTCAGGGCTTTCAATCAAGATGCAGTGCAGAACCTCCAGTATTCCTGTAAGAAAACAGAAAAGTAAATCCATCTCCAGAAATAGAAGTGCTACTTCTCCTCACCATGGTGAGGCAACATTGTTCTGGGCACAATAAAAAAGGTACCAAATTACTTGGCTCCTTTACTTTTATCTGAGCAACACTATGGTCTATGTATTGTAACTCAGCAAGTTACATCACCATTAAGGAAATGGATGACCATAAGCAGCTACATCCTAAATGTTGGAAATATCTTGGTGAGCGGTCACTGCACTATCTACTATTACCCTGCAAATATAGGTCAGGACTAAACCCTTAATAATATGGCAATTCTCCACAATCAAGACAAAAACTACAAAAGAGAGTAATCTACCTGCTAATTCTTCTTAAAGCTACTATAAAACTTAACCTTTAATAACCATGATAAAAATATGAAACAACTATAGAAAATATAACTCACTACGTGTCAGAATAGAAAAAGTCTACCTATCAAGGAGTAGAGTAACTGCCCCGATAAGGACGACCCTACCAGGAACCTACAAAATATTCTCAGACAAATCTCAGAGATATACTCACTACATAACTCTACAATTCAATGTATATCAAAAATCCATTACTCGAACTGCTTATCAAGCAGGAAAAATAGATACTAAAGAAAGTCCCGAACCTTTTGTCCACATTACAAACGTTATAAAGAAAAAAAGATAGATACTATAGATTGTCCCAATCCTTTCATCCTACGCGTTTCTCCCCACGCAATAACTGGGGTTCATCAGGGACTTTTTGGCAAATTAAGTGCTATCTTTTATACTATGCATTAGGTTGGATACCTAACAGACTCAGGGACTTTTTTCTCTTATTTTTCTCCCAAGCGGTCACTGCAGCAGCAATGCATGACATACAACTACATCTGGATATGTAAGCTAATCGGTTTCAAATAGACTTTGTCCTAGATACAGAGGGAAAATAAGTATTTGATACAATGTGATTTTCTGGATTTTTTTTTTTTTTTTAGATTCTGTTTCTCACAGTTGAAGTGCAACTACAATAAAAATTACAGACTTCTCCATTCTTTGTAGGTGGGAAGACTTGCCAAAAATCACCAGTGTATCAAATACTCATTTTCCCCACTTAGGCCATGTCCCCACGGCACGGGTTTGCGGACGGTTTTTCAGACGGTTTGTGGTTTTGCAAACGGTCTGAAAAACCGGCTGCAAACTTTTACACGGGCCGCTATGGTAAACCCGTGCAGCAGTCCCCACTGAACGGGTTTTCCGGGAGGCGGTTTGTCAAACCGCGGGCCGCCCGAAAAACATTGTGCATGTTCATTCTTCTGTTCGGTTTTCGGATGGAATATGAACAAGTGAATGGGAAGGGGGAGGGCTTTTCTCTGCTAATCGCGGAAAAAAAGCCGTCCCCCTGCGGCCGTGTGCACGGCACACAAGCCGGACAAATACCGGTCGGATAAACTGATTGGTATGTGTCCTGTGCCGTGGGGATGAGCCCTAAATGTTTTAGATTAAATTCTACTTTTCTGACTAATGTCATTAGAAATTTTCCATGGACATGCCAGTAAATAAAACTAGAATGTGGTTCCCGTCTCTTCTTTAGCAGAAGCAACATGTTACTAGTACATTTCTCTGTTGGCAACGCAGTAGGATAAGCAGTCACATATGGGACACCTGCAGGAACTGAGAGAGGACACCTGAACAATGGAATTGGGGACAAGCAATTGTTTTGGCTTGCCTTTAATATATTGTGGTTACTTTGGGGCTGGCACTGAAGGGTCATTGTGGATAGCACAGGGTGACGCACTTTTGCAAGAACTGTAGCTGGTGAGTGCGGTTGCTGGCACTGTGAAAATATTTGTAAATTAAGAAAAAAATTCATAGAAAAGGATAATGTGAATTGAAAGATTCCTGCTAATTAATGTAATTATTTAAAAAAAAAAACTAAAGTAAAGCACATAAGTTGATGACTAGTGTTGCACAAACCTGTTTGATTCCACCAAACTTTAAAAAAAAATTGAACTGAACCTGAACTTTTTCCACTCTTCTCCTGGCCCTAACCCTAAGTTGGGGTTATGGTTAGCATTTTAAAGCAACATAAACTTAAGTTACTTCACCACAGCATTTCCAAGTCATTAGGCGCTGTCGTTCTAATGTCACTTCCGCCCCAACGTCACTTTCTGCATAACATGCCATGGGAGAGGAAGTGGAGTCGGAGCAACAGTGCTGCTGGATCTGTAAGTGCCATAGTGAGGTAATCAACACAAAAAATTCCAGCATCCCAGAAATGGTTACAAAATGAAAAAAATTATATAAAATAAACTTTATTTTAAAAACTAAAAGAGCAAAAATAGCAAAAACGTCTTATTTAAAGGGGTTGTCTCACTACAAAGATAAGTGGTCGGCATGTGGGGAATGGTAAATCAAGACAACTACCAAATACATTGGTCTTTTGATTTTACTCTCGTCAGGAGATAAAGGATTTTATATGCTCTGAGTGAACACAGGTTTCTCTTGTTACCTTCCTGTCCCCCTCCTGCTCTCTGCTCTTTGTCTTAACTGAGAGCAGGGAGCAATGTCACCAAGACAGATGGCAACTTGAGAACGGTGTGTGTTATCTCTAACAAAGGAATGATAAGCATTGGCTTTCACCCCTTTGAGCTCTGTAGTTCTGTGCACTATAAATTAAATCTCCTGCAGTCCTGTAACTACAATTGGAAGAGCTGGGAATAGCAGAGCTGATATGCTAAACACTGCTAGAAAAACACTAACAGCATAACCAGGAAGAGTGAGGAAGGGAGATCCGGAAGCTGCCTGTGGCTCTGTGAAACAGCATGGCGAGACACACCCTTTAAGTGTTTCAAGCCATGTGGCTCTTAGTCACAGAGATGTAATTTAACCCCAAAAAGGTCTACAAACCCTAACCATCACCCTAACCTATCTTAGGGTTAGGGTAACATTTAGTCACATTTTTTCATGATTTGGGTCAAAATTTGATTTAGGCCAACCGGAGTAAAAGCCCTGAGATTTGGGTTGAATTCGACTTTGACCCAAATTTGAGGCACAATACTGTTAATGGCCAACATATATGTATTTTAATATAACAAGAGTATATATGTCTCTTATGAATGTGACCAGCTACAGTAAACATACCTGATGATGATTCAAGACGCTCCAATTTACTAATAAGCCAATCCAAATTATTGGAAAATTGTGCACAGTTGCTTCTATTCCCACGAATTAGAGCAGCTTAAAAAAAGAAACAAAATAAGAGAGAAAAAGAAATGTTATCATATCTGGTGACATCTAATGATAATGCACATGGATGAGCCCTTAGATTTTGGTGGGATTATCCATTAACTGTATGAAGGGGCCTCTTGACTCTGTTGTGATTCAGATTTAGGGGGAAAGTAAGATTAGACGGATTGGATTTTATTATGCCCAATCCCCTGTTCTGTGCCTAAATGTGACTTCAGAAGCTTAAAGGGAATGTGTCATCAAAAAACGAGTCATTGTTTAAGTCCCATTTTTATGTTAAACACATTTTGTAGGAATTTTTGGTTGTTTTTTTTTCTTTCAATTTTTCATATCACTTTCAATATTTTTTAATAATTCTTAAGTCTTGCCGTTTTCACTTTGGCCACTAGGCCTTGTTTGCACTGCTTTAACAGCAGTCAGAGAGATGCTTTACAGTAGCTTCATCCACATAGGAGATTTAAGACTGACTCAGTCCCACTCACTTCTATAGGAGAGTTTTCTAGTCATGCTCTGTGACCTGGGAAGAAGTCACAGTGCAGGGAGGTGAAAGGATGACCTGTGGCTATCTCCTCTTGTAACTGGTGGATTCTGTGTTATTTATTCACACTGGTGTCTCCTTTCAGTTTGACCCGCTTTGTGCTGATAATGAGCAGACAACTGAAAATCTTTCTGTACAGAACAGGAAGTGTCAGACTCTTATTAGGCCTAGTGGCCAAAGTGAAAACTGCAGGACTTTAGAATTATTAAAAAATATTGAAAGTGATATGGAAAATTAAAAAAAAATAACCAAAAATTCTTTAAAAATGTGTTGAACATAAAAATGTGAGCTAAACAAGAAGTCATTTTGATGACACATTCCCTTTAAAACGACACATTACAATCCTTAAATAAAACTTATAATAAAAGTGCATTACATTTAAACATCAGAAAGGTACGGATACTGAAGAACGTAAATGTAAAAGCAACCGCAGTCACCACAGGATCCAGTAGTATACAGCAAATACTGCATAAATAAAGAAAAAAATAACATGTCTAATTATGCTCCAGTATGATATAGAAAATCATGAAAAATTAGCCATATGCTACCACATACTGTTTTTATAAGTGGCAATCTATAAACATACTAACATAGTAAATTGGACAATGGTTTGCTAACCTAAATAGTTTTTAATGATCCTTTGATACAATGATGGTTAACCTTGCTCATTATGCAGGCCCTTCTATGTGGCCCTTACTCTGAAAGCAATGTATTGCATTAAACTAGCCATATCTCCACTTTGAAGTGGAGAAATGTGTACTCTATTTAATTTTACAGACGTTATATCATTAGCTGAGTAAGCACGTCTGCGGTTTCTGGGTCCCACATTCAATGTAACTGAAAGTAATCATAGTGTGTAAAAACTCCTTCCTTCTCCAAACAAGAGACATTGGCTCTCAGAAACCCAATACCAATATAGTACTGATATGTCATAAATGTGGGAAAGCCCTTTCCAAACTAGAAGCAAAAAGGTTAAAAAAGTCACTTTAAAAGAGCAATTAATTTAAGAGCTCTGTATATATGAAAAAGGATTTAAGACTATAACATGCAACAAACAATAAGAAGAATAAGTATGAACTAAATGAGGCTAAGGAGTTGTCCCCACGGCACGGGTTTGCAGACGGTTTTACAAACCGCAAACTGGCTAACAAACTTTAAAATGGGCCGCTATGGAAAACCCCTCCAACTGTCCCCACGGCACGGGTTTTCCGCCCGGGGGTTTTTCACACTGCCGGCGGTCCGACAAACATTCAACATGTTCATTCTTCCAACCGGTTTTTGGACGGAATATGAACATGTGAGTGTGAAGGGTGAGGGCTAATTGCGGAGTAAAGCCGTCCCCGATGGCCGTGTGCACGGCACAAAAACAGGACAAATACTGGTTGGATAAACCGCCCAGTATTTGTCCTGTGCCGTGGGGACAAGGCCTTAGACTGACATAGAGGGAGGGTTGACCCTGCCCGCTAGGTCTTACAATCTGAAAGAGAAGAAGCTCCACAGATGGTACTGTAATGAAAGCAAGGTTATTTGGCTTTTTCCGAAGAGATGTGTTTTCTGGTTGAGGTTTTAAAGGATTCAATGGAGGGTATTTTTTTTTGTTTCATTTATTCAATAAAGCGTTTTGAATATAAAAAAAGGATTCAGTGGAGAGAAAGAGTCTGACATGGGGCAACAAGTTCCAAAGTATTGGCGAAGTACCGCAAAATTTTTAGGGCGGTGTAAGGAGCACAAATTGGTGGTCTGTTAGGGCCAGAGATCTGGCAATGTTTCTACCGACCAGTATTTGTCCTGTGCCATGGGGACATGGCCTTAGACTGGCATAGAGGGAGGGAGGACCCTGCCCGCTAGGTCTTACAATCTGCAAGAGAAGAAGCTCCACATATGGTACTGAAATGAAAGCAAGGTTATTTGGCTTTTTCTGAAGAGATGGGTTTTCTGGATGAGGTTTTAAAGGATTCCGTGGAGGGAAAGAGTCTGATGTTTAGGGGCAACAAGTTCCAGAGTATGGGCGAAGTACTGCAAACATTTTAGGGCAAGGAGCAAACAAGAAGCACACAAATGGGTGGTCTGTTAGGACCATAGATCTGGCGAGCTTTCTAGAGCTTCAGCATCTGAAACAATATACTATACCAGAAAAATATAATGAATAGCAAACAGAGAAGAGCCATGGACTGCAGGCTGAGCAACTGCCACCTGGCAATTGATGATCATTTTCGTAGTATAGGCAACAAATATTTAATCTTGCTTTTTCTGTTTTAAGTTTGTCCTTGACACCGTTGTAGTAAAATCTAACACTAAAGGTTGTTTGGTGTTCACTCACCTAGTAATTCATAGAGAAGGTTCAGGATTTCCTTCCATGCTGGCCCAGTTCTCTCTCCAATAAATTCAGCAAAGTGTGCTGCAGTGCTGTATACATTTAAACGGTCGATACAGTTCAACACCAGAGCCAGCATTCCCTGCACAGGAGGCAGAAGTGTTACTAGTTGGAGAACCAAGGGTTTGTTTCATATTTAGTATAGCTGTAACACAGGGAACTAATTATGCAACATCTCTCACTAATCATTAGTACTGTAATTCATTTTTTATTCTAATGTTTCATGGATATAAATCACAAATACTCATATCAATAGCACCTCAGGTAAATTCTAAACAGCCTTCCAAACACACTATGCACTGAAATGTATATATGTCTGATGGTTGTCACCAGTACCACCACACTGCATGGAGTCTTGGAAGAAAAATAAGGCTGACTTGCTTTTCCAGAAGAGCTCCAATTATATAACTGTACATTCACAGTAACGCTCCATATCTGGACAGTTACATAATTGGGGATTCCTTGTGGGAGCAGGCGATGTGTTCCATGGTACGCCTATACAGTAGAATTTATCAGAGCCTTCCAGTAGAGATATATGTCTGTAGGCAACCTTTAAGACCCATACATGTTACCAAGTACTAACTGGGTTCTGGTTTCAGGACCTGTTGGTTTTCTTGGTGTGCTGGCATGTGAGAGGGGCCTAAAGTTCCTGTTGCCACAAAAAAAAAAAGACACTAGTATAAATATGAACACAGTAGACTGGGACTCTGTTCTAGATTTTGCATTGAGGACTAGAAGCTTTATTTACTTACTGCTTACACCTCTGAGAAAGTAAAGATCAAACAAGAGTTTTGTGGGATTACTTGTACATGTTACAATACTGTGACATGTAGCGTGAAAAATAATTGCTCTAATATTTGTATTTAGTTGAAGGTTATATCTACACAGCACAGGATTTTGGTATTTTTTTTTAAATTGACCACACTCAGTGCTGTGTAGCCCTCAATAGAAAATCCGTACTGTAGTCTACGCAGCACGGATTATTACTAAGATTTTCCTAAATCGACAACCGTCCGGTGGACTGTAGAACATGTTGTATATCCCACCGGCTGACGTCGGATTCCTGCAGACCCAATTTACTGGGCCGCTGGGAATCCGAAATCCAACCGCCGTTTTTGTGCGTTGTGGTGCGGTCCAGCAGTTTGAAAATGCCATTGGATTTTGGGCGGCATTTTCAAATTGCTGTGTAGACCTAGTCTTAGGGCTCGTCCCCATGGCAAAGGACAAATACCAATCGGTTTACCCAACCAGTATTTCTCCTGTTTTGCGGCCATCCCCACAGCCGCCGGAGGACAGCTTTTCTCCGCGATGAGCCCTCCCCTTTTCATTGAGATGTTCATATTCTGTCTAAAAACCGGACGGAAGGATGAACATGTTCAATGTTTGTCGGGCGGCCGGCGGTTTGAAAAAGCACAGGCGGAAAACCCGTGCAGTGGGTACTGCTGCACGGGTTTTCCATAGCGGCCCGGTGTGGTAGTTTGCGGACGGTTTTCAAACGGTCTGCAAAACCGCCTGAAAAACCGCCCGCAAACCAGTGCCATGGGGACATGCCCTTAAAGTGCAAAGGAACATAGGCAATACAATATAGCAAAATAAAAAGCATACATAAAAGTAACAAGGAGATAAAACAAATACTGAAAAAAACATTAACAAAACTGTGACAAATATAACAGAAAGAGAACAACTCCCATCATTCTGCTCTCAAGAGTTATACCTCTTCCTTAAAAAGGTTCTGTCTGTTCTTGAGTGAGCGGAGCTTATTTTGTTTATCTTCATGTTCTAGTTCTTCTTCGGGAGGCTGGAAATAACTAATCAAGTCTTGCAGGGTTTGAACTACCTCCTCAATAGGCAGGGCGATGGGGGCTGTTACTGTCCGGTTGTTTCCAGTCAGAGAATCCAGGTCACTAACCATAAAAACCAAAAATATCAGCATCAGGAAACAATAACTTCTAATAAATCAGATGAATTTTAGTGACGGTAATTTTGTTAAAATGCCAGGAACCATCATGTTATAGACTCTTTTTATGCATGTTCTTCATTCCCAGGTCAGTTTTTTACAGCCATTCAAGTTCTCTATCTCCAGCCTGGCAATTAGTAACATAGTATAGCGGTCATGGATCCAAAAATGAATAATTGGTCTCAGTGTGGAACATATAATTGGATGGTGTATCCAGGCTCTTTTTGGACTCTATTAGTGAATTCACCATGACAAGTTCCTCTGGCAGAGAGTTCCACAGTCTCACTGCTCTTACAGTAAAGAATCCCTTTCTATGTTTATGTAGAAACTTTCGTTCCTCAAGACGTAGAAGATGCCCCCTTGTTCTAGATACCATCCTGGGTATAAATAGATCTTGGGAGAAATCTCTATATTGACCTACAATATATTTAAACATATTTATTATTTCCCCCCTGAAGCCGTCTTTTCTCTAAACTAAATAACCCCAATCTTCTCATCTTTCTGGGTATTGTAGTCCACCCAGTCCTTTTATTATTTTTGTTGCCCACCTTTGTACCTGTTCAAGCTCCTTAATGTCTTTGATGTGCACTGGTGCCCAGAACTGTCCACAATATCCCATGTGTGGTCTGACTGGTAACTTGTATAATGGGAAAATGATGTTCTCATCATGTCTATCTATGCCCCTTTTAATACACCCCATAATCCTATTTGCCTTGGCAGCTGCTGTCTGACACTGGCTGCTACAATTAAGTTTACTGTCCACCAGGTTCCCCAAGTCCTTCTCCATTTCACTTTTACCCAGCTTTTATCGGTTTAATATGTTTTCATGTAATGGATTTTTCCTCCCCATGTGCATAACCTTGCATTTATCTGTGTTAAACCTCATCTGCCACTTCTCTGCCCAGGCCTCCAACCTATCCAGATCCCTTTGTAATAACACATTATCCTCTATTGTGTTGATTACTTTACAGAGCTTAGTATCATCTGCAAAGATCGATATTCTACTGTGCAATCCATGTGTAAGATCATTAATGAATATGTTAATGAATATATTAAAAAAAGAATATTCTTGTGTCATTTTAGAAAGCTATCAATAGATAGAGGAACAAAACTCTGTGAAATGTGTAGCAAAAATTAGACACTGCTGAGCAATCGGTACCTGATAAACTGGCTAAACAGGCCTGTGGTGTTCCGAATGATTCTAGCAGCTTGGGACTCTTCATGCTGACATTTCTGTAATGTGACGCCATCATCCATATGGCCCTCCTGGTGCAGGATTGCCTATTCAGATAAAAGAAGATTTAAAATTAAGCTTCTATTCAAATATAGTGAGCATCGACGCTAACCCTGCTGAATTTTGTAAACCAGGATGCTTATGGTTTGTATTCACAAGGGCATATATTATAGTGAAAGAAGCAGTCTCTTACTATCGGTCAGTGCTCTGCAATCCTGATATGGAAGAGCACAGATATATTTTCAGCACATATTAGGTCATAGATACTATGGGAGCAGCTCTTGTGGTTGCTATGTAGCCCTTGAAAAATGGGGGTACAGCCAGCCATAATGCCTCCCTTGCTATAAGCAGTCAAGAACTTGTGCTAGATCCGCCTCTCTAGAAGAACTGCACTGTTCGCATACAAGATGGTGGAGAATTAGCTCAAAAAGCATGGAAAGAGCACTGAAGAACACCATATTTAGTATTTTGCCATAGGCAAACTTAAACTCTATCAGTTCTCAATCTATAAAGCACTAAAACGTAACTTTTATTATGTATAACACTTAACCTCGATACACACTATTTAAAAACCTGATTTCTAACTTCTCAATTTGTCACTTTCTAATTGTGAAGGAATAACTCCTTTTCTATTACCAAGTCTAGTGGAACACCACCTATTAGCAGGGAAACCCTATATATAATATATACAGAAAAAGTTGAAAAAAAAATGTTAAACTCAAAAGAAAAACAGAAACATGGCCATACTCACTGCTAGTAAAGCTGAAATGAGATTGAACACAGCATAGAGGCAACATGGGCCCCCATGCTATTAAAGAAAAATACCCAGATGCAGCTGATTGGTGGTAATCCATATATCTCTCCACTAGGTGGACAGAAAGCTGCACCGTAAATTGACATTTATTCACATAGCATGCAAAAAAGCCAAAACGCCACAGCACCATACGTTGGGAGACTAAACAGATGCACAAATACCGGTAAGACAGCCGCTCGCACACCTTTCATGCATGAGGGGGGCGGCTGCTGGTATTCTACTTGCATCCAATCCCCAGTACTGTTGGGCAAAAAAACTATTTTCACATACTGGAAAAATATCAAATATGAGGTATTGGTTAACATAAGAGCCACTATATTGTAAGCCTGCAAGCCTCCTTCATGGCTCCTCATTTATTGCATGTCACTACTCTCCCGTAAAAACACAAAATATACAGAAAACGTGTAAAAATAAATTTAAACTCAAAAGAAAAACAGAAACATGGCCATACTCACTGCTAGTAAAGGGTATTTTTCTTTAATAGCATGGGGGCCCATGTTGCTTCTATGCTGTGTTCAATCTCATTTCATGAGGAGCCGTGAAGGAGGCTTGCAGGCTTACAATATAGTGGCCATTATGTTAACCAATACCTCATATTTGATATTTTTCCAGTATGTGAAAATAGTTTTTTTGCCCAACAGTACTGGGGATTGGATGCAAGTAGAATACCAGCAGCCGCCCCCCTCATGCATGAAAGGTGTGCGAGCGGCTGTCTTACTGGTATTTGTGCATCTGTTTAGTCTCCCAACGTATGGTACTGTGGCGTTTTGGCTTGTTTGCATGCTATGTGAATAGATGTCAATTTTCGGTGCAGCTTTGTCCACCTAGTGGAGAGATATATGGATTACCACCAATCAGCTGCACCTGGGTATTTTTCTTTAATAGCATGGGGGCCCATGTTGCCTCTATGCTGTGTTCAATCTCATTTCAGCTTTACTAGCAGTGAGTATGGCCATGTTTCTGTTTTTCTTTTGAGTTTAAAACCCTATATATACACAGTGATTTACTAACTCCAAAAAGGAATCCAAAACATCTTACTTGGGCAGTCATCCCTAATCTAATGGGCATGAAACATATAAGGTTTCCTTATGAGACCCTCTGCAGCAGGTAACAGTAGAAAGCGGTAGAAAATCACAAATTAAAATGTCACGCCTGACCTCCCCTGGTATCCCAGGATTTCACTTTGATTCCATATACAGTGGTCAATCCAGTTACAATGGCCTCAGAATACAATATTTTCAACATGCAATGGTCTTTCCTGGGACATTGTATGGTGAGAGTGGTTTTCAACATACAATGTCACAGACACAGCTGATTCTTGGCACATGTCATTGACTGGAAGATCCAACCAATTATCACGAACATTTTACTCTACAAATGTTTTAAATTTTACAAAGTCTGTATTAGTGAGGTGCATCCAGTGATTGGGGGTCTAGTAGCGTCTCTCTACAGTACAGAGCGGTACTACATTTTCTGTACTGCTCTTACATGTATTAGTGAAGTACATGCAGTGATCGGCAGTCTATAACGCCTCTCTATAGTACAGAGCAGTACTACATGTCCTGTACTGCTCTTACATGTATTAGTGAGGTGCATCCAGCGATTGGCAGTCTAGTAGCCTCTCTCTATAGTACAGAGCAGTACTACATATCCTGTACTGCTCTTACATGTATTAGTGAGGTGCATGCCGTGATTGGTGGTCTAGTAGCGTCTCTCTATAGTACAGAGCAGTACTACATGTCCTGTACTGCTCTTACATGTATTAGTGAGGTGCATGCCGTGATTGGCGGTCTAGTAGCGTCTCTCTATAGTACAGAGCAGTACTACATGTCCTGTACTGCTCTTACATGTATTAGTGAGGTGCATGCAGTGATTGGCGGTCTAGAGCACCTCTCTACAGCACAGTGCGATACTACTTGTCCGGTACTGCTCATACAGGTATTAGTGAGGTCCATGCCGTGAGTGGAGGTCTAGTAGCGTCTCTCTATAGTACAGAGCAGTACTACATATCCTGTACTGCTCTTACATGTATTAGTGAGGTGCATGCAGTGATTGGCGGTCTATAGCACCTCTACAGAACAGTGCGGTACACATTCTTCTGCTCTTACATGTATTAGTGAGTGCATGCATGATGCGGTCTGAGACCCTCTACACACAGTGCGTACACATGTCCTGTACTGCTCTTACATGTATTAGTGAGGTGCATGCAGTGATTGGCGGTCTAGTAGCGTCTCTCTATAGTACAGAGCAGTACTACATGTCCTGTACTGCTCTTACATGTATTAGTGAGGTGCATGCCGTGATTGGCGGTCTAGTAGCGTCTCTCTATAGTACAGATTAGTACTACATGTCCTGTACTGCTCTTACATGTATTAGTAAGGTGCATGCCGTGATTGGAGGTCTAATAGCGCCTCTCTACAGCACAGTGCGGTACTACATGTTCTGTACTGCTCTTACATGTATCAGTGAGGTGCATGCAGTGATTGGTGACTAGTAGCGTCTCTCTATAGTACAGAGTGGTACTACATGTTCTGTACTGCTTTTCACATGTGCCAGGATGAACGACACGTTTAGCACCAGGTGAGGGCCCCATTTTCTTTATTTCTGAAACAATGTGTATAAAGTACATGACCCAAATATAGAATATATTTATCCTCAATATAGAAAGTGATTTCCAGCTTCCAGCAGCTCTTTCTGACTTCTATATGTATGTGCTTGCTCTAGCTGTATCATATATCAACTTAGTTTTCTTTAATCTTTATGTTTTACAATATTGGAGTGACATTTTGGAGCATTCAGAACCAATTTTCCATAGAGCCCATTCATCATGACCCATGTAATCTGCTATCTGCATGCCGCTGCTTCTTTCTCACTTCTGCTACATAATGGATTTTAGCCACCAAAATAAATTGAGCTACAAAAAATAGTAACCGACTGGGTGTTTGCAGAAACCCAAAATGCCCACTTAGAAAATACATACACTACAAAAGTGAAATAATAAAAAACAAACACTAATGTAGCCAAAAGATGTTTTATTAAATAGTATCATTTCATATAATTCAGTAGGAAAAAGGGTAAGAGACACTAAAACTGCACAGTGAAACATGTACAAAATGTATGTATGGGTGTACTTGTCAAGTGTGGTATTGTTACCTTTTTGCACTATTGCTTGCTATTATTCCTTTTTTTCCCACTTTTTGTGGCACTTGGGGAGTTTTGAGTACTTTGTTGTTTAAAGGGGTTGTCTCATCTCAAAGTTTCCTAGGATGCATGAATGAAATAATGCTGCTTGGCTCTGTCACTTCCTGGTCTAGCTGTCTGTAATTAGCATATGAGCTCCGTGTATTCAGTCTTCTCTGTTTTACCCTAGACTAAATAAATTACCTTCTCTGAGGTCCTAAGAAGCTTCTGAGCTAATGTAAACAGTAATTAGTGTTTTGTCTGAAAGATCAGATAACACACAAGCTCTAGGTGCCAGCTGGGACCTGTGTGATGACGTCACTCCCTGCTATCAGATAGAACAAGCAGCGGGGGGAGGAGGGGTAGTACACAGGTCAGTCACTTGGGGAACCGGAGAGCCCTCAGAAGGTGATAAAATCATTTGTAGCTCCTTAACAAAAAAAATGAACAAAGCAATATATGTGGAAAACATCTTCATTTAGTGTTCCCTACAGTTGAAAGCTAATCTTTGTAGTGAGATAACCCCTTTAAGTGTTTTTTTTATCCTTTATTTTTCTTCTGCCTATTACAAATACTCTTTTTCTTTCCACTTGACATACTTTTATGTTCCATGGTTACCATTTTAGTGTGTTACAGTTTTATTCTACAGTATTATATGATACTGTAATTATTAAAAAAATCTTATGCTTACATTAGTGTTAATTTTTTTATTTTATATTTGTTGTGTATGCATTTTCTAGATTGGCATAATTGATTTTGCTACAAGCAAATGTATAAATATGCAAGGATTTATAGTAATTTGTCTTTTTTTATTATTTCTATTAAACTAGGAAAATATTCAAACAGATTGTATAGCCCCAACTGTGCTTCCAACTCTACAAACTTTTCACAAACTAGTAGAAATGACAAGACAGTTACTACATATGAAAACTCTTCAACTTTAATTTTTTACTTGGGTGTATGGTGTATAACTAGCTATGTTCTTCATAATCTACACCGAATGGTTACTTCATTACAAATACCCGTCAAGGAGCATGTTGGACATCCTCTTGCCTTCAGAACTACAGCTAATTTCACCTATCATTGTATTCACTAAGCGGTCAAATCGTTTTGCAGTAATACTGGCTAGTGCAGACAGGAACACTTCTTAGGGTACGTTCACACAGGCAAATTTCTATGGATTACGCCTCCTCTCCCCGCTCGTACAATACGATCGGATTGTACGCGCGGGGAGATAAGTGACATGTCAATTACTTGCGGCGAATACGTAATGACTGTAATGACTGTCAATGGGGCGCGTATTAGCGCGACTCCCAAATCACCTGCCGTAATTGCGGCCGTACTGTACGCGCCGCAATTACGCCGTGTGAACATGGCCTTACAGTTGCTGCACAACAGATGAAGCTACAATGCTCAGATAAGTCAAACTGCCCAAGAGTTTATATACAGGTACCAGAGGACCCAGGGTTTGTCAACAAAACATTTTCCATATTTCCTGGAACGTACAAAAGCTCATTAGTACGCTGGTATATGATTAGAATTAGAAAACAGTATACTCACTGTGATGCTCTCGTTCCGTTGAGGCGGCCGTCCTGTACATCCCGGCTGCACAGTGAACGTCCATCATTAACATGCTATGTGCAGCCAATCACAGGCAACAACGTCACATGCATGTCACCACTCTGACCTGTGATTGGCTTCACATAGCATGTAAGCGATGGACGTTCACTGTGCAGCCGGGATGTGCAGGACAACCACCGTGAAGGAACGGGAGCGTCACTGAGGTTAAAGGGCTTTTGCCACAAAGTAAAATAGACGTGGGAAGTTTGTAAATTAAATAAAAAACATTTTCACCATTCATTATTATTAAAAATTCTGCACCATTTTTGTTTTAGCTGCTCCTTTAGTGATCCATTGTTTTACAGCTCGTCTCCAAGGGATACAAACCAGGCTGAGAGCTCCTCACTCCTGGTCGCACATGCTCAGACATCACCTCTCCTCACAGGCACTACTGAGTGTTAAAACCCCCAGGTGCGTCATTCTACTCCCGTCTCTGTACTCCTTAGTAATTTAGTCAAACATGCAAATAAATTAAAAAATAAACCTAAATTTGAGGTCTTTGCATTGATAAAGAGAAATAAAATCCAAAGGTTTGGTTCCTGCAGGGATTTGAACCGAGGACCCTTGTGCCTGGAGGCAAAAGATTTACCTCTGAGCTACATTGTAACTACTCACAGGTTTTTACATAAACAGACCTTTCTTTGACTAGAGAGAGGGGAGGCCTGGTGATTTCATCCTGCTGGGTCACATGATCTGCAATTCAAACAAATCACACACGCCCCCTTCTGAGCACACAGAGCTGAAGAGCTGGATGCAGGAGGTATGAAATGAGATTGTGGCAAAACCCCTTTAATATATTTCTTTTTTTCTAATTTTAATCATACCCTAGCAAACCAATGAGCTTTTGTAAGTCCCAGACAACCCCTTTAAGAAAGTGGCCATTCAATGCATATACAGTATTATATACTTACTCTTCTTTTTAGTGGTCCCAGTCGTGCTGTCTTGGCATCTTGAGCTTTGTAGGTCAGCCACAGGCCACTGTCTACATGCTGAATAAAGCAGATAGAATCCCCATACTTAATCTCTGCAGCTCCCATTCCATCAATGTCTCGTCTTGGGCCAGAGTCCAACTTTTCCTATATTGAGAGCAAAAAGATAACAAACGTCATCCAAAACATGAATCCAAAAAATGAATGTAATATTTTGAAACACAATACATATGTGCAAAACGTGAACCTTTGTATTTACAAATATTAGTGAGAAATTTTGTGAAAATCTTTGCAAGTGATTAAGACAGTAAGGGCTCATCCTCACGGCAAAGGACAATAACCGGTCGGTTTATCCGACCGGTATTTGTCCTGTTTTAGTGCCGTCCCCACGGCCGCCGGGGGATGGCTTTTCTCCGCGATGAGCCCTCCCCCTTCCCATTGATATGTTCATATTCCGTACGAAAACCGGACGGAAGAATAAGCATGTGCAATGTTTTTCCGGGTTAAGGGGTCATCCCCGCGGTAGCTGTCCTGTTTAAGTGCCGTCCCCACGGCTGCCAGTGGAAGGCTTTTTTCCGCGATGAGCAGAGAAAAGCCCTCCCCTTCCCATTGATATGTTCATATTCTGTCCGAAAACCGGACGGAAGAATGAACATGTTCAATGTTTTTCGGGCAACTGCACGGGTTTTCCACAGCGGCCCGGTTTGTTAGTTTGCGGCCGGTTTTTCAGACAGTCTGCAAAACCGCAAACCGTCTGAAAAACCGTCCGCAAACCCGTGCTGTGGGGACATGGCCCTAAAGCTACACAGTGATGATCAGCAATTATATGGGGTTTTTTGTTTGCACAACATGTGTTATTTCAATATTAATTACGTAAGAAATAAAAACACTTTATTTACAATTCTGATACATTCCAGTGGGTAAACTTCATAAGGCTACAGAAATTGCAAGTATATCCAAAGTTTATTTTTCTAGCGTGGTTGTAAAAATTAAAAGCCCCCCAATTTTTGGGGGGGAATAATTTGGGCGGCATGGGGACTCAAAACTTTCCCTTATCAAGCAGTTCAGCTAAAGCTGGCCAGCAAAGAAAGAGACTGTGACCTTTACGTGAACATGTTAATTATATAGAGTTAAATCCTATAAACTCCTCCTTAACAATGTTTTATTTGTAAATGCTAAAAGCCTGCTGTGTGTTACCAAAATTAAGACTGAGAGGTGGCTTAAAAAAAGACAAAAAATACACAAGAACATTTTAATTATAGGTTTGCAGGCTTATGTTGGGGCAAAATTCGAAAGTGAAATGGTCACCCCAAAGGAGTAAGTAAAGAGTGTGAAGGTTTCCTTTGTATGTCTTACTTTTGGGGTGACTTTTTAAAGCGTGCACCCTTTTTAAATTTTCCTGCAGGTGAAAAAAAGGGAGAAACTTAACCCTGTGAATCACAGCTTTATATGGGCTTCACAAAACAAAAAGTTGCAAAAGGGTCAGCGCTGTTTTTAGGGGGGCGCCCCACCCCGGGCAAAGGGACAAAAACGGGCTCGGGTTTTGGGCCTCGGGGGACCGGTCCATTTCAAGCAGTTTTTGGCCCTTTTTTTTTTACCCAAAAAAAGGGAAACATGTCATCCAGGGCAGGGGTTTTTGGGGGCCCGGTTTTTTTTCAGCGGTTTGCGGTTTTGGGGGGACCTTTCCCCGGAAAAAATTGGCCAAAAACGACAGAACGGGGGGGCTATTTGAAAACCTGTGCAGCATTTCCCCACTGCACGGGTTTTTCCGCCTGGCGGTTTTTCCGCCCGAAAAAATTGAGCATGCACTTTCTTCTGCCCGGCCCTTTCGGACAAAAATATTAAAGCAAAAGGGTTGAAGGGGGGGGGGCTTCTCTCCGCTCAAAGGGGGCGAAAACCCAACCCCCCCCCCCCCCCCGGGCCGCAAAACGGACAAATACCGGCCAAAAAAAACCGACCGGTATTTTGTCATTTGGCCGGGGAAAATGTCCCGGGAAGGCCCTGTTCACACAGGTTTTGGCCCGCTTTTTTAATGGCCGGGGTTCCGACGCTTTTTTCCCCCCCCGGCCCCAAAACCCCGGGCCAAACCCGGCCCCCTAGTTTATTAACAGGGTTTTCCCTGGGGGAAAAAACCCGGGGTTAAAAAATTCACACGCCGCGGGTTCGCCCGGGGGTTTTTCCGCCCCCCCGGGCCGCTCAAAAGACTTTTGAGAAATGTTCCTTTTTTCCGTCCGGTTTCCCCGGAGGGAAATAGGGAAAACCCTCAATGGGGGGGGGGGAGGGTTTTCCCCCCCTCATCGCCGTGTAACAAAACCCTTAGAGTGTATCCCATCTTTTAGCTTAAATTGACACAGCTTTTAAACATCAAATGTTGTTCCCATATGAGAAATGTATGACATATGGACATAGTATGCCAAAAATTGTTAGGTGCGAGTCCCAAGATGGGACCAACACCTACCTTGAGAACAAGGGTCCCTGTACAACTGCTCCCATCCTTATCTGTTTAATGTTATAGAACAACAAAAAAGTTAGCAATTTTTGGGGAATTTAAAAAAAAATAAAAATATTTCCCTTTTTTAAAATTTTTTTGCAAATTAAAAACCGAGAAGGGGGGGCGTGCAATGTATTCAGCACCAAAGAGTCAAATTCTGTTTAATCACCTTTAGCTTTCAACCGGGGCACCTGCTTTTTGGTTTGGGGGTGTCTCAACAGCTTTTAAAGCTCAAGATGGAATTTTTACCCCTTTTTTTGGGGAAAAAAGCTCAACTCTTTAGATTGGGTTGGTGAACATTTTTTAAAAATCAAAATTTTTAAATCATTTCCCAAAAAACCCCCAAAGGGGGTTTTTGGTCTGGGCTGTGCCTCTTTCCAAATTTAACAAATGAATATGTTTGATTTAAAACCCTTCCATTTTTTACTTTTGGGTTTTATTTTTAGGGTCAATTTTCCCCCGCTGGAAGGGGAACCTACGCCCCAGCCTTTTTAGCCTCTAAATTTCTCCGAAAATTTTGGGACCATCCATCTTCCCATCCAAATCTGACCAGCATCCCTTTCCCCGCCGAGGGGGAAAAACCTTTTCCCCCCCATTTATGCGCAAACCCCCTTTCTTTTAACCCGTTGGGGGTGGTATGTTTTAGGGTGATTGCACGGTGGGGTTAACTCCTACATAGCATTTGGCCCAAAAATTTTCCCTGTTGACCTTATCTTCCAGAAACCCTTTCTTCCCCATGTTTCGGGGTCCTCTACATACCCTTTTTTTAAAAATGCAAAAAGAGACTTCATATGGTTAAAAAAAATGCTTTTTTTTTTTCCACTAAACCCGAAAAAGGCCCGACTTGTGGATACAGGACTTCTACAGCTTTCCAGAATAACCCCCGGGCCCTTTGGGTTTCTTCTCGAATTTTTTGGACTGCCAGTATTAAAGTGGGAAATTTCCATTTCCCGGTTTGGTTTTTCAGTTGGCCATTTCTACTTTTCCCTTTTTAAAGGGTCATGGCTGAAAAAGTGCCCCTGTGGGGATATTCAGAGCCTGTGCTAGTTTTTTTTTTTTTTTTAAAGATCTAATTCTGTAACACACTTTGCCACAACTTTATCCTTGAGCTGTGTTCCCTGGTCTTCATGGGTGCTGTTTGTTCTTTTTTTTTCCTTTAAAGTTTTCTCCCAAACCTTTTTTGAGGGGGGCCTTTTTACTTTTTAAAAAGCGTAGGGTTTACTGAGGGTAAATAAACTTTGGGGAAAGGGGCTTTTTCTAATTAAAGGGGACTTCTAAAAGGGAATTGGTTTATAATAGAATTTTAAATTTTTGGGGTTTTTCGAAAGTACAGGGGGTGAATACTTTTCACACCATACTTTTTAAATTTTTAATTTTTCAAAAATTTGGAAAGGGGAAAAAATAATTTTTTTTTACACTTCACAAAAACTTGATACTTTGTGTTTTTTTATATCACATAAAATATCAATAAAGTACATTTAAGTTTGTGGCTGTATCAATTAAAAATAAGGATGTTTAAAGGGTATGAATTTTTTTTTTGCAAAACCCCTGTTGTGTGGGTATATATATATAATTTTTTTGTATTTTTACAGAATATTTACTTACCTGTTACAGCCCCGACTGGCCCATAAAACAAAAAAAGGACTTTACATAAAATTCAGGGTTAAAAAGTCCCCAACCAATTTTAAAAGTAGAGCCTTGTATACTAATTAGACATTTTAGCTGATTTTTATGTAATGTCTATGTTCAGTTGTACTGGGACCAGTCAGCGGTAACAGATAGGTAAATATTCTGTAACAAACAAAGTATGTGCTGCATGATGTGCTATTCTTCCTGCCATATCTGAAAGAAGTTGCTAAATAGCCTCCAAACAAATGTAAGCAAAACCTTATACATCTGCATGTTTGTTAAACACATGGTTATAAGATAAATGTGTCCATTTGTCCTTTTCAGAATTGGATATAAAATGTAAGGTTGACAAATATTTTAACTCCAAGAACCAGATGTTATGTTTTGTATGTTCTAAATGCAATCGCTTCTTACTTTTGAAGCCCTGAAACAGAATGCTGAAGACTTGGTATCAGACTTTGCTCGGTCTTGTAGCACTATTCCTTGGTCCTCTGTCAGTGCCAAATATTGCCCGGTTGTAATATGCCTTAGGCGGAATGTCTGCCCCCATCTGATGTGGCTTCCACTCCAGCTGCATAAAAGAAGAGCATTAAAAGGATTCCCCCAGAAGGTATGTGATAAGCAATGTAGAAAATATAGAAGGGTACCTTATTCTGAGGGGTTCCACTCTCCATAAAGATCTGGCACGAACACCTGCTCCTCCTGCTTCATAATTAACTTTCCTATCAAGATAAAGGCACATATATGTTTATAAGAAGGAAACATGACATTTTAAAAAACCTTGAATTTTATATACTGAGAACTAGCAGAATTGAGGTTGTCATTTTGGACCTTCAATTTTAAACCATAAACATAATGGGCGACATGTATGATCGGGCTTTTCGCCTGTTTTCTGGCATAAACAACGTCTCACTGTGCTGGCTCCGCTGTTGGACACAGAAATGCGCTGTTAGGCGCAAGCTTCGCCACTTTTGTATGCGCCTAACATGAAGGGGCGTTCTGTGGGCGTTCTGGGGTGGGACGCACCACATTCGAAATCTCCGACGCATGTATGAATGCGGGTCGGCAAAGTGAGGCGCATTAGAGCTCCGACAGGCAGACCAATTTCAATGTGGTCTGTCTGTCGGAGGCGTCGAAGTTTGCCCCGCATGTATGAGCGCACTTCGGCGCCGACATACATGAGGGCGCAGTTTTCACGGAAAAAAAAACGTGAAAACAGGCGCTTCGACGCGCCCATCTTCATACATGTCGCCCAATATTTCTATACCACAAGGAGTTATGGTATCTAGAGAAACCGTCCGTGTGTGTCACACCTTACACCAAAAGATAAAACTAAACACGCCAGCTCCTATATACAGGAATATACAGTATATGCTGCTATAGTCAACTTTAAATCAAGGGCTACTTGGTTCCAAGACAGGAAAGCAATTTTGTGCCACATGTATGAAAACTGTCTTGATCTAAAACTCACTTTGCTGCCCACAGCAACCAATTATAGCGCCCCTCTCAGTTTTCCAGAGCATGAAATGAGAGGGGTGCTCTGCTTGGTTGCTGTGGGCAGCAAAGCGAGTTTTAGACCTAGACAGTTTTCATACATGTGGCCCTTTGTGTTGCTGAAATGACAGCCAATAATAATAATGAGCGTGGTTGCCCAGAAGTTCAGCACACTTGGTTTTCTGATGACTATTGTGTTGCAGTAAATTACGGGTTGCAATGTGACTACATTTACGACTAGCTGCAGTGCAGTGGAGTTACATTGCATGCAATCTTATATCGCAACTTATCATGCAGCCTCAGGGTATGTTCACGCGGCTTATTTTGGGGCACATTTCACTGCGTATTTTGCGCTGTACTGCGCTCTAATACGAGATAAATGCGCCCCATAATTACGGTAATCCACAGTTCTCATAGAGAACTTTGGATTACGCTTCCTCTCCCCGCTCGTACAATACGATCGTATTGTACACGCGGGAAGATAAGTAACGTGTAATGACACTAATGAGTAATGACATGTAATGACAATGTATGGGGCTGTCGGGTGGCTGTCCCCCCTCCGCATCGCGGGAGTACACGCCGTTCAGCGCGACTCCCGAAGACCCCACGTAATTGCGGGGCGTACAGTACGCCCCACAATTACGCCGTGTGAACATACCCTTAGCTGAATACTTGATACACAGTCCTAATAATGCTTGTCAGCACGCCTGAATTAGGATTAATATGGCTAAAGAAAATCTACACAATAAATGAATGAGGTTTTGCTGGTAATCTTAATCAGAATTAATATTCAAACGCTTTTTGCTGTTTTCTGAACAATTTCCATTCAAATAAATCACATTTTTTTTCCTTAATCTAACCTATATTGCGCTTCTGCTGGGTCAGTAGATGGGATTGTCAAACACTCATCATGGCCATGGAAAAACCGGACCACGTGTCCACCAAGAAGATACCCTGGAATAGAATTTAATATGGGAAATTAAATCAAGACACTATTCCGATAGAACATGCAGAAACCCACATGATATCATTTATACAATCATATCATACACCATACGTAAGAATCAGACAACATCGCTGCCACAAGGGTGTCTTGGCCAAGCGTTCCATGAGTCCTAAGAGGACAAATCTGCCTACTTCTACAACAGGTTATACCTGACCATGTACTGCTGGTCTTGGAATCAAGGAGATTATAGTGAGAAATGAATCCTTATAGGAAATAATATGTCTTTCCGATAAATTTGTAAAATAAATTACTACAAATTATTACTAGGACATTGTGAAATAGTATTCCACAACTTGACAAGCAAGGATGATGAAAGGACTCCTAGTGTAATAGGACATGGGTTGAGCCTTGGAAAGCTTCCATACCTCTTTTCTGCCCTTAGTATAGTGTTTCAAGTCAGGTCTAAACAGACAGATTGGTTGATGTCAATGTGCATAAGCCCATTGAAGAGACTGTGCTTGTTTGTAGCTTGCCCAGGCAACCAATCTACTGAAACATGGATTGACACGTAGCCGATATCAGAATTAAAAAAAGGAACAGAGGCCTGGCAACTAGTTAATCCCTGCAGTTTACCATGTGCAGCAATATTAAAATATCATTTAGGTGGAGATTCTCCTTATTTACTATAATTTTAGTCACTTCTAAACGGACAATTTATTTTACAGCACTGTACGAAAACGAAAAACGCTGAATAAACGGACATTTTTCTGTGCTGTGTAGACATAGCCTTAAAGTGAACCTGTCAGGTGATTTCTGCTACCCCATCTGAGAACAGCATATGACAGAGGGAGGGGAGCGGAGCTCTATAATACATAGTTTTAGGTCTTGGAGCACTATTTCAAAGCACAAAGCAGAGGACTGTAGATCCTGATAGGACCCCTATGAGAGACAATAAGTATCTTGCTGACCCCATCCAGGTTATTGACAGCCTTCTCTAAAGACACACTGGTACAAGTAAAGAAGTTAAAGGGGTTGTCTCGCTACAAAGAATAGCTTTCAAAATGTAGGTAACACTAAATGAAGACGTTTTCTAAATATATTGCGTTATTCATCTTTTTTTGTTAAGGAGCTACAAATGATTTTATCACCTTCTGTGCTCTCTCTGGTTCCCCAAGTGACCGACCTGTGTACTCTTTATCCCCTGCTTTATGTTCTATCTGATAGCAGGGAGTGAAGTCATCACACAGGTGGAGGCCAGCAGTGTGAGAGCTTGTGTGTTATCTGATCTTTCAGACAAAAGACCGTAATTACTCTACTGTTTACATTAGCTCAGAAGCTTCTCTGGACCCCAGAGAAGGTAATTTATTTAATCTATACTGATAAATAGAGAATTATGAATACACAGTGCTCATATGCTAATTACAGACAGCTTGACCAGGAAGTGACAGAGCCAAGCAGCATTATTTCATTCATGCACCCTATGAAACAATGAGATGAGACAACCCCTTTAACTACTAGGTGTGGGCAGGGTAAGCAGAACGCTCACTGTCTCTCCTGGAAACCCCATTAGGGTTTTACTCTGCTTTTTACTCAAAAATCCTATGTCAAATCACATAAACTTATATATCAAGGAGCCAAGTACCTCTCCCTTTATAATACCCTGTCTTCAGATCAGACAGCAAATCTCACAGGTTACTGATTGGTTAAATAATATTTTAAAAGGGTGAAATTCAAACTACAAATTATCATTCAAAACATATTTTTCCAAAACACAAAAAGAAATAAAACAAATGATACAAAATAAGGAAAATAGTGTTAAGCAGAAAAAAAAGAAAAAAAAAAGAAAAAGCTGTGCATCCTCGTTCATTTCCATATACGATAGATTTGTCAGGCTACTAATGCTTCCATTTCTCAAAGTAGAAGCGATTTAATAATTTGGTTAAGAATGTAACAGTGACATTTACTGGAGAGAAATCAAATGAGAGCAGAACAGCAGAGTTTAAAAAAAAAAAGGTTACGTAGATGTGACACTTATCAATGTGCGTCATAGCCGGATCCTCAGGGCACGGAGCGCAACATGATGAGGATAAAAAAGTGGGATTTTCCTGCCCCTGTCAATGTCAATGTTAATGGCAGATTTGGTGTTTCAGGCTAATCAAAGAGACGGTTGTTCAGACAATACTTCGTGCCTCAACCAAAGTACAGGCGGCTCTAATCAAGCTGCATCTCCGGGGCACCAGAACCAATACTGTGATATAGACATAAACATGACACCCCCTGTGGGGGACTAGTAGGGAACAGTGGAGCAGTAATGGCAAATATAAGCATGATTTTTAAAGATGTTATTGCAGCCCCAGAAAGTAGTATTTTTTTTTTTAATGATGTACAAGACCTTTGTGACGACTCGCTCTCATCTGGACGCCCTCCTGGGCCGTTCTGGGGGCATTTTCGCTCACAGATCGCCGCTTGGGTTAAACGGATGGCACGGACAAAGGCTTCTCCTTTAACTTATTTTGGCACAGGTTTACAACGCAGCATATAAAACAGAATAAACAAAACCCTAGGCCATCTGGCAACTAGCTATACAAATAGCTGCCCTCACTATTGTGGTCTGGACCTGGCGTCCAGCCCCACAAATATCCACTATACCACCAATTGCCGTTGGTTCAGGCTTCCTCAAGCCTCCGGGGGCTAGAGCCTCTCTCTCCAGCTCCTCTGCTGCACTGCCAGCTAGCAGACGACTCCCCTCACCCCCCCGATCACCTGGAGTAGGAGGCCTTTAATAGGTCTCCAGAGACCTACCCAATACCTGGGCTGGAACATGGGGAACTGGAATGTGGGAACAGCCACCCACCCATTTGCAGCTGTTCCGGGAAGGCCAGGCCCTAATAACTGGACATTAGCCATCCTACGTACAAGGGTCAGCTACCTAATGTTGCTGACCGACAATACCTGTCTTCCCCCACCAAGACCAGGCCCTCGGTGGCACGTTTCTACCAGGTCTCTCATAGAAGTTGATCTGTCAAACCTTTGAGTTGTGACAATGTCTTGTAGAAACAGTTTTTCTATTGCATTGGGAGGCACCTTGGTTCAGTCGTTAGTAGTACTTCCTTTATACTGTTAGATAGATCTTTAAGAGTGTGTTCACATGGCAAAGACCAAATACTGGTCGGATTTTCCAGCCGGCATTTTGTCTTTTTTTGGCATGCGGGGGTGGGAGCGGCTTTTGTCCGCGGTTTACAGATTCAAGCCAACCCCTTCACATCCACTTTTTTATGTTCTGCTTGAAAACCGGGTGGAAGAAAGAACATGTTGTAAGTTTTTTGTTACGTCGGTGGTATAAAAACCGTCCGGCGGCAAATCCGTGCCGTGTCAACTGCTGCACGGATTTTCTATTTAAATCAATGTAAAAGGTTGACAGTCGCTTTACAGTTTTCAAATCCGAAAACTGTCTATAATACCGACTGAAAACCTGTGCCGTGGGGAGAAGCCTTTAGGCTCCCGTTGGGGCCTGGATATATCCAACATCTGTGAAGCCCCTATGTAGCTATGCCTCTGATTTTACTTTACACTGATTTAGCACAATAAATTTAGCACCTGGGAATGTCCTCCAAGAAAAAAAATATAATTACTTACAAAATGTGAAAATTATTCTACAAGCCCGTTAGGTATATACTGTACAAGCAACCTACAGTATAGCATTCTGGACATTATATTTAAAGGCCAAAGAAAGCTAACACAAAATAAGCATGAGTAAAGTTAAAAAAAATAATCTAACTGGGCACCTGTAACTCTGCACAATCCAATAAGCCCTGTGGGAGATGCCACAGCCAATATTAATAACAAAATACCTGCATGGTATAGATAAGGCGCTCACCTTCTTCCACGCTGCTCCCAGAGCAGGTTGGATGGACATTCCAGAGGGTCTGCATAAAAGAGGCATCCACCTGGATGTTGCCCATTCCATTGGATATGGATAGATGCTGTCAAAGAAAGTGGAGATAATGTAATGCAGTAGTGCATTAGATGTACACCCCACCACCATAGATAGGTCCTTCTTTTGGGGTATTTAGTTCATATACTGTTCCCACAAATTAACCCTTTACTGTCTATGTCCTCCCCGGTCTTCCACTAGGATAAATTGATATTCTCAGTTACCTGTACATGAAAAATCTAATATTTAATAATTTATAAATCATAAAAGAGTTTTACGTGAACATATTGGCAGACAGGCAAATACAAGCAGTCCCCGGGTTACAACTGGGATAGGGACTGTAGATTTGTTCTTAAAGGGGTTTTGCCACGAAGTAGAATTGAGGTGGGAAGTTTGTAAATTAAATAATAAACATTTTCACCATTCATCATTATTAATAAAAATTCTGCACCGTTTTTGTTTTAGCTGCTCCTTTAGTGATCCATTTTTACAGCTGTCTCAGGGGATACGACCAGGGCTGAGGAGCTCCTCATCGGGTCGCACATTGCTCAGACATAAACCTCTCCTCTCAGCCAGCTACTAAAGTGTTCAAACCCCGGGTTGCTTTTCATTCTACTCCCGTTCCTCTGTCTCCTTAGTAATTAGTCAAAAAACAGTGCAAATAAATAAAAAAAGAAACCTCAATAAAGGTTTGTGCATTAAAAAATCCACAGGTTTGGTTTCCTGCAGGGATTTGAACCGAGGACCCTTGTCCTGGAGGCAAAAACTTTAACCTTTTGAGCTACATTGTAACTACTCACAAGCTCTTTACATAAACAACCTTTCTTTGACTAGAGAGGAAAGGCCTGGTGAAGTCATCCTGCGGGGTTTCACATGATATACAATTTAAACAAATCACACCACGCCCCTTCTGAGCACACACAGCTGAAGAGCTGGATGCAGGAGGTATGAAATGAGATCGTGGCAAAACCCCGTTAAGTTGAATTTGTATGTAAGTCGGAACAGGTATATTTATTAAATGTAACTCCAGCCCCAAAAGGTTATTTTTTTTAGTTTTGATAGTGAAAGGAAGGGGTTTTCCATTTGTTTTTGCTGTCTTTTGCCCCTGTTAAGAAGATTTCACTTCATTTCACCTAAAATGGGGCTGCTGCTGTTGTTCCACAGCTACTATCTGCTATGGAACATGGAACTACAAGTGCCAGCATGCCCCTTAAGTCTCGTTTGTAACTAGGGGACAGATGTAAGTCGGAGCGGTCTAAGTTGAGGACTGCCTGTATGACAGTGGCTTCAACACAAATGTAGGACACTTACTAGATATCTTTCAGAAGACACACTGACTAAAATCAGATCATCCCCAATACGAACTTTTTCTCCCTCCGATCTTTGCTTGGATGCAGGATGTATTGTCCACCAGCAAGCCTCTCCTAGAAATAATAAAAAAAAAATCCTGTCAGTATAATATGTCAATATCTAGAAGAAAGAAAAAAAAAACAACAGACAGGAAAAGCAAACTAGCCAAGGCTTCTAACATCGTAATAACACACTGAACTATATAGCTCCTCACAAGCAAGTCAGGAAGCATGGCTGTAATATACACTCTATAATATTCTAATACATCGCTATTACTGGAATTCCAGGGCTGCGTAAGGTGTGAGGGGCCATTGCTGAAAGGTCTGGGACCCTCATTCTTCCTGGGAGTCACTTTCCTTTATGTGCAGTATCTTATAAGAATAATATCCTATGGTTAAATTTGTTTTCACTTCTTTTTTCATCTGAACCTCAGTCCTTTTTCTTTGGTTTCCCTTTGAATTCGGGCGGTTTATGGGCCTTCCTAATTTAGGCATGAGAAGAAGCAGGGCTGGATTTAATTTGCAAACCGGGTGCTGGGGCAGTTCATTCCAGGAAAATCAGGAGGGCCCCAACCCTGTTGTTATAGGACCGGGGAGGAGCTGATGAGCCCAAATAAAAGAGGGGGGATTTTCTTAGGAAAGGAAAGGCCTTTTAAAAATAACCCCCAAGGACTGTTTTGCAAGACTTTAAAGAAAAAGCTGCATACTTGTTAGTGGAAAACCACCAACCTTTAATTTTGCGTCTTATTTTTTGTTTTAAACATTTTCGGGGGTGGGCTCCAAACTCAGAAATGGCCTGAAACACGCTTCTTCTGAAGAGGTTTTAGAGGCTTTCTCCGGGTTTGGACAGGTTTTGGCCGAGGTTTTCACACGTAAAACATTATAGCCCGGACAAAAAACACAAAACGCCCAAAATACGCCCAAAACCAGCCACAAAACGCGCTAAAACGCGATTCAAGAATTGACATGACACTTCTTTTTCAGCGCTTCCAAAGAAGCGTGTAAAAACCTCGTCGTGTGTGAAATACAACAAGGTTTTACATAGGAATCAATTAAATGAACTGGGGGCGTTTTGGAAGCGTTGGACGAGGTTTTGAGCGAGGAAACGCTCCCAAAACTTCATCCAAAACCTCGTCCAAATAAGCCGTGTGAACAAGCCCTTGCACTGAGGAGCAGCTAGAGAGTGAGCTGATAACAGAGGAAACCTGGTACAGAAGAGAACTTGGTAACATCTGTGACGTCTATTCCATCTGTGATACTAGTGATGTCTGGGACATTCGAGGCAGGAGCCATCAGTGTTGTTCAATGAGTGGCAATGATACAGTGCTGGACTAGAGAGCATTTTGCCTTAAAGGAGTGGTGGAGACTGAGATGTGTGTTGCTTGCCCTGGGGTAGGGCTTGGTAGAGCAAGAGACTGTAAATACGAGACCCATGAAGGAAAGAGTGTTGCTGGTGTGTGCCTCTCAGAGAATACCACCAAGATTGTGCACCTGTTAATTTGTTTTAGTACCGCTGAATTAGTGCCACATACCACTCCTGTCAAATAATCTCCAAAAAAATGGGAATCTCGCAAGAGAACAGAGAGAGGGAATATTAATCAATATATTTACTATTTTGCCATAGGCAAACTTAAACGCTATCAGTTCTCAATCTATAAAACACTAAAACGTAACTTTATTATGTTACCCTTAACCTTATTTCACACTATTTAAAAAAAAAAATGATTTCTAACCTCTCAATTTTTTCCCTTCTACTTCTGGAAGGAAAAAACTCCCTTTCCATTATCAGTCTGGTGGAAACCCACCTATACAGGAAAACCTTATATTATACAGTAAATTTACTAACTCCAGTAGGGGATCCCAAGCATCCTACTTGGGCAGTTATCCCTCATCTTAAATGGGACATAAAACATATAAGGCATCCGTGTAACACCCTCTGCAAGCGGGTTTATACTTTGTAGAACAGAGGTGGAAGAAATCACAAATTTAAAAATGTCATGCCTGACCTCCCCAACATGCTTCACCAGCATGTAGGAGAGCAGAAGGGGGGAATGGGTTTTGTAGATTCTCTGATGGCTAATTAGTGAGCCCCTGAATAGGGTATGTACCTAAGAGGATATAAAAGGAAATGAGCTAAACCACATGTGACCGGACCTCTTACCCTGATGAAGCCATTTAGCTGGTGAAAAACATGTTTGGGAGGTCAGGCAAAGACATTTTTAAATTGTGATTTTCTCCCTCTGTCTACAAAGTATCACCCAGCTGCAAGAGGGTGTTACAACGGAAGCCTTATATGTTTTTTATGTCCATTAGATGAGGGATAACTGCCCAAGTAGGATGCTTGGGATCCCCTACTGGAGTTAGTAAATCATTGATATATAAGGTTTTCCTGTTAGTAGGTGGGGTTCCACCAGACTTGATAATGGAAAGGGGGTTATTCCTTCAGAAGTAGGAAGGGAAAAATTGAAAAAGGTTAGAAATCAGGTTTTTAAATAGTGTGTATAGAGGTTAAGTACATAATAAAAGTTACGTTTTAGTGTTTGATAGATTGAGAACTGATAGAGTTTAAGTTTGCCTATGGCAAAATAATAAATATAGTGACATACCACTCCTCACACCAACATCAGCCTATGGAGGTTAACATCAGTGCACACCCCACTTGTTCTGGTATACATGTGTAATGGAGGAGCCATGAGTCAAATTACACATACTCTCCCCAGATATGAGCGCCTGAAAAATTCTTTATTGTTTGAAGTCCATGTCCAACTTTGAAATTTGTTTCTATTGCTCTAATGCAACAGATACTAAAAAAGAAGCACATTTGGAATATTTTTCAATGAAATTATTTTACCGCTTAGTGTTCAAAACTCTTTTGCAAACCAGTCTCCATGGCAGAGCACCACAAATAAAATTCATTGTAGCCTAATCCTACCGCGACACCTCCTTCCAATAATCCCCTAGTTTTCACTAGCCAACCAAATGTATACAAGCTGCATGGTGACAACTGTGAGAACGGTCTGCAGCATCAGAAATAAGTGCTGGGCTACAGTTCCAGCTTGATTATAAAAAGGCAACAATGGATATCCTTGCTTTGCTCTGATGTGAAATTACACTTAAAGGGGTTGTCTCACTACAGGGATTGCTGCTTTTTATGTTAAAGATCTTGCAAAAACAAGTCACTTTGCAATATATGTCCATTAATAGTGTCCTACCTATTCCTAGATATTCCCTCTTGTATGGGCTGCATCAGCTCTAAGGTTGCTTATAAGCTCCCGACCTGTTTACCTCTCTCATGATAGGCTTTCAAGGACTGGTTCTATAGCTACAGACCTGGGTTCTACTGCAGCCCAGTGAAGCCAGTAAACACGCCCCTGAATTCAAAATGAAACCAAGAAAACAGGACTGAAGTAAGAGGAATCAATGTAGTGAGACAACCCCTTTAATCATTTATTGAGGTTTATCATTAACTGTTGATTAAAAACGCAATAAGAGAGCTACAGAGCATGTATGACCACCAGTCTTCAAGTTTACAATATCTTCCCTCATATGGTTGGAAAATGTTTATAGACTTAACCTTAACATTTACCTTAAAGGGGTTTTGTAACCACAATACTTAGCTTTAAATATGTAGGCAAAGGAAAATAAATTGCTTTTCTGATTTTGCTTTGTTCAGGAGATTTTATCTACTTCTTGTGTACACAAGTTTCTCTTTGTTACTGACCAACTCTCTCTGCTCTTACTGCCCGTCCTTGGTGATGTCACTCCCCGTTGTGTCTTAACAAGTTATTAACACGCTTTATAGCTCTGTAGGCTTGTGCACTACAGTTTACAAACCTCCAGCAGTCATGTTCTTCTAACAAGCTAGAAAATGTGCCTTTTGATAGTTTCTTTAGTTGATGTAGTGTGCTACTGATATTGGAATGTGTATGTTCCTCTAACAGGCTCAGCTAGGTATCACTACTATATAACCATCCACAGCTTAACCAGGAAGTGGGTGCCTGAAGCTGGCTGTCAAGAGCTGTGACTCAGCACGGACAGGACACCCCTTTTACAATAATAGATTTTTATTGAAGCATTTTCCAAATTTTTAACAGCAGAAAACGAAGAGGAACATTAGCATATGAATGCGAGGGAAGTACATTCTAAGGCAGGCATCCTCAAACTGCAGCCCTCCAGCTGTTGGGAAACTACAACTCCCATCATTCCCACTGTCATACATTATATAAATGCATGATGGGAGTTGTAGTTTCCCAACAGCTGGAGGGCCGCAGTTTGAAGACCCCTGTATCTAAGGCGTAAACATGGATAATGTACTTTAAAAAAAAAAGAGAACATAAAATAGGCCTTCCGTAACAAGACCCTTATGGCCAAACTAAAGTGGGCCTAAATTGGCAGGTAATGTTGCCAATGCAGCGATAGAGACCAGGACATCCAGGTCTCGGTATGCCAATGGTAGACCAGAGTCACAATTGAAGAGCAATAAAAGAAGGGAAAGAAAGAAGAGTAAGAAAAAGGGGTGGAGGAGGGGAGGGGGGGTGGGGTGGTGTACGCGGCCGGGCACAAGGGCAGCACAAAAGAAAAGAATTCTGCGGACCCCATTGAAGGGAGAAAGCTTCAAACACCAAGGGTCAGGATGAGTGTAGGGTATCTAACATCCCACCTATGGCCCGAAACTCTGGACTGGATTGGTAAATAATCCAGGGAGCCCACGTCAGAGAAACTTGTATTGCATCCTCCAGGGTGTGTGCCAGAACACCCCTTTTAATTCTTCCTAACATTAATATATTACCTGTTGCTGTATCCCGCAGTCCAACATCAAAAGCAAGTTTATCTGTAAGGGATCTGGACGTTGTCAAACACGTCAAGTACTGTAAAGTGGGTAAAGATCAAAGAGATTATTAATACTGTACATAAAGCTAAATGACTATAATAACAACCGAACCTGCCTATTCTGCTGGTTCATCTTAGGTCTTTTTCATCATGCATCTCTGGATCATTTGACATCTTGTCATCTAAGCTCATGTGTCCTTTGTTCCCTATCCTAAGTCTTTTTCAAAAGGGCTCCTTATTGATATTGTAAGTATTTTGAATTAAAGGGATCAACATTATACCCCCGTTTGGAGGATAGGTAATATAATCTGGTTTATATAGATCGATTGTTTTTTTGGATTTGCATGTCTGCTTGTGTATCATTGTTTCACTTTTTCCATATTGCTCTGCAATACTCCTTGATAAATCCACTGCCTGTGGGAGAAACGCGTCGGCGTTTAAGGTATATATTTGGGTTTTTTTGTAGTTTGTAGTATATTTCTAGGTATTTATTATCTGGTTAGATATATTTATACCCAGTCTATTTATCCCTAGCAGCATCACTAACTATCTAGAGGGATTTATAGGATTTTGGCTAGGAGGTGTGCTGTGGGGTCGCCCTTCTCGACTGGCTTCCATATTAGGGTGTAATAGGGTTAGTTCCTCTTGTTTTTATATAAGGTCTATTAAAGGTTTATGGTATTTATAGTGGCCTTTTTCTCCTAGGTTTTCTGTGATTTAATAACAAACATAGAAATAAACATCCTCCATAATTCAGTCTGTTATCATGTAAAGGTTCTAGAGCAGATACCTAGTCATCATATTGTAAAGCTACGGTCACATACTCCCTTGGATTTCTATCTAGTATGCTGTAGATTTGGCCAAGGTTTTGGATGTAGATGAACCCCAATTTAATGGTGCTAATGTGTGTACTGCCCGCCTGATGAGGAATTTGAGTGGATTCCCTGTCAAAGAAGTTACTCTAGATGTAATTTCTTTTCATCTGTAACATGGATTTCAAATCTGCACTGGAAAAAAAAACCTGCCTCATAGTTCACAGTCTGAACTGTTGCACAGATTCCCGGTGAAAACAACAGGATGCAAATTTCATCGTTTTCACATAGATTCCAAAATGGATTTCACACCAAGTGCCACATAAAAAAAAAACTAAGTGAATGTGAGCAGGGCACAGTAGTGGCTTGCTAAACGTATCATTCCCTGATACAAAGTACAGGTGTCACATTATCTTACTAAACAAACCGACTATCTTTTTATCTTCATAAAATAACCATCTTTATTTCTTCATTAAAAAAGCTTATTCCTTTCGATTGTGTCACCTGGAAATATTTGCATTCAGAAAAGTGATAATGGAATAAGCTTTCTCAATGAGGAAATAAAGATTTGAGGACAATAAGGCCCTGCTTATTGCTTGATGACATACCTGCTACTACAAAGTCGGAGCGATTGCTTAAAGGGAACCTGTCACGTAGATTATGCCTCCCTTGCTGAGGGCACCACAAACTAGTGTCAGAACTGCTGTTCCCAGCGCTGTGTCCCTTATTCTGTAAGATGCTGTAGTGTCAGCAACTGAACTCTTCTCCTTTCCTCTCACAGCTGGAGATGCTCTATGAACGGCACAGATCTCGCTTCTATGCAGCAGAGTTAGGCACCGGGACAAAACTGTTATGTTTTCTCATTGTAGAGTCTGTTGCAGTCTGTTTCTGCTGGGTGTGGAGAGAGAAAATGCTACGGCCCCTAACTGAGTCAGGCAGGGATCGACACAAATTGTGCTGTTTCCTGATTGTGTAAGCCCTTCAGTGTAATTCTGTTTCTTCTGCCTGTATAAAGTGAAAATGTGACGGTACCTTACTCTGAGTGAGAGACACAGCTCCGTGAATTCGACCGGGGGCTGTACAGAATGTAAATGAGCTCTCAGCTAGTGAAATGCAAGGAGGAGGGATCCGGAGAGATTCGACCAGAACTGGATATCAGTGTAAACAAAAACACAAGATAAGGAATACTGTGAATACAAGACAGCTTTGCTAATGACACCAAATTGCAAAGTTGCTTGTTTTCACTGTCCCCTTATTCTAAAGACCATTTAATGAAATGATAAAACCCCTTTAATGCTCAAATCTACATTTTTTACCTGAAAAGAGTCATGAAAAGAGTCCAGTTTATTCATGAGTAGGTGTTAGCCCCACCCTCACAAAGCTAGCCATGCCCACCTGACAGTTATTCACATTTCTACCTATTAAAAGTAATAAGTTAATCAGTTGTGAGGTGGGCGGGTCATGAATAAACGGACTCTTCAGGAAAAAGCTTTTGTGGCTGAAAACTGCCAGATTTGAGTATTAAATACTCTAAAACTCCAGCATCTTACAGAACAAAGGACACAGCAGCAGGTCTGCCACTAGCTTGTGCTGTCCTCAGCAAGGGGGGCATAACCTATGTGACAGGTTCTGTGCCCAGAAAGGGGTGCTAACTACATCTTTAACTGATTTAGTCCCCTTGCAACATTGCTGTATTTAAAATGAATTTCTTCGGGGCTACATTGTGTATTAAAAATGACCTGTTAATTCCCATAATGCAGAGGGTTAGCTGGAGTTTACTCTCAGTGCTTAGTACAACTGTTGGATCTCTTAAAGGGAATGTGTCTTATTGTTTAAATGACTTATTGTATAACTCACGTTTTTATGTTAAACACATTTTTTAAGAATTTTTGGTTATGTTTTTTTTTTACATTTTCCATATCACTTTCAATATTTTGTAAAAATTCTTAAGTCCTGCAGTTTACACTGCAGGTCCCCTGCCTGAAACCTCTTTGAGCTGGAGATGGGTGCAGAAAGCAAAAGCAGCCCCTTATTTGGGCTAACTCGCCTGTGCATGGTCAGAGATACTGTTCATTTGGATCTCCATTTCAGGTGAACCAGCCAGAACAACTTGTACAACAGAACACGTCTGTAAAGATGGCTGAATAGTATTAGTTCTCACCCTTGGCTTTCACAACACATGGATTATGAACACAAGCAAGGGCATAGCTACAGGTGGTGCTGAGGTAGCAGTTGCTACCAGGCCCTGGAGCCCGAAGGCCTCTCTAGCACATAAGGAGATACCTCAACATGGTAGGTGGAGGCCCTTTTATGGATTTTGCACTGGGCCCCGCAGCTTTAAGGTACGCCTCTGAACACAAGCAATGCACTAAATATCCAACCAACGATGCAACATGATCCCACCACTGCCCACACCAAAATAGCTTGGTACTCACCATTCCACTGAATGAATGTCGCAGTAAGATTGCGTGGCCATAGAGCAATGTTCTATGCCCGCCTCCTTGCGATGCCTGTGTTGTAATAGAGACAAATAATTAACCAACTAATACAAGAATACATAAATGAAAGGGTAGGGGGATCATGTCCAGGAATGACCTTGAAACTTCATGAATGACATAAGAGAGAGAATGGGAAAGAGACAGACGTTTTCATATGTATAATAATTGCCAAAGCCCTTTTGATTTTGTATGAAAAGATCAGGACTTGCATTTCTGTTTGTCTCAGAATATTTAGCATTATACATATGAATAAAATTACATCAATGCATAAAAAAAAAACATGAAAAACAATGGCTTTGGTTCACTGAAACACGACGGGAAGCACTCACATCCAATGAGGCATGCTGCAGACTAGGGACAACCGGGCTACATATCAAGTACGGCAAGCAAGCAGAACAAAAAGGACGGACAACACAAGAGAACGGTGTTAAAGGTGAATTTCATCTGCTGAGTCCTAAGAACCCAGGTCATCGTGCGTTTCTGCTTATGACCTTACAATATCACCATGGTCTAATCAGCTTGATATGTAGCCAGAGAGGACGCATTCCGGGTCAGTCATGGACTCAGTTCTGTTCTCGTTTGACTTACCTTCCTTGTAAACTTCTTGGAAGCATTCAAAGAAAGTAAACATTAATAAAGTAGCAAAGGAAAAAGTATCAGTCACCTTTCAACTTTTTTTTTTTAGTTATTATTTGTTACTCTCTTCTGTAGTATAAAAACATCACTAGTCCTCCAGCAACTGAACATGTTCTTGTAGGTCAGAAAAAGAACTATAAGTAACCCATTACCTTATTGTAATGCCCCCACAAATGGTACCTTGTTTCCCCGAAAATAAGACATTCCCCGAAAATAAGACCTAGTGCATTTTATTGATGCAATGCAGAGTTTGGCTGCTTCTGCTGATGTTTGTGATGAAATCACTACAATATATTAATACATGTGGATTTTTTTGTTCAACAATAAATGTGAATTCTTGTTCATGGAAAAATAAGACGTCCCCTAAAAATAAGTCTTAGCTCGTCTTTAGGAGCAAAAATTAATATAAGACACTGTCTTATTTTCGGGGAAACAGGGTACTAATACCTCGAATAGAATGGACAATGCTACCGATTCAATAGGAAGACCAGTATAAAAATGCACCATGACAAAACTAAACCGTCATATTTAATGATGTGCATACAATTATAATGCTATAAAACCAATAAGAAATATAAACTATACGACCATATGAAAAATGTAAGGCTATTATAGAGAAGATGAAAGACACATTCCAAAGATGGTCCAAATGAAATGGGAAGCAGAGCACAGGGCCGGACAAAAGAGTGAAATAAAAAATCTCTATTGGACAATTCGGGCTGCCAGTAGGGTCAGTGTATATGCCAGAATATTTCAAGGACAGGTTTTGGAAAATGTTTGCCTTATCAGGGTGGTAACCCGGGTGTTAAGCAATTAGGGCCAGAAAGGCCAAGAAGGAGGTTATAGGGATGTTTTGTCTGGCCCTAGGCTCTGGTTCCCATTTCATTTGGAACATTTTTGGAATGTGGCTTTCATCTTCTTCCATTTTTTGTTTGGAGGTAGTGCTTAGATTTATTAATGGATTTATGGCACCATAATTCTATGTAGATCATCGAATGTTAAAGGGGTTTTGCCACGATGTAATGTTGACGTGGGATCCTCCAAAATGGGTATTTAATCACTTTTCTAAATATATGCGATTACAAAAAGTGAAGCCTCGGAGAGCTACAGCCTTAATCAGATGCCCTTAGTTTCCTGACTGTTTACATTAGACACGACCAGGACACTGACAGGAGCTGATATGGCCGTGCTTGCGTGTTTGCACTTCTTATCTGATGACAGGGAACATGAATGAGCTTGCAAGGGGCTGGGGAGAAAAGTGAAGTGTATGAGGCTGTCTGCTGTATAGAGAATCCACTGGTTGTAATGTTATTATTTGAGTAAACATTAGGGACGCTCCCTGCTTCCTGGCTCTCTGCTCACCCCCCCTCCCATTCCCCCCTGCTGCCCTTCATGCTTTGTTTATCTTTTCTCCTGAACATATAAGAGGTAAGGAACTTCACTACTTGGCAAAACCCCTTTAAGTTTTAAATTGCACCACACAGGGCACTAGTATCCTATACATGGCATGAGATCATTTTGTATGGATTTCAATAGCAATTTCTGAGCAGCCTTCCTAACAATCAAAACAAGAATTTGAAAAACACAAAAGTCAAAATTGAGATGCGTGAGCCATTAGGACTGATCCACGGAAGTAAAAAATATAATACAACAAACCAATACCATAAAGCAAGACATATGGAGAAACAAAGTGCAGCAATACTTGTTGCCACTGTCACATTCAAGACAACTAGTAGTGCAACATACACAGAGGTGACCGTTCTGCCAGCTGCAGTCATCCATGTACTTTATACGCACTTTAGAAGATTAAAATAAAGAAATACTTAGAGGTATGTTATAATATTAGTGAGAAATAATCTCTATAAAGTATATAAAAAAACTGGCATCCAGATAAACTACTGCCAACTACTCACTACTCTCCGCACACTCCCCCACAACACGTCATTTCTATTGCTTTTAGGGACTGTCCCCTCCGGCACGGGTTTTCGGCCGGTTTTTCAGCCGGTTTGCGGTTTTTCAGCCCGCCTGAAAAACCAGCCGAATATGAGCACAATTGTGCTCTATGGAAATCCCGTGCAGCAGTCCCCACTGCACAGGTTTTCGGTCCGGCGGCAAAACATTGATTAAGCACCATCTTCCATCCGGTTTCCGGACGGAAGATGTGCTTCTACAATGGGAGGGGGGGAGAGCTGTTCTCTGCTCATCGCGGAGAAAAGCCGTCCCCCCCGCGGCCGTGGGGACGGCCGCAAAACAGGACAAATACCGGCTGGCAAACCGTCCGGTATTTGTCCACTGCCGTGAGGATGCGCCCTTACGGTCAACAAGTCATTGGCGACTTTAGTTAGAGCAGCTTCAGTAGAGTATTGGGGTCAGAAACCAGATAGCAAAAGGTTGAGAAGCGAGTTAGATGAAAGATTGGAGGACAGTTTAAGATAGACCTCTGTTCGAGGAGTCTTGAAGCAAATGGTAGTAGAGAGATGGGGTGATAGTTAGATAAAGTGGATGGGTCGAGAGAGGACTTCTTGAGGATAGGTGTGACTGGTGCACGTTTAAAAGAAGCAGGGGAAGATGCAAGAGATCAGCGATAGGTTGAATGTATGGGTTAGGGCTGTTATAATCACAGTGTTTAAGTTGGGGATAAGGTGGGATGGTATTGGATCAAGTAGTGTGTTTAGTGTGTGGTGAGTTATGGGGGAAAAGTGGGTCATAGGAGAAAAGCATTGGGCAGATGTATATACAGGTTGTGGGGACTGTATGGGGGAAACTCTCTCTAATGTTGTTGATCTTGCTTTTGAAATAGGCAGCAAAATCTTCAGCTGAGATAAGAGCGGAGGGAAGTGGCACCGGGGGATGGAGTAGCGAATTTTAGGTGTGGAACAGTTGTTTAGGGTTGTAAGACAGAGAAGATATGAGAGAGGCAAGGTAATCCTGTTTGGCAGAAGGAAGTGCAGACTTGAAGTTGAGCAAAAGGAAAGATGACAAAGTGACAAACTAGGGAGACTATAAGGACCCGTTCACACGGCAAGTGACAAATATCAGTCGGTTTATGCGACCGGCATTTGCACTGTTTTTCGGCCGTCCCCGCGGCCGTGAGGGGGCGGCTTTTCTCCGCGGTGAGCGAGGAAAAGCCCTTCCCTTTCACGTTGAGATGCACATATTCCGTCTGGAAAGCGGACGGAAGAATGTCCATACACAATGTTTTTCGGGCGGACGGCGCACGGAAAAAAACCGCCTGGCGGAAAACCCATACAGTGGGGACTGCTGCATGGGTTTTCCATAGTGCCCCGTTCTTCTAATTTTCGGCCAGTTTTTCAGGCGGTCTACAAAACCGCAAACCGCCTGAAAAACCATCCAAAAACCCGTGCAGAGCGGACATGCCCTAAGTCTCCATGTAAAGCAGGGGAGCGAGACATGCAAGAAAGTTATTACATCACAGAGATGCATACTATTACAATACATAAACAGCAAGACTGGATCTAGATTTTTTTTTGCGGGACAAGATATACTTTTTAATGGTTCCATTGACCATTTAGCGCCTTCATAATCTATGTGACAATTCAGTTGAATCTCTCAAGAATGGGCACGTCAGTTCTTTTTCAGCGCTGAAGTCAGCGCAGAGGAAAATCAGTGTAATGTGCACAGTAACACGGGTTTTCCATTAGAAACAATGTGAGGTGGATTGCAGTCAAATTTGTGCACTGACTTTGAGGCGGATTCAGCACTAAGTCCACGCCATGTGAACATACCCTAAGGTGTTATTTCACGGGGAAGTATTTACTAAAATAGACATGTCAAGAACAGTCACAGGTCCTCAGGTCGCAGCTACTTTCAGATTTGGTTTCCATTTTCCCCTCTCCATTTTCAAAGAGCCATAACATTTTATTTTTCCGTCTATGTAGACATATGAGGGCTTGTTTTTGGCGGGACAAGATATCCTTTTTAATGGCTCCGTTGACCATAACATATGATATATTGGGAAACCAGAAAAAAATTATAGGTGGGGTGGGACTTTAAAAAAAACAAACAACACACAATTGTGCCATTTTTGTGGGTGTTTATTTATTTCCACTGTTCGGTATAGATGTTAAAACTTTTTTCTGACTTCCAGGGGCGGAGCTACCGAGTGTGGCTGCGTTTTAGCAGAGCTCCTGCTCCTGAGCCCTTTTCAGGCGACTCAAGGGTCACAAAGCCTGCCGGGTGACCGGAGATCCTCCGTGGTGCGACTTGAAGGATCAGAGAGGGGCCGGTGAGCAGAGCATTTCATTCCCGGACAGTCAAGGAGCCGGGACGAACTCCGGAGCCCCGAGCCGCAGGTGGAGGAGGACACAGTGCTCAGACCGAGCAGAAGAGAACGGAGAGCCTGGAAGATTGGCCATATTGGCCTAGCTGAGAGCTGCTTCACAATACCCCAGGGGGACTCAAGAGACCCGGTGCCCACACTGACCCAACTTGGCTGCGGATAATTTTCGCAGCTGAAAGGTGGACTCTCCATACTGTGGAGAAACAGACACAGTCGGCAAGAGTTTTGTCTCTGGGGTGCCTGCTGCTTGCCGCCCCGCATTCCCTCTCCCCACGGCCCCTCTGCTCCCCAGTGGCGGGAAGAGAGGCCGCCAAAACGCTGTTGGTGGCAGTGCTATTACAGTTAATAAAGCCTCCTGCCATTTCTGGTTTTGAGGGACAGTGCTAAGCAAGGGAGACATGCACTGCAGCAGGGAGTGTGGCATCTCTGACTTCTCATACAACTCAATACGTTCTGTGGGCCACAGAATAGCACCTCTGCAGGGTGGACACACTACTCTTTCTCTGTCACAAGCCTACAGCAGACTTGCAGCTGCCTGCAACATGAGGGGGGTCAATGGGGACACCTAAGGCCGGCCTGACGTGCAGAGGACACCGCTACCCTTACGACATTAGGAGAACCCAGCTTAGGAAAAACTTTGATTCTGGACCTCCTGCAGGGGACGTAAGCACTGAATTTTGCTACCAATTGGTGCTAAGTAGCTGCTGCAGGGGATATTTCGATCCCGGAGACTGTGCTGCCTACTTTGTTGATCTTTCTTTTGTTTTGCTGGGTGTGGAGAGGAGCCCCACACTGTAGCACTGCAAGGGTTAAAGAATCCTCTATACTACTAAATCCCTTGTTGTGCACCTACAAACTCTGAACGCTGGAGGGCGCCTGGGTCTACAATAGCCTGATCTAAACATCCACTGCTGGTGAGCAGAGCAGTGAACATTGATCTTTGAGCCTGCAACTATCTCACTTCCTTCATTAACTTAGCCCAGTTCCCACATTATTTGCTTTAGTTGGGGATCGGTGTGTAACCAGTACTGTAGGTACCTTGAATTCCATCAAATTCTCTGCTCGGTATCTGGTAAAAGCGCTGGGGTTAGGGGAGTATAAAAATTGTTTGCTGATTTCCTGTTAATATGTGATTGTTAAATAATATCTTAGTACCGCCTGCATATCTTCTCAGCGATTCCAAGTGGTCTTGTCCCTCCACGCGAGGGAATGGACAAATTCCTATCCAAACACCAAACAAAACGAAGCACTCGTCTCACCTCGTTATCTACCCCGGGCTCTCCAATGGCCTCTCAGGACAAGACAGTGGTCCCTGCCACACCAAAAGGGACGGGTAAAGCAGCAAAAAAAAGATAAGGTTCTTGGAGAAAAATCAGAATGGTTCCCCGAAAGCAGGGTCAGAGAACCCCCATTCCCCGGAATTTCTCTCCAGGGATGACATCACACCCCTTGATCTCTCTCCCTCTAGCTCGGCAGGTCATCCTCATGACTCCCGAACCTTTCAATGCTACATCCATGGCGCAGGAGATCTCCAGGTTTCTGATGCCGCTCTTTGATAAAAGATTGGAAATTTTGCACTCCTCTATCAACTCAGCCTTGACGCTTATCACTGCCAACACACAAAAAATAGTAGACCTGGAGCACAGAGTAGCCTCATGTGAGGTTTCCACGTCCACCGTGGAACAGTCAGTAGCCCAGTCTAGGGACGTGGAGGCAGCGCTGAGGGGGCGGATAGAGGACCTGGAGAACCTGGATTGTGGGAATCCCGGAATCAGTCTCGGGAGACTCCCTGATAACCTAAATGGTTACAGAGATCCCTAGTGCTCTGGAGATGGAAGGGCCCTTAGATAATTATGCCATCGAAAGGGTTCACAGGATAGGACCACAACGACCTGAAGGGGAGAGGAATCTGAGGCCACGCCCGGTCAAAGCTAGATTTTTAAACTGGGCAGTCAGAGAGAAAGTCTTGAGAGCCTACACAAGAAGAGAGTCTTTAATGGTAGATGGCCATAAAATTCTATTGTTCCAAGACTATTCGGCAAGCGTTGCTCAAAAAAGGAAGTTGTTTAGCCCGATATGCAAGCACTTGCATGATCGAGCAATGCGATTCCAACTCCCATATCCGGCCAAATTACGAGTGCAAGTGGATGGGAGGCACCTGATATTTGATGACCCACGTCAGGCTCGCCGCCACTTCCAAATAGGAGAGGTCTAGGCTACAGCTTGTCTAGACATAGGGAGGTACGGTTTTCTGGATGGTTTGGGGAGTTTACCAATGTTACGGTTTCTTTGCCGCAAAGCGGCCGAGAGTTGGGGGCTTTGTGACCGCTGTTAGGAGGACCGGTTTTGGGTCCTTCTTTTTTGTTATCTTTTTGTTAATCTTGTTTGTTTTGTTCTCCGAGCCCGCCTTCAGGACCGCTGATGATGAGATTTCAATGCGTGGCTTGACAGCAACATTTCATGGGCAATGGTGTGAACGTCACCTGTCGCTCGCTGGGACGATGGGGGCGCCGCTGATGATCATTAACTACTCTTTTCCGGGCCGGGTCAGTGGGGTGAAATGACAAGTCCACAATGGGGGGAATCCCACAGACAACAGCCCACTTAGATTACTTACCTGGAAAGTTGCGGGCCTTAACACACCCATTAAATGAAAAAAAGTAATTTTTGATCTCAAAAGACTAAATCCAGATATAATTTTTCTTCAAGAGACTCACTGGAAGAAAGGGAATGGACTGGCTCTTATGACTCCATGGTTGGGGTCATGCTATGCAGCAAACTTCTCCTCGAAATCAAGAGGGGTAGCCATCCTCTTCTGCAGGGGTCTGGACCCCATAGTTGAGGAGAAGGTAAAGGATGAGGGAGGAAGATATATACTATTGAAAATATCCTTACGGGATACCTGCTATACTCTCCTGAATATCTATGCTCCCAACCTGCCAAACTAAATAATCTTCTAATATCTAGGTGCGACTCCAATGTCATCATTGGAGGGGATTTTAATGCATCTCAATGTCCCATTCTGGACAGGACAACACAGACTCAAGGCATCCCAAGCCTCTAGGGATATCCTTCACCTGATTGATTCTAATGCACTCTGCGATCCATGGAGAACGCTGAATGCCGACTCGAGGGAGTACACTTTCTACTCCTCGGTGCACCGGAGTTTCTCTAGAATAGATTATCTCCTTCTTTCTTTATCATTGTGGGGTTCTGTGAGGTTGGTGTTGTGGAGACAGCTGCCTCTTTCTTATGTGGGCCGGCGGGAACCTCGTTAAACTATTGGAGTTTCCCAGACTTTTGTACCTCTTGCATTCTCTCCCAATCTACTTAACATCAAAAGACGAGACCCGTATTAATGCGCTGATCCGAAACTTTATTTGGAAGGGGAAAAGGCCTCGGGTCCCTTTGATTGTTTTGCAGCAGCCCGGAGCAAACGAAGGTATAAACCTGCCTAATGTGCGTGCGTACAACGTGGCGACCCTATTGAGAATTGCAATGGACTGGTTACAGGGTTCGACAGTTTTCACAGATAGTCGGGCGGATCAGGATTCTATGGGTAGACTGTCGCTTCCGGACTTTTTACATATGCCATACCATCTAATTTCAGAGTCTGTCAGAGCAAATCCTCTTCTCATAACGGCATGGCAGGCGTGGCAGAAGATGAGAGGCAAACTCCACCCTCAGGCTTCCTTGTTCCGCACTTTTGTGGGCAATCCAGACTTCCAAGGGGGCACTCCCCATATGGAATTTTATGTTTGAAGAGAGGCAGGCATTACTTCTGTCTACCAGTTCTTGGATAAGGAATCTCACAGACCGCGCACACTGCAAGCACTTAGGACACAGTATCCTCAGGCGGGAATATCTTTCTTCACCTACTTATGACACACAGCTACGTGTCTAAACTCAATTCTCAACTCACACCTGGGGAATGGAGACCAACGATACGCAAGTCACTGTCCCGCGGGGCATGGGAGATGGGTTTGACCACCCACTTTTATAAACTCATACATGCCCCGCTGGACTACTCATCGACCAACATGCACTTACTAAGTGGGTTGGGGATGACCCCACCCTGGAGCTCCTTACCCTAGCTAGAGCTCTTAATAATAGTTGTACGTTCTTATCTTCTAGCAGATACTGGGAAATGTCCCTCCAGCTTTATCACAATAGCTTACATTACCCCCGGTCATTTATTTTTTTGCTACAATTGGATATTTCCGGTTTTAGTAGAAATACTTGTGTTTTTGCAGTTGATGTGTTTTCCATGGGCTTTACAAAAAAATAAATGAAGCCATACATGCAAAGGACCACCCTAACAAACCACTGGCCATAGCAGGAATATCAGTAGGTACAACTTCGACCAATGTGGACAGCGATTGGCTGGAGAGGTCACACAAAGCCAACAAAACCACAGACACTCAGACAATTGAAAGAGGAGGTAAATTTTTCTTTGTCATTAAAGGGGTTGTCTCATCTCATAATTTCATAGGATGCATGAATGAAATAATGCTGCTTTGCGCTGTCACTTCCTGGTCAAGCTGTCTGTAATTAGCATATGAGCTCCCTGTATTCAGACTTCTCTGTTTATTATGTTTATTAGTCTAGATTAGATAAATTACCTTCTACTAGGACAGGAGAAGCTGCTGAGATTAAGTAAACAGTAGTAATCACTGTCTTTTGTCTGAAAGATCAGATAACACACAAGCTCTCACACTGCTGGCCAAGACCTGTGTGATGACATTTCACTCCCTGCTATCAGATAGAACAAACAGCAGGGGGGAGGGGGAGTACACAGGTCAGTCACTTGGGGACACCAGAGAGAGTTCAGAAGGTGATCAAATCACTTGTAGCTCCTTAACAAAAAAAAATGAACAACGCAATATATTTGAAAAACGTCTTCATTTAGTGTTATCTACATGTTGGAAGCTAATCTTTGTAGTGAGACAACCCCTTTAAGTTATTGAACATGCAGCTCAAAGTTTAAGTCGTGTATAAAACAAAGGTTTCTGTAAGGTTCACCTTGTTGTGACCACAGAGAAATAATTCTGGAACTAGCCACATGATCTTCAAATAGTAGAAATTAACTTTTGATTTTGTATAGGCTAGAAGCTCATAAAAAGGCAAAGGGCAAAAAGTAATAAATAAAACATACAAATCATAGACATACAGAAGACCAAAGCGTGTGGAAAGGGCAGCCACTTTTATCCTTGCTGTGCCGTGTTTGCCTCCTGCAAAGCTTTGTAGGAAAGTCAAAAGTTCCAGCTAAGACATTCATAACATTTCTCAGTAAAAAAAAAAAAAAAAAAAAATGGTTCCAGAAAAAACTCCCATTTTAGGATGCAGCTATTAAATGCTTGTTGCTGAGAAATGATCTAAAAGTTGATTTCTTAAAGTTTATAAGGCACTTACAATAAAAATGTGTGACAAGCAATATGGCACCACAATTGTTTTTGCTAGACAGACACATCTAGTCGGTATCCAAAAGGTATTATGCAAATATGCATACAAAAACAAAAGTGTATGGCCATGTCCCCACGGCACCGGTTTGCGGACGGTTTTTCAGATGGTTTCCATATATGCAAACCGGCCACTAACTAGTACACGGGCAACGATGGAAAACCCGTGCAGCAGTCCCCACTGCACGTGTTTTATGCACGGCGGTTTTTAAAACATTGTACATGTTCATTCTTCGTCGGTTTTTGGACAGAATATGAACATGTCAATGGGAAGGGGGAGGGCTTTTCTCCGCTCATTGCGGAGAAAAGCCGTCCCCCGGCGAATGTGGGGACGGCACAAAAAACGGACACATACTGGTCAGATAAACCGACCGGTATTTGTCCTGTGCCGTGGGGACGCGCCCTATGGGTATTCTATGTGAGTTTCTGACTGGAACATATGCTTCACTGTTGGGGCTGAACGCTGGTACATTTCATGTTGTCAATGTTACAGTAAAGCAAATACCGATCTTTATTTCTCTCTTTTTTAACCTCCACATTTCTAGAGTACACTCATGGGCTTCTTGGGTATTTTAGATATCACTTACATGATACACTGTGGCTTTGACCGAATTAAAAATATCAGTAATAAGACTTTTCAACACATATAGAAATACCAGAAAAGTATGGTCAATTTATGCACTGCAAATTCAACTAAAGGGAATGTGTTTGATTGATCACAGGAGTAAGGGAGTTAATAGAACACAATCCTGCCAACCCGATAGAGATCTCAGCTGTGCATACTCAGCAGGATTGTCTCATTTCTGCAGCCAACACACTCAAATGAGCAAATGTCCATGCTGCACTCTGTCCCAAGGGTCTGTTATCTGCCACTGGGTCTACAACACACCAATTAAAGGCTCAGATTAAAAAGTCTGCATCACCACTTTCATTCTGACAGCTCAGATCTTGTGGATGCCAGGGTAAGGGTTTCAAAGATGCACAAAACATCTCATCCAATGGAACATCTATGCTATGTATTATACAGAAATTGTGGCTCTTTCATAGAGGTTAAAGACCCTAAATTGGCTGCATTTCCTGAAAACATACCTGGAGGTCTAATAGAAAGCACAGTGTTAAAAAGCAAAAATTATTAAAACAAAAAAAAGTTCATTTTCAGTTTAATTTCCCGGTCTGCAGATGTTCCAGTCACACAGATGTCTTTATTCTTTCATGACTTGATCATATAGTGCAGTTCCTAAAATGGGAATGATGACCTGTGCTACAATGCAGCTATGCGTCTTTGATAAGCCACCTCTACCACAGCCTACCCCACAAATACACCTACTCCAGGACTGCACCAGTGAGTTTGTAAGGGGACTAGCTCTGTACCTCTTGGGTTACGGTGACCACACCACCACTACCTTGCATAGACCCGGACTTCCCTCAGCCAGAGCCGTATTGGATGGATGCCGCCTGTTTCTCCACGCAGCAAAAACAGAACGAATTCAGGCCAGACAGTGGCAAAATCCTGATCACTGGGGTTGTCCGGGTAAATTTAAAACAAAATTTTCAGGATTCTGGTATTGTGACACAATAAGAAAGCCTATACTTCCATCTCTTCTCACCTCAGATCCAGCGTATTTGCCGTCTGCCATCTCTGGTAGTACATCTGGCTCTGTCCGAACGGAACGTCACCGCTGCGGACACCGATTGGCTGCAGGAGTCACGTGCCATTGCCTGACGTCACAGCTTGGCAGTCAATGAATGGTGATGTCAAGCAATGGAACGTCATTCCTGCAGCCAATCAGCGGCTGCACCAGTGACGTTCCATTTCAGAAGTAAATAGTTGCTCGGTGGCAGGGCCGGGAGGATGGGTAGGCAAAGCTAGGCGGTGCCACTTCATCCCAGGCAGAAAGGGGGGGCGCAAAGAGGCATGGAGTGGGCTGAATTTTCCATTTGGGGGGCGCTTTGTGCCTTATTTGCCTAGGGCACCAGAATACACTGTCCCAGCCTTCATTGGCAGAGATGGCGGACAGTTGTATACCTGGATTTGAGGCAACAAGAGAGAGGAATATAAGCTTTTTCAATTTAGTGCATCAACAATATCATGAAAATATTGTAATAAGTTTACCCAGACTATCTATTTAACAACTGGGGTATCAGCTCGAGGCCCGCTAACGACCACGGCTGAAATAACAGTACTGCAAAGAACAAGGTGGTATATTATTGCAGGATACGACAGTAACTCACTATAAACTCCTAATATACAAAAACGCAGCTGGCTATTTTTCCCATTAAAATGCATTCTTTTTATTCATAGTTTCTTCATCAAAGACATTTCCAGACTCCTCCAGGCCTCCGAAACGTTGCACAACACTCAGTGCTTCTGTTCTGCCCGGTCACCAGCGTCTCCGCAGCACACTTTGGATATAGGACATTAATCCTGGATGAACGACAAGGCTTGCCGCACCTAAGTACTTGAGTATATTCTCATTCACATCTTATAGAGACATGCTGCAGTGAAACATGTGGTTTTTAATGTCTTTGATGAAGAAACTATGAATAAAAAGAATGCATTTTAATGGGAAAAATAGCCGGATGCGTTTTTGTATACTAGTTGTTTATGGGATTGGAGGTCCCTACTAACCGGCTGCCACAGAAATTACTCAAGTAAACAATAAATTGGGCCATTTCATTTGTATACCCACTATAAACCTCTCAGCAAGAGGAATAAAACAGAAAAATTTGCCCTTTTTCTCACAAATTCACTCACCGTGGGAATATTTCTTAGCAATGATTTTTAGAGGCTGTCTTTTAAAGGAAACACTTTCAGACCAATATGGCTTTGAACACAGAATGTACTTTTCTCCTTTTTCACAGTACAGGGGGCACCATACACTTGTTGGTTACAAGACTCATATGGGGTACTGAAGCATCGAAGGTCACTATAGCTGGTGTTATTGCTTGAATGTTCCTGAAAACGCTTGACCAGTCTTTAGAATGAAGACATTTTAACTTTTTGCGAGGTCAATGTTAACTTCACAGAGGCCCTTTTGAATACTTTTGTCCTATTACCAACCGACAATGTCAACTTCTCACTGCTTCTCTAAATCTCAGCCAGCTAACTAAAAACTCAACTTCACTTCTAGAACAAATGTTACAGTGCCTACACTATACAGGCACACCACAAGCTTCAGGGGAGCCAACCTTACAGTACATGCTATCCACCAATCCCTCTCAAGCTGATGTCTCATAGGACTGCTCTTCAGCTCAACAGCAGCCTTCACCAGTTTCAGTCAAGCTTTACCCAACTGCCTTGGCTCCTTTCCAAGCGGATGTCTCTCATAGCACCAGCTTGTGCCCTTTTCTGGGCTGACAACTGCCCTCAGTCATGCACCTCAGTGATAGTCCACACAGAAGTCCGCAAGTTGCTACCTTGACCAGAGCCGTCTTAACAGAGTTATCGGCCCCTGGGCAGAGAACTTCAGTGGGCCCTGCCCAAATATATGACATCACACTAGGCCATGCCTTGAGCCCCCCTCAAGCACACCCATATTATCACACCACTTATGTCTGGATACTGGCAGCCTGAAGCCTACAAGACTGATTGGCAGAGCAGGGAGCCTTGGCTCCCTTCTCCACCATGGTTTTTAACTGTTTGCACGTCCTAAAAACACACAAATCGTTAAATAAACAAAGTTAAGCAAGGAATCCAGGGTGTGTTTCTTGTATTCCTGCAACATACATACACCACTTGGGGCCCCTAGACTTGTGTGGCCCCTGGTCAACTGCCTAGTGTGCCCAATGTAAAAGATGGCCCTGACCTTGACTAATATGTCATTTCTTTCTAGGCCAAGTCTCTGCCTGTCCTTTACAGTTAATTGAACCGGGCCACTGGCTTATCTCACATCTGCTGTTCAGAGGTGCATGCAGCAAATCTATATGGTCAAACAGTCACTATGGCATACTTTCATAACTTCTTGCTTCTTAGGGATAATATGCCAGGGCTGCTCCACAGCACACAGCTAAGCAGTGAAAACCTGCCCCTACATTAGCAACCAGTTTTATGCTAGGCTAATCTAGTCTCTCGAAAGCATTAAATTCTATTAGCTTATAAGAGCCTGATAATCTATGAGATAACTTCGGCCTTGCGGGATTCTGTATGGGAACCAAACCCTGCTCTGCCCTTACGACACCTAAGATGGGTACATAGAATAGTAAATTTCAAAATGGGTTTTCTAAACAAGAAAACTCAGGTACACAAATGCAATAGAGATTTTATCTGTGTAAAACGTGGCAATGCTCCCATCATCTTATCCAGGCCTCCTACCTCTTAGTACCAGTTTATTAACCGTTTAAGGCCTCGTTCACACGGCTTATTCTGGGACTGATTGGAGCCATACTGCGCTCCGGATTTGTGCTGCAGTACGGCTCCAATCCGTCCCAGTAACTACAGTAATCCACAGTTCTCATTGAGAACTATGGATTCCGTCTCTTCTCCCCAGTCTGCGAATCTGCCGGGCGGGGAGAAAGTGACATGCACATTATTTACGCCGTATACGCGCCGCGAATAATGAGTGTCTATGGGGACGGCGAGCTGCCGGCCCCCGCCCCCGCTGCACGGCTGCCGGCGTAATTGCGGGGCGAAATCCGGCCCCGGAATTACGCCGGCAATAAGCCGTGTGAACATTGCCTAAGGAGTTATGATGCAATAAATATTTCCGTTTTTACCTGCTTTACAGCATAACTGCTGGAGGGTATAAAAATATCACAAATACCGTGCCAAATTTATAACATTATACAGTGCTAAATAACATTACTAGAAAATATGTACCACAAATGCCATATAGTTAGTCAGTGAAGTACAAAACCTAGAAAAAAAAATCATATTCAATAGCATGAAATAAGCCTGCAACTTCTGAGCAATGAGTGTGCTGATGAATAAACCCCTGGGGCAATTGCAGCTCTTGCATGTGCAATAATCTGGCACTGATGATAAAAAAAAATTATGGTTATAATCTGGATTTCTTCACTTTCAAGATGTACGTAAATTCATTGCCTTGCACACGGTCTTCTTTGTATTAAACAAAACTTTGCAAATGTAAATTATAAGAACCTCTTATTATTGTGACAGTACAGGTTTATACAAATTAAAACTATCAAATAAAATGTTAATATATCATATTGGAGTTCAATTATTTTCAAATACAATGTTAAAATGTGTTAAATTCCATATGCATCTTGGTTGACTTGTATATATCAGCCAAGAGGAATAAACGATACAATAAATGTGGTTAGAAGAAAAAGTCACTCATCATGGGGACCATTGTAAATCTAAAATCTGATCAGCAATGGTCCATTACGACGGCCTGACTTGAAGACTGCATTCATATTTTTAAATGGTTTATATTTTCGTATGTGTTCCAGTGGAGGCGGGTGGGGGGTATTTAACTGTACAAAATGGTCAATGTAGTCAGGAGTTATTATTTTGTATCTTACTATACAATATTCAATTACAGCAATTGAGAGTGCAATGCTATGTGTGCCATGGTCCTTGTACCAGTCAAGAGAATTATGTCTTCTTTACTGATATCCAACCATCCATATGGAAATTTTTGGACAAATCTATCTTATTACTTGGGATAAACACAACATTAAAGGGGTTTTGCCACATCTTATTTCATACCTCCTGTATCCAGCTCTTCAGCTCTGTGTGCTCAGAAGGGGGCGTGTGATTTGTTTGAGTGAAACTAGCACCATGCCAGACTCTTTTTTTGCTAGTCTGATAATTGAAGATATATACCGTATTTTTCGGACTATAAGACGCACTTCCCCCCCAAAATTTGGGAGGAAAATGGTGGTACGTCTTAAAACGAATAGTAGATGCGTCTTATGGAATGGTGCGTCTTAAAGTCCAAAAAAATACGATAGGTGCATCCTATGGTCCGGTGCTTCTTAAAGTCCTAAAAATACGGTAGGTGCGTCTTAGGCCCGTTCACACGGCTTATTCACGCCGGATTTGCGAGCCGGATTGCGCTCGCAAAATCGCGTGATAAGGCGGGCGGAGGGGCGGGGGAGAAAGCCGTGGCCCATAGACAATGCATTATTACGGCGCTCCGCGCCGTAAAAATGTGCATTCATTTCCGCGCGGATGCCGAAGCGGGTAGGAGCGACGGAATCCTTTCTCTATGGAACTGTGGATACCATATTATGAAGGATTGGCGCCGTACTGCAGCGCAAATCGGCGGGAGTACGCGCAATCGCGGACAAATAAGCCGTGTGAACACGGCCTTATGGTCTGGTACGTCTTAAAGTCTGAAAAATATGATAGGTGCGTCTTAAGGTCCAGTGCATCTTAAAGTCCGAAAAATACCGTAGGTTGATATGTCAGAAAAGAGACGTCTCCATCCACGCCAGTTCTAAGGCACATCAAATGAGTGTATAGTGCGCCTGAATGAATGAACCTGTCAATCTGGCGTCTGGTCTACCATAGTATAATTGATGCACCTAATCTAGACACGTAGCATAATGTAGGCACATAGCATATCTTTGCTAGCACATTTGATGCACCTACTTTAGGTGCATTCCAATGTGCTGTGTGTGGCGAATATGCACCTAGTTTTGGTGTCCTACAGTTCATTTATATAGAGAATAGGGCGTCAATTTTTTAGCTTAAAATACACCAAAACAATGGCGCAGCCCTATTGGAACATGTCACCCATAGTGTATACAGTATGTGGTATGATTTCTAAAGAAATGGTAACTTGTGTTGACATTTATGAATGCTGTTAGGATATAAATTGTATGCAGACTTGAAGTCAGGCCATTCAAGGTCCGCAAATCTGTAGACATTTACGTCCCACTATCCAAAGAAATGGTTTCAAACTGTTAGAAAAAGATTATTATTGAGCGAGCAGTCAGCACACAGATCCATCTGAAAAACCTAAACAAGCAAAGAAAAAGGAAGTGGTGAACAAGACGAGAGAGGAAGAAAACAAAACCGTACTGGGAAGACTGATGAGCAATCATTTTCACTTGGGAGCCCCGAAGGTCAATCCCTGCTTTCTTGGTAATATAGTAACTTTGTTGGTTTTGCCCAATCCTATTTACTACACTGGAAAATCATGTCTTGCCTATTAGTAACCCAAGTCTTGCTCGACTAAACATATTTCGGGGAGATTAGAAAAGTCATGCTGCATTCATCTATGATGATCTGTTTGACACGTGGTACGTAATAATCAGTGCATAGCAATGTATGTGGTAAATTGTAAAGATCTTACATCTCTACATGACCGGTATGGATGGTGAAGCCTGGAAATTAAACAACCCAACTCATTTATAACAAACATACGGGTGCATGTCAAGAAAAGGACCTGGGGGGGATGGCAATCATCACCTCAACACTATGGGCCACATGTATGAAAACAGTTTAGGTCTAAAACTCACTCTTTTGTCCATAGTAACCTATGGGCACAAAAAGTGAGTTTTAGACTTAAACAGGTTCCTACATGTGGCCCTAAATGCCCAGATTTACATAGGAATACTGGACGCTATTCTCATTTCATTTACAGAAAATAAATTTGGTGAAAAAAATCTTATTTCAAGATGAGATATCTTGTCATAAAGCAAAGAGTGTTAACGTTTTTCATCAGGAAAGGCATGTCCGCTCAATGGCACGGCAGCAAGCCGTCACAAGCTCAAGCCAGTAAAAAAAACTTGATGACAAGGCTCCATCCTGACAAGCTGATCTGTAATCACTCTACAAGATGTAGACTATACTCTTTATCTTTAGTGAAGCCCATGCCTCAAAGGATTCAGGCCTTAGGGAGCTTTCACACAGCGCAGTTTTGGTGCAGTTTTAACTGCTCTCCAATTAAACTGCCTTTATTACCAACGAGCTTCTTTCACTTCTCTAAACCGTTTGAAAGTGAGTAATCAATTAGTGAGTATATAAGGGTATGTTCACACGGTGTAATGGCGGCGCAGATTTCGCGTCGTATTTGCACTCTAATACGAGCGAGATGAGCGCTGAAATTACGGTAATCCATAGCTATGGATTACGCCTCCTCTCACCGCTCGTACAATAGGATTGTATTGTATGCGCGGGGAGATAAGTGACGTGTCAATTACTTGCAGAGAATACGCGCCGCGAGTAATGCATGTCTATGGGGCCGGTGGGCTGCCGGCTCCCACGCGCCGCGGGAGTACGCGCTGATCAGCGTGACTCCCAATTCACCCGGTGTACTGTACGCGCCGCAATTATGCCGCGTGAACATAGCCTAATCCACAAGACTTCACACACAGTAATTGAAAGCTTACTTGAAACACCTTTCTGAACAATTTAGACAACTGAAAGAAGCTTGCTGGTAATAAAGGCAGTTTAACTGGAGCGCAGTAAAAACTGCACCAAAACTGCGCTGCATGAAAGCAGCCTTAGTGTTTTTTTATGCTGACTATAATTTGTAGTTTAACATTTACTAACTCTATGGGTCACATGTATGAACCTGTTTAGGTCTTAAACTAACTTTTTGGCCCATAGGTTACTATGGGAAAAAGAGTGAGTTTTTAGACCTAAACAGTTTCATACATGTGGCCCTATATGTTTTTTTTTTTAAATTTATATATGACAATAATTAAAATCATTTCCATTCACGTGTTTGAGGTATATTTTCTGAATACAGTGTTAAGCTATTTAACATTGTTTTTTGTCATATTTGTCTACCTGCTGTGATGTAAAAAAGTTAGTTGACCATCCTATAAGTTTATCATCCTTGCCTGAACATTTCGATAGAGTTACCAAAATGGCAGGTGGCTGATTTATTTGCCATTAAATACAAATGATTCTATAGCGTGGAGGGATAAATGACATGCTGGGCTGTCAAGTGAAAATCATCAAATCATCACAATCCCCATGCATCAAAGAGTGCTAGGAGAGAGGGGACAGAGAAAAGAACATACCCATCTGGACAGGTCCCTAGGCTATCGGGGTCAAAAACAAAATGATAAGGTGAATGTTACATAAACGTCAAAGATCATGTCACTATTACACAATACATTCATTTCTCCATGTAACCATTAAATTTAAAAACGCTCTGTCATAATGTAGATCTAAAACACAAGACGTCTGCACCTCAAGTGCTAAAATTGTGTTCAGCGGAGCAGGAGCCGTCAGAGCGGCGGCAGGTTTCTCCCGGGTTTGTGACCCGCATGTATGAGCCCGGTTCCCTTGAGTTCAGTAGAAGATGTGGCAGATCACAAGCACAAACCTGCTGCCGCTCCAACAACTCCTGCTCCCTGCATACCTTGTATGTGCTTGCAGAGGCAGAGTTTTAAAGGGATTGTCTCACTACATTGATTCGTCCTGTTTTCTTGGTTTCACTTTGAACTCAGGGGCGTGTTCACTGGCTTCCACTAGGCTGCAGTAGAAGCCAGTCTGTACTATAGGCCACCTGCAGCCTATCAGGAGATTAAACAGCCTGTAGCTAAGAACCATGCTGACAGCTATCAGAGAGATGAAAGTTCTGAGTATAGCGACCATGCTGGCAGCCTATCATGAGAGATTAACAGGCCTGTAGCTATAGTAACTATGCTACACCATAGAGAGATAACAGGCTGACTATAGCAACCATGCTGACAGCCTATCATGAGAGATTGAACAGTTCTGTAGCTATAGCGACCAGTGCTGGCAGCCTATCATGAGAGATTGAACAGGCCTGTAGCTATAGTAACTAGTGCTGACAGCCTATCAGGAGAGAATAACAGCCTGTAGCTATAGCAACCATGTGCAGCCTACATGAAGATTGAACAGGTCTGTATTAGTAACCAGTGCTGACAGCCTATCAGAAGAGATTAAACAGGTCTGTAGCTATAGCGACCAGTGCTGGCAGCCTATCATGAGAGATTGAACAGGCCTGTAGCTATAGTAACTAGTGCTGACAGCCTATCAGGAGAGATTAAACAGGCCTGTAGCTATAGCAACCAGTGCTGACAGCCTATCATGAGAGATTGAACAGGTCTGTAGCTATAGCGACCAGTGTTGACAGCCTATCATGAGAGATTGAACAGGCCTGTAGCTATAGTAACTAGTGCTGACAGCCTATCGGGAGAGATTGAACAGGTCTGTAGCTATAGTGACCTGAGGAGCTGATGCAGCCCATACAGGAGGGGATATCTAGGAATAGGTAGGACACTGCTAATGGACACATATTGCAAAGTGACTTGTTTTTGCAAGATCTTTAACATAAAAAGCAGCAATCCTTGTAGTGAGATGACCCCTTTAACACAAAGAATATAACAATAAATTAACATTAGTGTGGAACTCCTTAAAGTTCAAGTGTTGACCACAATTATATGGAGGAACTGCATTAACAGGGATCCCCTTCTTTAATGTTATGATTGGAGCATCTATGTTTAGCGGCACAAATTTCTCAATAATCAGAGGTAAAAAGCAAAGCCCCTGGGCCAAAATGCAAAGTCTGTAACAGTGTAACAGTAGCCCTTAATGACTATGTGTCATGTATAATACTGGAGTATTCTTAGTTAGCAAACAAGCTTTTGGGCCCTGTCATGCACCTGGTCCTGGTTGCAACTGCTCTCTTTGTGCCCAATACAGCTCGTATAGATACAAGTAGCAAAGAATTGACATCCACGGACGCCACGCTGAGCCATCAGGAGATTTATAGGCTCGTGCACAATGTTCGCTAGCCATCATATGCTCGCCCAGCATGCAGCTGTGCGTCTCTTTGCCCGACGTCAGACCTGGTAGGAGACTACACTTAATGTTATACCACGTCAGCTGGATGTAATCGGAACAGATTAAAGTAGAACATAAATGTTCCTATTTACCGACTACAAGCAGACATGTTAAAAATGAATAGGAACAGAACAATAAAAGAAAGTTGCATAACTTTTCCATTCTCACCTGATTATGCTTTATCACAAGGCATTACGGGAAAGGAGCTGAGAAGCTCAAGCGCCCTCTATTGGATGTAACAAATCCTCAATTCGCTTAAGCTTTATTGATTATTAATTGATTATTGATTATTAAGCTTTATTAACACAAGACAGCAAACAATCGCTCATTAGAATGCAATGCCTTCTATTTGCCATTACAATGTATTTTGGTGTGAAACAAGACATTTGACAGAGAAATGGACACATACATATAAAGCTTTAAAAGGGCTAATAACGTTATAAGAAAACTTTATCATTTATCACACAATAAAAAAAGGAAAACTGTTCCAAATTGCTGGTTCAACATTGCTGAGAAAGAGAGGGATTATACATTTCCTGGTAAACTATGAACAGGATTTCAGCAGAAAAGGTAAAACGTCAATGTGAAAGTGGTTAGAGAGTTGAAGAAAATAGAAAAAAAAATAAATAAATAAACTGAACATAATAAGAAATCATTACATGACGCTAAACCACAGCCAGTCCTTAGACAGTGGCGATGGTATAGAACACTTTGTTAACTGTGCATGAAGTGTCATGATTTTGGCCCTGTTCAGACTACACAAGTGATCATTGCTTCGCATGTATCACAGAAAAAGCTCCTGCTGTATTCCTCTAATGTAGGGTTCTAGAGTATTCCACTATGTAGGGGTACATTGGGATACATTACAAATAGGGGCCCATTGTATGTGTGTGTGTGTGTGTGTAAATATATATATATATATATATATATATATATATATATATATATATATATATATATATATATATATAATAATATATATACACAAAATATACAAAATACACACACACATACATACACATAATATACACACACACACATACAATACATATATATACAACAACACATATATACATACATATAACACACATAAAACACACATACACACACATACAATATACAAAACACAAATCACAAATATATCACACACACACACACATATATACACACATACATACATACATATGTATATATATATATATATATATATACACATACACACACACATATACATACACACAGCTCTGAAAAAAAATTAAGGGGTCGCTGCAAAATTTACAGTTTCCCAGATTTTTCTCTTCAATGGTATGTATTTTTGAGAAAAATGTACATTGTTATTTTGTTATATAAACTACTGACAAACTTTCTCCAAAATTTAAAGCAAACAATATTTTATTGGCAGTAAATAAGAAATCTTCAAAATAAAAAGAAGCAGCAGAGCTGTTAGACCCCAAATAATGCAAAGAAAAGTTCATATTTATTTAGAAACAATAAGACTAATAGTTTAAATCAGAAACAGTTTAGAAATCAATATTTGGTGGAATAACCATGATTTTTTAATTCAAATTCCTTTTGGCCTATTCCTAGCACTTGTTTTGCCCTCCAGCTTGTCCTATCGCAAGAGGATTGTGCAGACCACCGCAGGGTTTTTTTTATACTTTCCTCCATTAAATAAGATTTGGTTCAATATTAGAACTTCCACCATCCACAGGTCAGAGATCACTGGCTTTGGGAATGGGCTTATAAAAGTCACATTTAAATAACGCTACAAATAGTGCTAGAAAAAAGAAGACTATTTTATAGGGAAATAAATCTAGTAATACACAACAGGTACCCCAAACACAAGTAAGCAGTTCGCCTGATACAGCTTGTTTTAAGGGGTTTTACCACGAAGTAAAAACCCCTGCACCAGCCCAGCAGTGAACTGACCATGCATAGGAACGAGAAGGGTGGCACTTGCGCCCGTCCTCACTCACTTTTATGGAAGCTTTCGAACGTAGCCCAGTTCATACACTCGACTACGTTCAGAAACTCCCACAGAAGTAAAACCTAGACAAGTTACAGGGTGTCCCACTCAATATAGGCCTGGAAAAAAAAACATTACTCCAAGACTATGTACACACTTCAGTGAAATTTGGTCATAACATTCCCCCACTTGATAAGAATCAAGTTCCCATCGAAACATGTGCTGGACGTGCCCTCGGTTTGCGGTTAAGCACACCTAAACCGGACGCTCTAGTGCCGAATGTCCTAGTAAGTGTGTCCAGTCTCACTGTAGCAATTTCTTGCAATGTTCCTTTAAAATTCCTGGATACTTTATGGCTTATTTCAGTAAAATTTTTCTCCTCAGAAATATCCACAAGAAAAATTTTGCTGGAGTGAATTTGCATAATCGCCTCTCCAAAGTCCCTTAGGCTATGTTCACACGGGCTAATTTCAGCGCATATTTCGTGGCGTATTTGCTCACTAATACGAGCGAAATGTGTGCCGAAATTACGGCAATTGATAGCTCTCATAGAGAACTATGGATTACGCCTCCTCTCCCCACTCATACAATACGATCGTATTGTACGCGCGGGGAGATAAGTGACATGTCAATTACTTGTGGCGGATACGCGCCGCGAGTAATGAATGTCAATGGGGCTGGCAGGCTGCCGCCCCCTCCCCATATGTTTACATAGCCGGATAAGTAAAACCATGCCTCATCTATAAACCATGTGACATCAAGAAAATTCGGATTGTTGGTAACAAAGGTTTCAAACCAACAACCGTTCACAAACCATTTGTTTTATCGGGACCTTTTTATTCCTGCACCACAGTAACTCAGTATGCATGAAGATGAGCTCTCTATGCAGCTCATTGGCAGATGCTCTTGGATGTCCCCATCTGCTGAGCCTAGGATCCTTTTTGGAGAAGCCAACAACCTGTTTCTAACATTCTGCACCATTTCTTCCAGCATCTTCAGCCTGCCCACACCATGCGTGTCCAACAGCGTTCCTAGCATTTCCAGTTTCCTTACCAATTTCTAAACATATAACTGTGCTGGTGGCTTTCGGACTTTAAATTTCTTTACAAATTCAATTTGACAGGACCTCATAGATTCTGCTCTCTAATGGATGCACACAATGAACAGTCTTGCACAGTATAGTAAAACAAGGGCAGCAAAGGCCAATGTGACTGTTGGATTGGCATGATGTGCCCAGTGAGACAGCCTGTCCAACCACCAAGAGTAGCCATTATATCTCCCTTGCCAGTGACTACTGCCATATTAAAGGGGTTTTGCCACAAAGTAAAATTGACGTGGGAAGCTTGCAAATTTAATAATAAACATTTTCACCATTCATGATTACTAAAAATTCTGCACCGCTTTTTTTTTTTTTGTTTTAGCTGCTCCTTTAGTGATCCATTGTTTACAGCTCGTCTCCAGGGGATACGACCAGGGCTGAGAGCTCCTCAGTCCTGGCTGCACATGCTCAGATACCACCTCTCCTCTCAGGCAGCTACTGAGTGTTCAAGCCCCAGGTGCTTTCATTCTACTCCCGTCCTCTGTGCTCCTTAGTAATTAGTCAAACAGTGCAAATAAATAAAAAGAAACCTCAATGAGGTCTGTGCGTTAATAAAGAGAAAAAGAAACACAGGTTTGGTTTCTGCAGGGATTTCAACCTAGGAGCCTTGTGCTCTGAGGCAAAAACTCTACATCTGAGCTACATTGTAGCTACTCACAGCTCTATACATAAACAGACCTTTCTTTGACTAGCAAGAGGAAAGGCCTGGTGATGTCATCCTGCTGGGTCACCTGATCTGCAATTCAAACAAATCACACAGGCCCCCTTCTGAGCACACAGAGCTGAAGAGCTGGATGCAGGAGGTATGAGATGAGATCGTGGCAAAACCCCTTTAAGGAGTGCTTAACAAATAGGTTTGTAGGAGTTCCTGAATCTCATTGGGTAAGGTATGTTTTGACCAAATTGCTTTTAAATGTATTCATTAGTCTTTGGCTATGTCTATACAGCACGAAAATACTGTCGGATTGTCGGCAAATTCAGTGTTTAGAATCTGGCGAAAATCGGACTGTACATATGCTGCATAGACAGTAAGGCTATGTTCACACGGCTTAAAATGGGACGTATTTTAGTCCGTAATTACGCGCCGTACTGTGTGAATTACGGCTGAATACGTCCCAGTCATTACGGTAAGGCACAGTTCTCATAGAGAACTATGGATTACGTCTCCTCTCCCTGCTCGGCGAATCCGCCGCGGGGGGAGATAAGTGACATGTCATTTACTAGCGGCGTATATGCGCCGCTAGTAATGATAGTCTATGGGCCGGCAAGGTGCCGTCCCCGTCCACACGGCGTAATTGCGGGGGCGTAATTACGCCCCGCAAATAAGGCGTGTGAACATAGCCTAAAAGAAAATCTGTGCTGTAGTTTATACAGCACGGATTTTTTACCATCGGTTTTTAAACATGTTGGATATTCCACCGTCAGTCCCGTGCATTGAATGTACGCGGCTGAAGGCAAATCCGAAAAAAAAAAACACAGTTTTACCGCAAATTTGTGCCAAAACCCGCAGTTCAGCAATGTTACCATGCCGTTGGATTTTAGCCGGCATTTTAACATATGCTGTGTGGACTTAGCCTTTGAGTTTTAACCAACTTTCTAGACCTCCAGTGAGTGGAAACCCTGTAGTATAAGAAAGCAAATAAACCAAACAGTCTAGGGTCTGTCTATGGCGAATCGCTGCTTCTCATCTTACCAGTTCTGTTTCTTCAGATATGTGTGTAGGAGGAACTGGTAAAACAACACAGGAAGTTCCATGTCACAGATACTGTATCCTCTACACATTCTGTCAGCATTAGCATAAATCTATGGGAAACTTCCAGAAAATTCCCATTTTCTTGGTTTGGCTGCTCTTGAAAGGCCCAGTAAAAATGATAGTTTGATAACTGCCTCGGAGATCCAGCCTTGACAGCTGGCGAAAAAAACTGCATGAAAGATGAATCCGTTTCTCAGCAGAGAATATCACATGAAGCCAATAACTCCTATACGTCTGTTCTCTACATCATACATTCCAAGCTATCGTAGCATGAACGGTGCAAGAGCAAACATACTACACTTCATTTCAAGATTAATTTATCTTTTAAATATTACTAATTTTTCACTATTACACTACACAGGAGTGGAGAAAACGGTGCTCATGGATAATTCATTGATGCTAAATTTTAACTGTAGAGGATAATGTGTTATTACAAAGGGATCTGGATAAGTTGGAGGCCTGGGCAGAGAAGTGTCAGAGGGGGTTTAACACAGATAATTGCAAGGTTGTGCACATGGGGAGGAAAAATCCATTACATGACTACATGTTACATGGAAAAACGCTGGGAAAAAAGTGACAGAGAAGGACTTGGGGATCCTGGTGGAGAGTAAACTTAATTGTAGCAGCCAGTGTCAGGCAGCAGCTGCCAAGGCAAATAGGATTACTGGGTGTATTAAAAGGGGCATAGAGGCACATGATGAGAACATTATTCTCCCATTATACAAGTCACTGGTTAGACCACACAGGGGATATTGTGGACAGTCTTGGGCACCAGTTCACAGGAAAGACATTGTAGAGCTTGAACAGGTTCAAAGGTGGCAACAAGAATAATAAAAGGACTGGGTGGACTACAGTACCCAGAAAGATTAGCAAGATTGGGGTTATTTAGTTTAGACGGCTTCAGGGGGACATAATAAATATGTCTAAATACATCAAAGGTCAATATATAGATCTCTCCCAGGATCTATTTATACCCAGGACTGTATCTAGAACAAGGGGGCGTCCTCTACGTCTATAGGAAAGAAAGTTTCTACATAAACATAGAAAGGGATTCTTTACTGTTAGAGCAGTGAGACTGTGGAACTCTCTGCCAGAGGGACTTGTCATGGTAAATTCACTTACAGAGTTCAAAAAGGGGTTGGATGCATTTCTGGAGCGTAATAATATAACAAGTTATAGTGACCAGGATTCTGGAGTTGGGTTTGTATACATGTCCGGAGCGTAATAATATAACTAGTTATAGCGACCAGGATTCTGGGGAAGGGCCGTTGATCCAGGGATTATTCTGCTATCATTCAAAAGGACCTTCACCAAAATGGCACACACTGTAGAAAACAACATTTCTGGAAGATGTCAGTCTAAAATGCAGGACTAAAGGAGTACTCCATCCTCAGACATTAATGACATATCAACAGGACCCACACCAATCTCCAGAATGGGGTCACCTACTCCCCTGTGCAGAAAAGAGAGGTGGCCATACTTGAGATACACTTGCTTGGCTGTACTATACAAGGCATTATGGGAAAGGAGTTGAGAAGCTCTCGCGCCCTCTGTTGGATGTAAGAAATCCTCAATTTGCTTTTGACCCACTGGATGCTTGGAAAGCAAGAAGGGATATTTAGCCAAGCCAGCATCACCCATCTGTAGACAGCTGTTTCGGAGATGAGTGATGCTGGCTTGGCTAAATATCCCTTCTTTCTTTCCAAACATCCAGTGGGTCAAAAGCAAATTGAGGATTTCTTACATCCAACAGAGGGCGCGAGAGCTTCTCAACTCCTTTCCCATAATGCCTTGTGATATGCAGATGCTTCGTGGAGTGCAAAAAGGCAATTTCGAATTTCCACACGCCTATATAGGTGCTCTCTCTAAGGAGAAATCTTCCCTTTCATGGCTGTACTAGAAACTCCAACAGAAAATAATGGAGAGAGAGTCGCCTATGTATGGCCACCTGTTCTGCACAGAGAAGCATGGAGCCCTGTTCTCTAAATAGGTGCAGGTCAATATGCCGGAAATGTCTGAGAGGGGATGTTGTTTTAAATGGGTTTTTCAGGATAAGAAAAAAAAATGGCTGCAGTGCTCCCTCAAGTAACAATGGTCTCAGGATACAATATTTCCAACATACAATTGTCTTTCCTGGGACAAATGTCTTAAAACCAGACTCGCCATCTAATGTCCAGACACTGCTGATGTGACCACATGTGATTGATGGCAGACCTGGATGACCTAGTTAGGCTCCCGGCTACTATGACAACTGAACTGCACATCTAAATAAATTTCTAGATGTAATAATATAACAAGTTCTAGTGACCAGGATTCTGGAGAAGGGACTAGATACATTTCTAGATGTAATAATATAACAAGTTATAGTGACTGGGATTCTGGAGAAGGGTCTGGATACATTTCTAGATGTAATAATAGAACAAGTTATAGTGACCGGGATTCTGGAGAAGGGTCTGGACAACTGAACTGCACATCTAAATAAATGGCTAGGACAGGTGTTATTTCTGATCCTGGCCGCTGATGGTGGACATTTGTTGTCATTAACATGTGAAGAGAACCACAATTTATTATTACATGGCTGGTTCTCTTAATAGAGATCTTTTCTTGTTGCTGGCACCATATTGGTGAGACATGGTAAACCTCCTCTGGTCACACATTTCCCCTATAGCGGAAATATTATTTAAGCAACACATTTAATGACTTGTAGAGATATGAATAGGGGTTGTCTTCATGACACGTCTTCATAGCCAAGTAATTTTTGCTACATCCTACACAAAATTCAGACTTTATCATCTCAAAATTCTGAATTTAAGCCCTGCTTAAAGGGGTTTTACCACAAAGACATTTATCACCTATGCAGAGGATAGGTGATAAATGTCCGATTACTTGGAATTCCACTGCTGATCGCTAAAATGTGGCTCCCCAGACACCACCTCCCTCCTCGCTGCACTTGGGTTTGAGCAGAGAAGCGGTCAAACAAGTGCACTGCTGCTACATGAAAAGACTAAGGGAAAGACAGAGAGAACAGCGAGGGCAGCATGTTGGGTGCCCCATTTTACTGATCAGTGGGGGTCCCTGCAACAGGACCCCCAGTGATGAGACATTTATCAACTATCCTGTGGATATTATGGGCCACATGTATGAACCTGTTTAGGTCTAAAACTCACTTTTTTGCCCATAGGTTACTATGGGCAAAAGAGTGAGTTTTAGACCTAAACAGTTTCATACATGTGGCCCTATGCGTGATCCAATATACCAAACGGTGGTTAGCACTGACTGAATTCTCAGAATTCTGATGTCTTTCTTTATGAAATCTTTTTAATCAGAATTGTGACATTTTTATTTTACGATTTGTTTTCTTCCAGAGCGGTGTCATATCGTTTGCATTTGCTTTGCATGGTCCTAAGGCTAGTTTGCTTCATCAAGATCACAACATAGTGATCTCTAATGAATTTTATTATAAAAACTACTCATCAGTAGATCTCTTTGATTAAAGGGGTTGTCTCACTACAAAGATCAGCTTTCAAAATGTAGGGAACACTAAATGAAGACGTTTTCCAAATATATTGCTTTGTTCATCTTTTTTTGTTAACGAGCTACAAGGGATTTTATCACCTTCTGAGCTCTCTGGTTTCCCAAGTGGCCGACCTGTGTACTCCTTCTCCCCTGCTGTTCTATCTGATAGCAGAGAGTGACGTCATCACACAGATCTTGAGAGCTTGTGTGTTATCTGATCTTTCAGACAAAAGACAGCAATTACTCTACTGTTGACATTAGCTCAGAAGCTTCTCTGGACCTCAGAGAAGGTAATTTAGCTAATCTAGACTGATAAACAGAGAAGCCTGAATACAAGGAGCTCATATGCTAGTTACAAACATCTTGACCAGGAAGTGACAGAGCAAAGCAGCATTATTTCATTCATGCATCCTATGAAACTTTGAGATGAGACAACCCTTTTAACCTTTTTGGAAGGCCTGAATTGTCAAAAATCTATTTTATTAATAATGTTCCTCTTAATTACTCCAGTGTAAAACAAGATTCTAGTTTAGCTAATTATATCCTCTCATCAAAAAATGTAACACCTTCTGACAGAGAACATGTCATTTAACGGTTCACAAGATTAGCTGTCCTGTAAGGGATCTAAGTGTGGCACCATGAATATTTTAAATTATCATTGTCACAATTCTATTGATAATCCTCTGGAGGTCCGGCATCTATTCCACCAGTGGTGCTCCAGCTATGTGTGAAACATGTCCAGTCAAGATAGACATGTTTACACATTAAGCCTATGGTTCTGAAACCACTTCTTCAACGTAAAGCTTCAATTTCCAGAACATAGTAAGAATTGATGCCGCAATAAGCTTTAAGAACCTATTTTCAACTTTTAGATTTAAAAGTGATACAACCACTCTAAAGCTAGCTATTGCTTCTGCCCCATTGTGTATTCCCATGGAAGCACTGCTTTTATGACCAATATCATTATCGTAATCAACATCTTCACTAATAATGGTAGTTGCGTGTGGACGCTGGTGTCAACAGTAATTTATATCTATAGAATTTAACTGGAACTGAACAGTATGACGAAGACATGAAGTGTTGTCAAGGGAACAATGGACTGGAGCAGCTGCAGGCCTCAATGATATATCCACAGAAGAACTACTAAAGGTATTACTTAAAGGGAACCTGTCACATAGGTTATGCCCCCTTTGCTGAGGGCAGCACAAGATAGTGTCAGACCTGCTGTTTCCAGCACTGTGTCCCTTATTCCGTAAGATGTTGGAGTTTTAGAGCATTTACCCCTCAAATCTTATTCATGAGCAGGGGCTACCCCGCCCACCAAAGGCTGCCCCCCCCCAAGGTGGGCGGGGCTAGCCACAGGTGGGCGGGGTATGAAAAAAGCTGACTCTTTGTTTGATTCTTTTCTGGCTGAAAACTGCAGATTTGAGCACTAAATACTCAAACTCCAGCATCTTGCAGAATAAGGGACACAGCGCTGGAAACAGCAGGTCTGACACTAGCTTGTGCTGTCCTCAGCAAGGGGGCATCACCTATGTGACAAGTTCTCTTTAAAGAGAAAGTTGCAGATCTTGCTTTAGTAATCCCTCCAGCCATCCAATCCTTTTTGTCTCTGTTCCTCTACATCTAATCACCATTGCTCTCCATTCATACTTGCTATTGGATACTTTCATCTTCTGTCCACATACAGTTCTAGTCATCTTCCATCCTTCTACTATCCCTTCTCCTGTCGGACTCCTTACATCTCCAGGTTACCTACATAGTAGCCTTTCCTTTCTCCAAACCTCCCTATTCTAGACATGACCCCTCTGCCTCTTCTACCATATACTCAGCCATCTTATGCTGCCACCCCCCTACTCCATACCAGGTTTATTTATTTTCTGCATACTCCGTTACGCTCTTTATTATTCACTTTCCCCGTCCCTCGTTATGTATATACCCTACATCGCTCCTATTCGCTCATATTGTAGTCCTTCACCTCTCTCTCATCTTTATTCCTCCTCATGTCCCTTTGATCTTATTTTTCTCATCTCCTCCATTTTTTCTACCCTTCACACCCTTCTTTTTCCTTTTCACTTTGCTTACCTTCCCCCACTCTCCATTACTTATCCAGAGTTGTATAGCGGACTAACGTGTGTATTGTTATTTTCCCAGATGGAGGCCGAGTAAGGCCAAAACGTCGCTCATTTAACATCTGCATCTAGAAACTAATCTAAATGCCTTTATTCTTATGTGCAACAAAGAGTCCCTTTAAATTATACAAACTGATCTTCCTGTACAAATAAAAAAAAAAAACTGCACTGCAAAGCTGAAAAAATTGTGCTGTGGATTTATTATTGAATTACTTGGTGTGGTGCTAGTCAAAATAAATGACTATTGAGACAAATTATAGTGAATTATTTCTATTTTATACCAAATTTATATCATCAGCTCTGATGGTGCAAAGTTTCCATCTCTAACCTGTTTTTTTATTGACCCAAGGTCTCTTTGCTTTTTGGGTACAAAGTTACAAGCCTGTTTACTCTTCTGTTGACTTAATACATATGTAAGTTTATTCTCTATTGTCTTGGTTCAGTTTTCTTCACTCAGTGTAGGCTTTTGACTTATCCCCTGTGGAGAAGTGTTTTTGTGTATCGCACTTTGAACTCTGGAGTCGGCCACTCCATGAAAGTAGGATAGACAAATAACACTTGTGCAATTTTAAGCTGACACAGCATTAGGTCGTGTCCGCCATTTTGTTTAAGTAAGATATATAAATCTGTCACATTAGCCATGAAGACCAGAAGCCTCTTTACCTGTGATAGAGACGTCTATACACAGTGTTGTTTGCTCCCTGAGGGTTTCTCGTTCCTACGCCATTCTTGGTTTCTCATGGCTGATGTAAGAATAGGATTCAATGATGTCATACTCTGCAGGTGATGTTATAAGCACTTAAAACCTTTGTAAATAACTATTTTTCTCTTCAAAACTGTCCATACTATCTCTCTATTTTCTGTAATCATTTTGTGGTATCATTTTATCATACTTGATTTAGTATTAGACTATTGTAAAAATAAAGCTGTGGTATATCCTTATTGACTGGTCTTCTTTAAAGCTGTATCCCGAACCTGTATTGATAAAACTTGGCAAAAAACTTTGCCAAAGACTAAAATCTTTCCACCGAGTACCCAAATACAGCTGCTAAGGTGTTCAAATCTCCTGGTGACAGCAGCATGAAGACAAGTGCTTTTACTACATATGAAAACCAGTGCGGTTTTATAGATTCTATTGTATATAACTAAAATCAAGCATACGACTTTCTTCAGTAAATTATGTCTGCTTGTATTTTAAGCTCCCATTGATACTAGGCTCACTTGTTATCGCTAATCTGACACCCTATAAAGGTGGCCATTACGCCTCCACCTTAATGGACATCCAGTGATGTTGTTACGACTCTTAGGCCATGTCTCCACGGCGCCGGTTTGCGGACGGTTTTTCAGACTGTTTGTGGTTTTGTAGTTGTAGTTTCCCAACAGCTGGAGGGCCGCAGTTTGAGGATGCCTAGTCTAGAGGATCCCACCCTGGGGAGATATCGTTAAACTCTCAATCAATGGCTATGTCTTATGTCTTTCCCCTGTCAAGGTAGGGCCCAGTTGGTAAGAGGGTAAAAGTTTGCTCCCCCCTACTAGGAAAAGTATGCTAATCAATCATCTCAATCTCACAGCCTATTGAAGATTGTACTCTGAGGTCCACCTAAAGTTCGGCAATGACAGACGTCACACATGAAGTGAGACTGCAGAGGAAGTAATGCAAGAATGGGACAAATGTTGAAAAGTAATTTCGCTCTTTAATACCTCTAAAAACATTAACCCTAATCCCAATTAAGCGTTACAAAAGATTTTTTTTTTGCCAATTTCTACTAAAATTTGATTAGTGCCTCCCCAAATAGAATCCCTTATATTCCGGTCACATTCAACTTGCATCCAAAGCACAACATTTTCATTTCATTGTTTCTATCACAAATATTCTATAAGTCAAGTGGGCAAAAGAAATTGATCGAGCAGAGTCTTTAGACAAAACTGTGAGACAGATAAAGGAACACATGTATGAAAATGTTTAGGTCTAAAACTCACTCTTTTGCCATAGTAACCTATGGGCAAAAAAGTGAGTTTTAGACCTAAACAGTTTCATACATGTGGCCCAAATTGTAGAGTTACCCTCCTATGTTCATGCTACAATTTCAAGATTTTTGCTGCTGCTTTAAGTAGTTTTGACTTTAGACTTAAAGTTTACAAATGGAATTGAAGTTTCTGGAGAACTGGTCAAGTCATATATAGAACTTACCCCTTCTTGGCCATTTGCTGTTGTGTTTGCCAGCATTTCTTGAAGAGCCCTGACAGAAAGGGACTGCTCCAGCACAAAATTACAGATGCAAAGGTCAGGAGGGACATACTGTGGAAAGAAAACACAAAGTACTGCATTTAGTGAGAGGCATTACAAGAGAAATAGATAAAGTGATTTATTTGGTCTTACAAAATACACTTCTCTACCACGAAACTGCTGCTGACAGGTATCACAATGCACTTTTGTGCAATCTGAATTTTTGCAACTTCTTTTTTTATCTTGACAGAAGCAAACAAAATGTGTCTGTGTTACTTTGCATCATGTGATCGTCACGCGACCGTATCGTCAGACAGCATAAAACATGTCATTAGCTTAAACTTTTTATGTCTGACAACACTGCTTCTCATCACAATCCCGTGTCATTTTTTTCAAGTTTCTGTACAGCAAAAACTGAACTTCGATTACGAATAAGGCTTCTTTTTGCACGTGACTTGATTGAAACATAATGAACTTTTAGTTGCACACACAGTGCCATGCAGTAGATATGTACAGAAATTGAAAGTTGTTTGCCAGGCATTTTACTTGTCACTTAAAGGGGTTGTCTCACTACAAGGATTGCTGCTTTTTATATTAAATATCTTGCAAAAACAAGTCACTTTGCAATATGTGTCCATTAAGAGTGTCCTACCTATTCCTAGATATCCCCTCTTGTATGGGCTGCATCAGCTCCTCAGGTCGCTATAGCTACAGACCTGTTCGATCTCTCCTGATAGGCTGCCAACGCTGGTTACGATAGTTACAGACCTGTTTGATCTCTCCTGACAGGCTGCCAGCACAGCCTATTGGAAGCCAGTAAACATGCCCCGGAATTCAAAGTGAAAACAAGAAAACAGGACTGAGGTGAGATGAATCAATGTAGTGAGACAACCCCTTTAACCCCTTAGGGACCACAATACGTCTATTGCCAGTGGGGCAAACATTAGCTGGCATCAGTTTCCTGTGCTGGATGAAGCAGAGACTCAAGTGTCGGATGATGGCCAGCACCCTGCTCTAATGGTGAAGAGTGGACATACCTCAGATCTGAGCTGTTTAAACCCTTAGATGACACAGTGAATAGTGATCATTGCATGTAAGTGGTTTAAAGGGGGGAGGCGAGGTTCCCTCTCACCTGATAGACACCCCCTGCAATGTGTTCCCAGATAGCCAACAGGTTTGCCTGGTTGCCTTGGATCTAATAAAGTCTTCCAGATATACCACAATTTCTCAATAATTGTCAGTATAACTATCAGAAATCACTACACAAAACAACTACTGACTAAAAGGATTTACCTTTATTAAATAATAGATAAAAAGTGAAAATAGTTAAAAACACACCAATTAGTAACTGAACAGAAGCCAATAAAACAGATATGGATAGGTGCAGATTTCATTCAAATAAAACAAAATGTAATATTATATTGAGACTGTTCATGATATCCACTTATCAAACCACGTTCAATAGTGAGGGGGTGACTGTAATAAGGTAAACTAAATCAAGTGACACAATCTACACATCCCAAACACATAGGTAACCCTATTACCCCATAGAAACCATGAACAATCTAACCCAATCTCATATACCTGTAATGGCTGCCGTGTATGGACACAGTCCCGACACGCGTTTCGCGTGGGCTTTCTCTGGGGACCTGTGTCAGGTCTGCCTTCTGTGTATACTTTTTAGGCCCTGCCATAGGTAGGGTCCAGTGGGATGCCTGGCAGTGTTACACCGACATGTAATGATAATATTTTTAATTTAGCATCAAATGATGGCAGGTTTGAGTCAATCAAAAGTTTGAGAAAGAAATGAATAAAAAAAAAGCTTAAAGAAAATGAGATTCCTATTATTCCCTAACAAAATCCAGATATCTAGAAAATAAAAACAATTAAAAAAATATATATATATATAATTGGTATCGCTGCAGCTGTAACAAGCCAAACTACAAAATTGTCATATTATTTATCTTATATGGTGAACAGTGTAAACACAAAATAAAAAAAATGCATTCTTTTTTGCAAATTTCCTGCCTGAAAAACACAATAGAAAGTGATCATAAAGTCATGTGAACCCCCAAAAAGGTGCCAATAAGAACTAGAAGTTATCCTGAATAAAACGAGCCCTCATTCAGATCGGTCAACAGAAAAAATAAAAACGCTATAGGTCTTGAAATACGGAGACACACAAAGAAAATTTTTATTTAAAAAGTGTTTTTGTGGTGCAAAAGTGGAAAAAATGTAAAAAAAAAAACAAAAAAAAAACAACCTGTGGCATAATTACTGATTTATAATTACTTTGATTTTTTGGGGCATTTATATCTTTAAAGAACTTATTGGGGTTTGTTTTGCTGTCCTCGGCCTGCCTTTTGTTATGTATTTTTGTTGATTTTATCACCTTTTTACAGATTTGATTAAGCTCTCTGTAATTTTCAAAGGCTGATGCCGACCCTTCTGACTTATATTATCTAAATGTTCTTTTTTTTTATTACTTATTGCTTTTTTAACAGAAGGTTGAAGCCATGTTGGATTTAATTTTAATTGCCTGTACTTGTTACCTGTAGAAATACATTTTGCAATATAATTCCCCAAAGTATATTTAAAGGGGTTGTCTCGCTACAATGATTGGGTTTTAATTAAAAGATCTTTAAAAAACAAGCAGCTTTGCAATATATGTTCATTACAAATGTCCTACTGATTTTCAGCTATCCCTGTTAGTAGTAGTACATCAGCTTCTCAAATCTCTATAGCAGCTGACCTGTTGATCTTTATCTCACTGGCTGTCAGGTCTGATGAGTCATCAGACTCTGAATACAGGTCAGAGCAGAGAGCCCCTCCTGCACAGAATGCTTCTGTAGTGGAGGGAGGGGGAGGGCTATGGCTTCTGTGTCTGTGTAGCTGTGCTGCCTGGATTAACCCTGTGTGTGCCTGCTTCCTCCTGCTCTCTACACAGATTGAGGAGAGCAGAGGTGAAGCTGATCAATAGATGTGACAGCAGTGACCCTGTGTGTTACTATAATCATGATGTGTCTGTGGAGCTGTGACTATACTAATAGAACAGATCAGGGGGCATGTGAACGCTTCATGCTCTGCTGTACTAGTGACACATCCTGAGTATAGTAACACTTCCCAGCTGCCCTGTGTCTGTTCTGGAGATGTTGTTGCTGGAGATGTGGAGATATGTATGCTACAGCAGGGGGTATAGGAACACATGCATTCCCTTTGCTCTGCTATTAGCATACACAGCTTCACAGACCTCTCCACACTCATAGATCAGCCCTAATACAGCTGATTTAGCAGCCTGCAGCAGACCTAGGCAGGCACACACAGGGTTAAATCTGGCAGCAAACCCCTCGCCCCTCACCCTGCTGTATAGAAGTCACTGAGGAGAGCTGTCTGTGTGCTGAGGGGAGGGGGGGAAGAGGGAGGAGAAGAGGCAGACAAGAAGCACGCCCCTGAATTCAACTGCCAGGCACACTGAGGTAGGCTGAAAGCTTGAAATGAGACAACTCCTTTAAAGCTCTCCCATTTGGCTTCCACGTCATATTTTGTTAATAGCTGCTCCCAGTCTATGTCCTGGAGTGCGGTCCTCAATAAGGGAAAATTGTCCTTTTTAAAATTAAGGGCGACATGTCCGAAAAGTGGTGTATCTATGCCAGTTTTAGGCGCATTAAATCAGTGAAAAGAGCGTCTGAAAGTCCGATACTTTCTAAAAATTGGCGTCAGGTATACCTTGCATAGGAAACTTAATGCGCCTAAAATGGCGCATCGTATAAAAAAAGGGCACACTGCATCAAAAAGGGGCGCATTGCATCAAAAAAGGGGGCATCGTATCAAAAATGGGGGCATCGTATCAAGAAAGGGGGCATCATATAAAAAAAAGGGGACATTGTATCAAAAAAGGGCGCATTGCTCAACTCGCGGCACCTAGCATATCATTGGTAGTATATGGAATGCGTCTATCGAGGCTCATTGTCCGACGGAGGCGCATAACATATGTAAGGCGCCTCAATAGGCGCATTTCGCGACGGGGGCGTACAGCGCACCATATTTAGGCGCATTGCGCACCATATTTAGGCGCATTACAATGTGTTGTGCCCGGCATATAATGCGCCTAGTTTTGGTGTACAACAGTTCATTTACAACAAGAATATGGCGTCAAAAGCGGTTTGGGCGCAAAATAGACCAAAAAAAATGGCGTTGGCGTGTTGGGACATGTCGTCCTAAATGTTTTGCCCTCCTGATCTGTGACTGTTTTTCCAGTTTAGGTTAAAAGTTATTATATTGTGGTCGCTGTTACCAAAGTTTTCAGAACCAGTGACGGCTCCAACAAGTTCTGCTTTGTTAGAAATGACCAGATCCAACAGAGCGTCACTTCTAGTGGGATCCTCCACAGTCTGGCTTGTAAAATTATCCCGTATCAGATTAAGGAACTTTTTCCCCGTTGCAGTTGAAGCAGAACCGTGACCCCAGTCAATATCGGGGTAATTAAAATCGCCCATTATCACCACTGTATCTGCCTGTGCTGCCCGCTCCGTTGTTTATGCAGCCGACCCTCTATCTCCTCAGTGATGCTGGGGGTCTATAGATTATACCAAAAATCTTTATTTCCTGCGTAACCCCTCCTTGTATTTCCACCCACGTTTCCACATCTTCACCCGCTATTGCCTCTCGCACTTGCCTTCACGTCACTCCTTACATACAGACACACTCCTCCTCCCTGTCCGTTCGCCCTGTCCTTCCTAAATGGTGTAAAACCCTGAAGGTTACCCGCCCAATTATGTGAGCAGTCCAGCCATGTCTCATTATCACCAACCACATCAATCTGTTCCTCTACAACTAGCACCTCAAGCTCCCCCATTTTGCTTGCTAGACTTCTGGCATTTGTGAACAGATGCTTTAGATTCCCTTTCAGTTTTACATATTCAGTAGCTGAGATAGGATTACATGAGATATCGTGGGCACCTATATCTTCAATGCTGGTTTGTAACACATGGATCCCCATATTCTACTGGTCTTATCCACCCCCCACAGTCCACTCCTCAACCCGATATAGTCTGCCCCCTCTAACCTATCTACCCCTTTTTTAGATTGTTCTCCTTTCTCATCCCTAGTTTAATTACTCCCACATCCCTTCTAGAATTCTTTCCCCCAGCACAGCAGACCCCCATCCATTCAGGTGCAATTTATCTGTAGAAAACGGATTTTATCCCAATAAAAAATAAGCCCAGTGCTCTAAGAACCCAAACCCTTCTGTCCTACACGGAGACTTCAGCCATGCACTTAACTCCCTGAGCTCCCGCTGTCTTTCCTGAGTAGTACATGGCACCGGCAGTATTCTGGAGAACACAACCTTGGAGGTCCTTCCCTTCAGCTTGGAGTCTAGTTCTTTAAAATTATTCTTTAGGATCCTCCACCTACCGTGTATTCTGTCATTGGTTCCAACATGGACCACGACAGCTGGGTCATCGCCAGCCCCTCCCAGTAATTTATCCACCCGGTCCACCACATGCTGAAGGCACCAGGGAGACAGCAAACCATCAGAATATGGTGGAGATTAGTTCAGCGCTGTAATTTATATGTTCATATGATTTGCCACAGGATTTAGAAGTAAAAAGCAGGGGAAATCCTGACAAGACTTCTAGGAGAGATAGTGAAAGTTCTTATCACCCCACCCACATACAACGAATGACAGTTTGGTCTATACCCACACAAACACGGAAAGCGGTCAATCCCCGTATGCTGGTGCGGTAAGCAAGACTCGCAATGTCTCTCCTAGAAATTCTGTCTTAATCTTATAAACCTGTATATCACAGAGCTCAGCTTTTCTCCCTCTATCATATAACCCTATATATCACAGAACTCAGCTCCTCTCCTCTATCATATAACCCTATATATCACAGAGCTCAGCTACTCTCCCTCTATCATATAACCCTATATATCACAGAGCTCAGCTTCTCTTCCTCTATCATATAACCCTATATATCACAGAGCTCAGCTTCTCTCCTCTATCATATAACCCTATATATCACAGAGCACAGCTCCTCTCCCTCTATCATATAACCCTATATATCACAGAGCTCAGCTTCTCTCCCTCTATCATATAACCCTATATATCACAGAGCTCAGCTCCTCTCCTCTATCATATAACCCTATATATCACAGAGCTCAGCTCCTCTCCCTCTATCATACAACTATATATCCCAGTGCTCAGCTTCTCTCCCTCTATCATATAACCTATATATCACAGAGCTCAGCTCCTCTCCCTCTATCATATAACCCTATATATCACAGAGCTCAGCTCCTCTCCTCTATCATATAACCCTATATATCACAGAGCTCAGCTTCTCTCCTCTATCATATAACCCTATATATCACAGAGCTCAGCTTCTCTCCCTCTATCATATAACCCTATATATCACAGAGCTCAGCTTCTCTCCCTCTATCATATAACCCTATATATCACAGAGCTCAGCTACTCTCCCTCTATCATATAACCCTATATATCACAGAGCTCAGCTTCTCTCCTCTATCATATAACCCTATATATCACAGAGCTCAGCTTCTCTCCTCTATCATATAACCCTATATATCATAGAGCTCAGCTCCTCTCCTCTATCATATAACCCTATATATCACAGAGGTCAGCTTTTCTTCCTCTTTCATATGCTGCTCTCAGATAGGGCAGCATAAACCACCAGATTTGCTTCAAATTTTCATGGTTCTAAATGAAGAAAACTAAATATTCACTGATCTTTCACTGACCTTTTTAGTGCCACAGTACGACATCATGTCATCTAAGTCTCCGACAGAACATCATATCTGTTGGAACTGAAATTTATTGTGTTCTCCCTACAGGTCTGCCCACAAACTTACCTACCCTTTACACTTAACAACTGTGCAGGAATATGTAGAATATCTATTACACAAGTAAAAGGCTTCAAGGTCAGAGGTAATCACCTAGGATGTTATCAAAATTCCTCCTACAACAAAGATGTATCAGCAGGCTGAGATGTTCAGCAGCACTACTATCTGTTTTGTTATACACATTTTTACCCAAATTATGTGAGTGACTAGTCAATGATCTTCTGTGCGCTGTATACAACAGCATTGGTTACAGATTAAATGCAGCATATTGTTTCATATTTTTTTTAAAAAACCCCAAATTTGGGAAATTAACTATTTTACAAATACTGAATTTTTTTTGTGCCATATTTTTTTTAAAAAAAGGTCTCTATTTTTTCACTTATATAGATACATGCATATAGATCTATAAATATCAATCATTCTCCCTCGATGTATGTAATTTAATATATACATACACCACACCCGTAATATAACCAAATTTATAATTAATATACACACCGATATATCACACACATATATATATTATATTATACACACACCGTTTTATTTTCACAACACAATATATATTATATTCACAACACACACCCTTTTTAAAACACACACACACATAATATATATATATATATATAAATATAACACAACACACACAAATTTTTAAAAAAAATATACACATGCACACAATTCTCAAAAAGGGGAGTACACTCAAATTTTTGTAAAAATTTGTATTATTTTTTCATGGAACAAAATGAAAATTTGACACTTTGAACAATGTAAAGTTATCGTGTACAGCTTGTATAACAGCGGAAATTTGGTGTCCTCTCAAAATAACTCAGTATACAGATATCAATGTCTAAATCACTGGCAACAAATATACACCTCTGAGTGAAAATGGACAAATTGTGCCCAATTTGCCATTTTCCTTTTCCCCGGTTTTTTGTGACCGTAGTGGTTCAAGGGCCAGGGGGTAAAAGGGAAGCAAGACTATTGCCCAACACCTGAAACGAGCTGCAGCACGGTGACCAAAATTTAACAGGGTTTAAAAACCCCTTGCACTCGAACAGGCTTTACCATGGTCAACCCAAAAAATTTTTTAGTGCATCAATCGAGTTTTATTTCAAAAAAAGACATATGATAGCGCCAGCATTTTCTCAGAGGATAAGGGGTGGGGGGGTCACTGGCAGGCTTAGAGTGTACCCCCCCAGGTCGCATGCCTGTCGTCTGAAAGGAAGCCTCTTCTAAAGATGATGCACATGAAAGCCCACTAACAGTTTGCTGAAGACAAGCAGACTTGGGACATGGATTACTAGAACCATGTCCTGTGGTCTGATGGGACCAAAATAAATGTATTTGGTTCTGATGGTGTCAAGCGGGCGTGGTGGCAACTAGGTGAAGACGACAAAGACAAGTCTTGCCTACAATCAAGGAGGGGAGGGGGGGGGGGGGGGGAGTATCATGGTGGGGGCGGCGTGGGAGCTGCCAGCTGGGGGGACCAACAGTTCATTGAGGGAACAATGAATGCCAAAATGTACTGTGACAAACTTAAGCAGAGCATGATCCCCTCCCTTATGAGCTTCAGGTCAGTATTTCAGCATGATAATGACCCCAAACACACCTCCAAGACGACCACTGCCTTGCTAAAGAAAATGAGGGTAAAGGCTTCCTCACAAAAGCCATTCAGTCACTCTCTCATCATCCTAAATTCCCTTTAGAGCAGTGGTACAGCTGGCAGCCACCCAATGCAAAGTGCGTGTGTGTTAGGGGGTAGCCATCAGCAATACCAACACCTTAAAGGGAACGCAGGAGAAGAAGGTCCCTGCATTTTTGCCTTGGGAAGCTCCAGTTATTACATCCATAAATAGAAAATGACATCACTGGAGCTCTCCAAGGTAACTGTTAAATGGATGCCATAGGTTGGCATTTAACAGCCATAGGAAAATGTGGTGTCTGTTCAATGGATATGCTTTTTAAAATGATCCTGTTGTGTGGAATAATGCCGTCTGTTAGGCAATATACCGTATTTTTTGGACTATAAGAAGCGCTTTTTCCTCCCAAATTTGGAAGGAAAATGGTGGTACGTCTTAAAGTCCGAAAAATATGGTAGGTGCGTCTTATGGTCCAAAAAATATGGTAGGTGCGTCTTATGGTCCAAAAAATATGGTAGGTGCGTCTTATGGTCCGGTGCGTCTTATGGTCCGAAAAATACGGTACTTCATTTTGGTAACGGACAATGGACCCACATGGAGCAGTTTAGCATGTATGTTGGGACCTTTCCTGACACACAGTAAATGAAGGCGAAACAATGATTTGACTTGAGCCTTGGATGTTATGTCTAAGCATAATCTCCATAAATAGTTGAATATCTAGTCCCCAGCTTTATCATGTTCACTATTCTTTCGGCTGGTACAGAAATCGGTGTACACTGTATAGATAGACCTAGGCCTAGCAACAGAGCTGAGCTCTTGTAATGTAATGCAAAGCTGAAAGAATTTTTCCCTTCTACATTACGTTACTGCGTAGTGCATGGTGTAAAGACTACACTTCCCAGAAACCAAATCAGCAGAACATTTAACTGAGCCAGCAGCAAATATTGAAGGACGTAGAACTGTGAAGCGCTTTGAATGAGCAGGGTCCAGAATCCAAAAGCACTGAAAAAAAATGAAGCAAACTAATTGCAAAGCTGGTGATCTTCATATGTACAGTAGATTGTACGGAGATGTGAGATGAAAAAGTGAGACTACAAAGGGCAAAGTGGACAAAATAGTTTAATCTTTTTTAACCCCAAACCTTGGTCCCAGCATTTTCTTTTAACCTCTCTGATCCCCAAAATACGTTTTAGTGTGGTCATGCTATCTGGATTTCTTTTCAGATGTCTAACACAGTATCATTACTTTCTGACCTTCACCAAGTACTTCACCCTCCTTCCAAATGTAAATTTAGAACTTGACAGAGTGGTGCTGTATTGGCTTCATGTATACTTGTCAATGTGATGATTGAGGGGTTTCAAGCTGATTCAGCCGATGTACTGCTAACGCTACATACTCCAATTTGTAGGAACTGAAAACACTCAAACTTGGTGGGGTACCATATTTTTCGGACCATAAGACGCACCTACCGTATTTTTCGGACTTTAAGATGCCGTTCACACGGCTTATTTCGCCGCGGATTGGCGCCGTACTGCGGCACGGATTTGCGCTGCTAGTACGGCACCAATCTGTGCAGAATTACGGTAATCCACAGTTCTCATAGAGAACAGTGGATTCCGTCGCTCCTCCCCGCTCGGCGAATCCGCCGGGCGGGGAGAAAGTCACTTGCACATTATCCAGCCGTGGATAATGCACGATTATGGGGTCGGCGGGCCGCGCCCCCACCCCCGCCCCTTATTCAAGCCGGAATTGCGAGCGCAATCCGGCTCGCAATTATGGCTTGAATAAGCTGTGTGAACACGGCCTAAGACGTACCACCATTTTCAAATTTGGGGGGAAAAAAAGTGCGTCTTATAGTCCGAAAAATACGGTACTTTTATTCAAATCCAAACTTCAGCCAATGTGTATTTGTATCAAGCTACTCCCAGTGAAGGGACAGTATACACCGGGTTGGCCTCCTTCCAGGAATAATACAGGTCATGAATGAAGGGTTTTTCTTTCTATCAAGTCACCCAGGGGGCCAGACATTGGCACAAAAAACTTTTTCGATGCAGATATTACAAGCAGGTGTTGATATTCAACAGATGCTAATGTAATTAACTCTGAATGTTGTACCATAGTAACATCTCTTCACAGGGCCTAAGCCACAGATATTTCTGTGATCACTACCGTCTTTCCTATACCACAGTAGTTGTCAATCAAAATATAATAGCATGACATGTTCAATATTGGCAGCGATAGATCGGTTTTATTTCATTAAAGGGGTTTTGCCACGATCTAATGTTGACGTGGGATCCTCCAAAATGGGTATTTAATCACTTTTCTAAATATATGTGATTAAAAAAGTGAAGCCTGTGAGAGCTACAGCCTGACTTAAATGCCCTTAGTTTCCTGACTGTTTACATTAGCTAGGACCAGGAGCTGATCTGGCAAGCTCCTGGCCCTGCTTGCGTTGTTTGCACTTCTTATCTGATTGGCAGGACATAGGAACAAGCTTTGAAGGGAGAGGGAGAAAAAAGCAGTGTTACTCGGCATCTGCACTAGCTTCGTTTCTGTGTCAGAGCCTGTGTCTGCTGTATAGAGAATCCGCTGGTTGTAATGTAATTATCTGAGTAAACATGCAGAAGCTCCCTGCTCAGCCCTCCTCGCCCCGCTTCCCCCCCTGTCTGTAGTCAGTGAACGCTGCCTGCTCGGAGCTTATCTTTACTCCTGAGCAGATAAGAGGGAGAAAACAAAACCCGTAAGCTTGTGCACAAATACAGGTTATCCCCTGTGGTTTAGCCAAACATGTTTGCTCAACTACAGAGACTGAATATCAGCCTGGAGAGCGTGCATGGGAGGTGGTGCAATGACATCACAGAGGGGGTTTGTATAACACATTTTAAGGTAGAGGGAAAATGTGGGCATTTGGAAATAAAAATTATTGAAAAAATAATAATCCACAGCCTTTGAAAGATATAATATAATTTGGTTTGGTGGCGGTTTGGAGATTCATCCTCTTAACTGTTACTCACAAGAGGCTTATTGCGGACGTAATTAAGCAGCAAGTACGCCGTGTGGAAAGAGGGCTGAGGGGGTGGAGTAATCAGGGGGCCTCACTATACGACGGCGCCTAATAGGATATCAACTAGATAGCTGAGCCGTTATACGCCGCTAGAAAGTGACAGATATTCATCCCCCCGCCCGGCGGCTTCGGGGGGGGGAGAAGAGACAAATCCAAAATTTTCTTATGGAATGTGAATTACCGTAAGAATGGGCCCGTTTTGGCCGAAATTGGGCGGCTTCGGCGCGAAATTTACGGCCGAAATACGGCCCTTTATAAGCCGTGTGAACATGCCTTAACTGTTACTCACAAATGAGAGTTCACTGAGAATTTCAGGAGTCATACAAGTGCCCCCTGTGGAAAAGAGTTGGCCTCCCGTATTTGGGCTAAGTTAACCTGGACAAATTAAACCATTCCAAACTAGTGGGGAGGAACTAAATCTTCCAAATGACCTCCTATTTTGTCCTACACACCCCAAAAATACACAAGCCCAAGTTTAAAATCAAAATTTCTCCTCGGTGTTCCCTTTTCGCCCAAACATGGAGTTAGCTTCCCATGAAACCCCTCGTGATAAGCAGGTTTAAGCTGCCCATCAAGGCTTAATCCTTATACAGGAAGCAGACATTAGGGACATAATTGATAAATAAGGACCTGCCTTAAAAAACCCCAAAATTTTGGTCTCCCCAACAAAATTTAAGGGGGGGGGGGGCCCCCAGCTTTATATATTACATCAAGATGTAATGGCCAGAAAATAGAAAGCTCAACCAAAGACTTCATTTTGAGCCCTAAGTCTAGCAAGGCCTGGAATATTCTTTTTTCACTTTAAGGGGTTGTACAACAATAGAGATTAGATCCCATTGAATAGATATCGCCAAACAGCAAACTTTGCAAATATATGTACGTATCAAAAATGATCAGTGTTTATACAACACTCCTACCTACACAGCCTGGTTGATGTAACATGTATCACTTATTACAACCATATTATGCTCTTTTGCATCTGGTCAAGCATGTCCAATTTATAATACTGAGCGCCTCCACACAGCTACCAGCTGCCACCGCTCCTAGCAACTGCCACCGCTCCAACAATCTGCCACCTCTCCTATCAAATTCCACCTCTCCTATCAAATTCCACCTCTCCTACCAACTGCCATCGATCCTACCAAATTTCACTTCTCCTACCAACTGCCACCTCTCCTACCAACTGCCACCGCTCCAACCAACTGCCACCGCTCCTACCAACTGCCACCTCTCCTAGCAAATTCCACCTCTCCTATCAAATTCCACCTCTCCTAGCAAATTCCACCTCTCCTAGCAAATTCCACCTCTCCTAGCAAATTCCACCTCTCCTAGCAAATTCCACCTCTCCTAGCAAATTCCACCTCTCCTAGCAAATTCCACCTCTCCTAGCAAATTCCACCTCTCCTAGCAAATTCCACCTCTCCTACCAACTGCCACCTCTCCTATCAAATTCCACCTCTCCTATCAAATTCCACCTCTCCTACCAAATTCCACCTCTCTTACCAACTGCCATCGTTCCTACCAAATTTCCCTTCTCCTACCAACTGCCACCTCCCCTACCAACTGCCACCGCTCCAACCAACTGCCACCGCTCCTACCAACTGCCTCCTCTCCTACCAACTGCCACCTCTCCTACCAACTGCCACCTCTCCTACCAACTGCCACCTCTCCTACCAACTGCCACCTCTCCTACCAACTGCCACCTCTCCTACCAACTGCCACCTCTCCTACCAACTGCCACCGCTCCTACCAACTGCCACCGCTCCAACCATCTGCCACCGCTCCAACCATCTGCCACCTCTCCTATCAAATTCCACCTCTCCTATCAAATTCCACCTCTCCTACCAACTGCCACCGCTCCAACCAACTGCTACCTCTCCTACAACTTGCCACCCTCCACAAATTCCACCTCTCCTATCAAATTCCACCTCTCCTATCAAATTCCACCTCTCCTATCAAATTCCACCTCTCCTATCAAATTCCACCTCTCCTATCAAATTCCACCTCTCCTACCAACTGCCACCGCTCCTACCAACTGCCACCTCTCCTACCAACTGCCACCTCTCCTACCAACTGCCACCGCTCCTATCAAATTCCACCTCTCCTATCAAATTCCACCTCTCCTATCAAATTCCACCTCTCCTACCAACTGCCACCGCTCCTACCAACTGCCACCTCTCCTACCAAATTTCACTTCTCCTACCAACTGCCACCTCTCCTACCAACTGCCACCTCTCCTACCAACTGCCACCTCTCCTACCAAATTTCACTTCTCCTACCAACTGCCACCTCTCCTACCAACTGCCACCTCTCCTATCAAATTCCACCTCTCCTATCAAATTCCACCTCTCCTATCAAATTCCACCTCTCCTACCAACTGCCACCGCTCCTACCAAATTCCACCTCTCCTATCAAATTCCACCGCTCCTACCAAATTTCACTTCTCCTACCAACTGCCTCCTCTCCTACCAAATTTCACTTCTCCTACCAACTGCCACCGCTCCTACCAACTGCCACCTCTCCTACCAAATTTCACCTCTCCTACCAACTGCCACCTCTCCTACCAACTGCCACCTCCCCTACCAACTGCCACCTCCCCTACCAACTGCCACCTCTCCTACCAACTGCCACCTCCCGTACCAAATTCCACCGCTCCTTTCAAATTCCACCTCTCCTACCAACTGCCACCGCTCCTCCAACTCCACACACCCTCTACCAATGCACCTCCCTACCAACTGCCACCGCTCCTACCAACTGCCACCTCCCGTACCAAATTCCACCGCTCCTACCTCCTACCAACTGCCACCTCACCTACCAACTGCCACCTTTCCCACCAACTGCCACCTGCCCTACCAAATTTCACTTCTCCTACCAACTGCCACCTCTGCTACCAAATTTCACTTCTCCTACCAACTGCCTCCTCTCCTACCAAATTCCACCGCTCCTACCAACTGCCACCTCTCCTACCAACTGCCACCTCTCCTACCAACTGCCACCTCTCCTACCAACTGCCACCTCTCCTACCAACTGCCACCTCCCCTACCAACTGCCACCTCTCCTACCAACTGCCACCTCTCCTACCAACTGCCACCTCTCCTACCAACTGCCACCTCTCCTACCAACTGCCACCGCTCCTACCAACTGCCACCTCTCCTACCAACTGCCACCTCCCCTACCAACTGCCACCTCTCCTACCAAATTTCACTTCTCCTACCAACTGCCACCGCTCCTACCAACTGCCACCGCTCCTACCAACTGCCACCGCTCCTACCAACTGCCACCGCTCCTACCAACTGCCACCTCTCCTACCAAATTCCACCGCTCCTACCAACTGCCTCCAAACTGCACTTGCATACAACTCTCCATTCTGTTCTATGGGAGTTTGCAGACCAGCAGAGCAGAGTGTTGTGTTCGATATGCCATCAAAGTCCAAAGTTGGAAACACCCCCATAAGGATTGGAAGGCAATGGTAACTGTGTCTTCATCATACAAAAAGGCTACTGTATTTATGCTCACAGAAGCTGCCTAGATAAATTAACTTAAATCTGGAGTCACGGCTTAAGTCTCCATATTGATATTCACTTAATTCCATTCCGTACCAAAACGCTCTACAACTGCCACTCTCCTACAAATTAAACCACGACCTCACATCACATATACCAATAAATAAAAGAAAAAAAAAATCGCAATACACACTGCTTGGTGTTTTATGAGTTATCATACTTTCCTGGCTAAGTTGCAAGAAGCTACAATACAAGGTAGGTAATTGGTCACATCCTGGCCCTTTTCTGTTCCTTGCTCTGGTGACCATTATATCAGTTTACATAAACATTTTTACTTCTGTACCCATTGCAATGTTTTGTAGGTCAAAATGTTTTAGGCTCAGACACTTATCAATGGTTCATGTGACTGACCTGTTTCTTGAAAGCATAGAATACCTTGCAGCAGCTAAAGAAGTTGCCCACTAGCCGATTTGAACTTGCACTTCGTAGTACAAATGGATGGGATCATATAATGATTGGGAACTGTACTGATTCAAGTACAAGATGGTCAGGAGCAAATGAACATCAGTCAGGTGCTTAAAGGGGTTGTCTCACTCCATGGATTCATCTTACTTCAGTCCTGTTTTCTGGGTTTCACTTTCAATTCAGGGGCGTGTTTACTGGCTTCCACTAGGCTGCAGTAGAAGCCAGGTCTGTAGCTATAGCAACCAGTGCTGGTAGCCTATCAGGAGAGATCAAACAGTTCTGTAGCTATAGCAACCAGTGCTGGCAGCCTATCAGGAGAGATTTAACAGGTCTGTAGCTATAGCGACCTGAGGAGCTGATGCAGCCCATACAAGAGGGGATATCTCAGAGAAGGTAGGACACTGTTAATGGACATATACTGCAAAGTGACTTATTTTTGCAAGATCTTTAACATAAAAAGCAGCAATCCCTATAGTGAGACAACCCCTTTAAGAAAAGTGAAAAGAGTCCTGACAACCTTCAAGCTATTCGCCTTTCATGCTACTGTTCGAAAGAAGTGTATGATGCATCTTTGCTGATGGTGGAAAATGACCTGCATGGGTAACCATCCTAAGAAAGTAAAGAACATGTATGAGCTGGTGGCTCCATGTCTGAGCCCCCATGATTTGGCGGTTAACCGGAAACTAAGAGGGCCCTCTTTGCAAGTTGTTGACCAGGTAATATTGTGAAACAAGGATGTCCACGGAGCATGAAAACAACAGTGGAGGTAGGAATAACACGCCTAGTAGATACTGTGGTTCAACAGTTTAACCCTAATATACTGATCTTCACAGTAAGACCAGAAAGAGTTAAAATCCAGTGGGCAGGCAGAGAGGTATGCCTAGGTGAAAGACCGAGAGTTCAGATATGACAAGTGGAGCAAGCTGAGAATGCATGGAAGCAAGCAGCAATGCCAGAGAGGCAACCTGTGTGCTTGCTGGAGAGACTCCAAGGAGTGTGAGAGCCATTGTAAAGAGGGATAGCTTGTTCACTATAGCAGTGTTGTTAGGACTGTGAGTATCTGGTGGAGGCTATATGGATAGAGAGGGAGAATCTCAGCCTCCATGAACTTCGATAAGGAAGAGTGACTGTACCAACTTCTAGGTTGAACTGCTAAGAACTCTATTGCTAAAGAAGTGTTCACCCCCTATATCCAATCCCTTGTCCGCTCCTGTCATCTGCACCTCAAGAACATCCCCAGAATCCGTCCGTTTCTCACTGTGGAAAAAACTCAAAACCCTCATTGTTGCTCTTATTCTTTCTCATCTTGACTACTGTAACTCCTTGCTTATCAGTCTCTCTCTCTGTAAACTCTCCCCTCTCCAATCTGTCCTGAATGCAGCAGCCAGGCTTGTCTTTCTTTCCAGCCGCTATACTGATGCCTCTACCCTGTGTCAGTCACTGCACTGGTTGCCCAGTCAGTAAAGGATACAACATAAACTCATCACTCTCACCCATCAACCTCTCCACAGCGCTGCTCCTCCCTACATCTCCTCCCGCATCTCTGTCTACCACCCTACCCGCTCTCTCCGCTCAGCTGATGATATCAGACTACATTCCTCGATCATCCGAACCTCCCATGCCCGTCTCCAAGACTTCACACGTGTGGCACCAGTTCTCTGGAACGTGCTACCGCGGGCGATCAGGCACACTCAGAACTCTCATAGCTTTAAGAGGGCCCTGAGAACACATCTTCTCACTCTGGCCTACCAGAATCCCTAATGGCTAACCCCCCCCCCCTCTCCCCGCCCCCCTCACTCCCTAGCACACTAATTTTCGGCACTTAACTGTATACTGTGTACTGTCTGGGTGGTAGGTCTATCCGAATTCTACATAAAACAACCCCATATTTATGTCACATGGCTGGACCATTGTAAATCTAGCACTTCTTACCCTTCGTCTCACCCACACACCCTAATAGATTGTAAGCTCTTGTGAGCAGGGCCCTCTCACCTTGTGTCTCATCTGTAAGTAGCTTTTCATTGTGCAATGTATGTCTTTTTGTCTGTACCTACACCCTCCAAATTGTAAAGTGCTGCGGAATATGTTGGCGCTATATAAATAAAGATTATTATTATGAAGTGTTCGCTTTACAGAATTGTTGTTCAGTTTTGGAGTCTTCTATTCAATGACTTTTATTCAAGTTACCAGTAAAGTTACTACTTATGACCTGTTGGCGTTTTGAATTTGTAGCCACACATACAGCCATCTGACACCTATTACAGATACTTGGCATTAGTTAGACATGATGTAATTACCCCCAAATTAACAGTTCTAGTACACTGTGGCAAAACCGTCGCCGGCCTTTCCTTTGTCCAATGATTTATATTCTCTAAAGAGAATTGCAAAACCTAGAAGTAATTTTTACCACCTTAGTCTAGGTTCACATCTTGTTTGACCATTCTGGAAAACGTGTGGGCTATAATGTATACGCCAAGCGTATCCCAAAGCTACACTGTTTTGAGCATACATTTGCCATTTACCTTTAAACTAGTTACTGTTTGGCGCTCACCCGGATGTTCCTGAAATTTGATTGTGTAGGTTTGTTTATGATTCATGACTGATACAAACGTGGCTCAGAAAGGGAAGATCTCTCCTTAGGGAGAGCGCCATATAGGCGTGTAGAGATTCAAAATTGCCTTTTGCACTCCACAAAGCATCTGCATATCACAAGGCATTATGGGAAAGGAGCTGAGAAGCTCAAGCGCCCTCTATTGGATGTAACAAATCATCAATTTGCTTCTGACCCACTGGGTCTTTGGAAAGCAAAGGGGATATTTAGCCAAGCCAGCATTACCCATCTGTAGACAGCCTTTTCGGGTTGTTTGCCCCTCATCAATAGAGAGCAATGCTGGCTTGGCTGAGTGGGAGGCACTCAATAGAGGGCGCTTGAGCTTCTCATAATTCCTTGTGATACAAACGTGGGCACACACACTAGTATACGTTTTCCATTGGCGTAAATTTACAGAAAAAAATGTATACTGTGTCTTCCATATTTCAAAAAAAAAGGAAAGACAATATAAAGTCATGAAACAGGCACCAAAGTCATATACTTTGGCAATATGTCCAGCCATAGAAGTCAATGTATACATTAACGCACACGTTTGGTACAGGTTTTTATTTTAAAAAATGTATACATCGAACTAGTGAATTAATGTGATGAAAATCTAGCCTTAAAGGGGTTGTCTCACTACAAAGAATAGCTTTCAACATGTTGGTAACACTAAATGAAGATGTTTTCCAAATATATTGCTTTGTTAATCTTTTTTTGTTAAGGAGCTACAAGTGATTTTTCTTCTGAGCTCTGTCTGGTTCCCCAAGTGACCGACCTGTGTACTCCTTCTCCCATGCTGCTTGTTCTATCTGATAGCAGGGAATGACGTCATCACACAGGTCATGGCCGGCAGTGTGAGAGCTTGTGTGTTATGTGATCTTTCAGACAAAAGACTAATTACTCTATTGTTTACATTGGCTCAGAAGTTTCTCTGGACCTCAGAGAAGGTAATTTATTTAATCTAGACTAATAAACAGAGAAGTCTGAATACACCGAGCTCATATGCTAATTACAGACAGCTTGACCAGGAAGTGACAGAGCCAAGCAGCATTATTTCATTCACATCCTATGAAACTTTGAGATGAGACAACCCCTTTAACTGTTCTGTGGTTATCTCAAGGAGTTGAGCTGGCAGGGTTATCTCAAGGAATTTAGCTGGCAGGGGTGATGGTTGGTTTCATCTCTAGTCATTCCTAATTTGCGCACTCCATCAGCCATGCACACCAGAAATTTTTTTTATAACATACAAGGTAAGCACAGAGCTCTGTATGAGTGTTTATAGATTCGGGTGCTGGGCCTGCTAATTAATAGCTGTCCAAACTGATTCAGGTACTTACTGTTGGTGATTTGAAAGGGCAGATTCCTGTTAAGTAGTGGCAAAAATATGCGTGCACTAGGTCACTTTATAAAACTAAGATTTGGTAAATTCTGTGCATACTGCATAAAGATGACTCTGTAGGGAGATGTTAATCATTTTCCAGATAGGACTCAAGAAAAGTGGAAACAGTCTGATGTAGAACACTGTTTATCATTAGTAAGGTCCATTCTCCCTCTTATCTGCTCAGGAGAGGAGATAAGCTCAGAGCAGGCAACGTTCTTTCATTTGTTCACAAACTGATGCAGGGGGGGGAGGTAGGAGGGCTGAGCAGGGAGCCAGGGAGTGTCTGCATGTTTACTCAGATAATTACATTACAACCAATGGATTCTCTATACAGCAGACCCCGGGGCTTTTCTCCCCAGTCCCTTCAAAGCTCATTCATGTGCCCTGCCAGCAGATAAGAAGTGCAAACAACGCAAGCACCACATCAGCTCCTGTCAGCTCCTGGTCGTATCTAATGTAAACAGTCAGGAAACTAAGGGCATGTAAGGAAGGCTGTAGCTCTCACAGGCTTCACTTTTTTTAATGACATATTTAGAAAAGTGATTAAATAATAATTTTGGAGGATCCCACGTCAACTTTAGATCGTGGCAAAACCCCTTTAAATATTTTTTCCATTTGTTTGAGGTAGGTTTCAAGAACGTTCAGCTATGAAACAAACATGGTATTTTCATATCCATAGAAGCTCTGTAATGTCTGTATATCATATACACTGAAAAACACCTCTAAGGTGTGGTAATTCCATAATTTTTATCATGGGTTGTAAATGAACATGTGCCAGCTCCCAGGTTCTTAAAAAGGACAGTATACTCTATATGTTCCTGATCTTAGATAATGCCAGAGTGCCTCAGCCTATTTAAGGACTCTTCCACAGTGCTCTGGATTTGGGCAATAAGGTTCAATAGGATGTTGAGGGTTGCAAAGCGGTTTATTCCTGCTTCTCTTGTTACCAACCCTGACTTTTATCATTGACCACATCTGCTGCCTGTCCTGACCTCTGCCCGATTTCCACTTACGACCAAAATAAAGGACTCAAATAAAGCAAGTGAGGCCCGCTTTCCATATCTAAACACTGCCGATTCACAACCTCCCCAAAATTAGAGAAAGGAAGTCAAACAACAAAGAGTAAGCATTTCGTTATCTGCAATTTCAAACACAGTAGAAACATGTGACTGTTTTTAGTGTGGCATTGGCACCGCTTTCCTGCCGAGTTCCTGCACAGGTTGCACATATGGTATTTCCACCCCTGGTGATAATGTATGTCATGGCAATATGGAGTCAGATCATCCATAACTGTTAGCTCATTGTGCCTTCCTCTAGTACACAGGTGTCAAACTGCAGCCCTCCAGCTGTTGGGAAACTACAACTCCCATCATGCATTTGTATAATCTATAACCATACATGCCAACTCTCCCGTTTTTGGCGGGGGGGGTCCCGCTATTTGGGGTCCCCTCCCGCTCTCCCGGGGGAGTTGGCGTTCCTCCCGCCGCCAGCAGGCGGCAGGGGCTCTTTAAATGGCCGCGGCGACAGAGTAGCGCTAGTGCGCTACTCTTGCGCCGCCGGGCCGCTCCTACAGGCGGGTGAAGCGGCCGCTGCGCCCGCTTCACCCGCCCGGAGTCTCGCTGTGCAGGGAGGAGGCAGGAGGGATCGCTCCCTCCTCCCTCCTCTCCCTGTATGTACAGCGCCGTGTTGTGCGCCGCACATACAGGTCATGCGGCGCAGGTGGAAGTGACGCGCGGCTGCAGGGAGTGACGCGCGGCTGTCTCTCACTTCCCCCCTGCGCCGCTGAGGAGATCGTCCGGAGCGGCCGTGCTGCAGGAGCCTGGTGAGGTAAGTGGATTTTATTATTTTATTTTTATTAGCTATATGGGGGGCGCTGTCTGGCAACAATGGGGGCACTACCTGGCAACAGAGGGGACATCTACCTGGCAACAGAGGGGGCACTACCTGGCAACATAGGGGGCACTACCTGGCAACACAGGGGCCACAACCTGGCAACAGAGGGGCATCTACCTGGCAACAAAGGGGGCACTACCTGGCAACAAAGGGGGCACTACTGGATAAACAATGGGGGCACTACCTGGTAACAATGGGGGCATCTACCTGGCAACAGAGGGGGCATCTACCTGGCAACAGAGGGGGCATCACCTGGCAACAGAGGGGGCACTACCTGGCAACAATGGGGGCACTACCTGGCAACAATGGGGGCACTACCTGGCAACAGAGGGGGCACTACCTGGCAACAGAGGGGACATCTACCTGGCAACAGAGGGGCATCTACCTGGCAACAGAGGGGGCACTACCTGGCAACAGAGGGGGCACTACCTGGCAAACAATGGGGGCACTACCTGGCAAACAATGGGGGCACTACCTGGCAACAATGGGGGAACCTACCTGGCTAACAAAGGGGGGGCACCTACCTGGCTACAGAGGGGCATCTACTTGGCTACAAGGGGCATCTACCTGCCTGTAAGGGGCACTACCTGCTTATGGGGGGGTTACTACCTGGCTATAAGGGCATCTACCTGGCTTTCTTCCAAAGCCGTTATGCAGTTAGGTGGAGTGGGGTGTGGCTTTTTGAATGGGGCGTGGCATACCAGAAAGATGGGCGTGTCCATGCAAATTTTTGCCGCGGCGCCGCCGTCTAAAATCTCCTGCTTTTTCATTTTCACAAGTTGCCAACTATGTCTATAACAGTGGGCATGATGGGAGTTGTAGTTTCCCAACAGCTGGAGGGCCGCAGTTTGACACCCCTGCTCTAGTACATGCTGCTGTTAGATCAAGGCCCAACAGATCTACTTCCCTCTAAAAATATATGGAAGATCCAGCTAGCCAAAAGAGAACAGAACTATGAGTTCAATGGCTACAGCACTTAGAGTACAGCCACCTGGCACTGGGAAAACACCGGTCGGATTCTGATTAACCCCTTAAGGACCTTGCGTTTTTTTTTGTTGTTGACACGTTCGTTTTTCCCTCCTCGCCTTCCCAGAGCCATAACTTTTTTATTTTTCCACCTACATAGAGATATGAGGGCTTTTATTTTGCGGGACAAGTTGCACTTTCTAATGGTGTTATCGACTATACTATAGAATATACTGGGAAACCGGAAAAAAATTCCAAGTGGGACAAATTGTGAAAAAAACCATACTTTCGCCATGTTTGTTGGTGTTTTGCTTTTACAGCGTTCAATCTTTGGTAAATATGATGTGTAATCTGTATTCTACAGGTTGATGCGCATCCGGAAATACCAAACATGTAGAGTTTCCGTTATGTTTTGGTACCGTAAAAAAAAAATTCCAAACATTTTCTATTTTTGAAATTTGCGCTGCTGCGCCATTTTGTGTGACCAATAACTTTTTTGAACCAACACCTACGGACGTCAGTGAGAAGCATTTTTTGCAGGCTAAAGTGTACTTTTTATTACTAGAAGTTTGGAACGCATGCGACTTTTTTGATCACTTTTATTCCAATTTTTATGGGACGTGAAATGACCAAAAAAACGCAATTTTGGTTTTTGGAATTCTTTTTATTCTATGGTGTTCAGCGTACGGGATAAATTATCTTATATTTTTATAGATCGGACTTTTTCGGACGCGGCGATACCAAACGTGTAACTTTTTTTATTATTTTACTTTTTTATTTGTAAAATGGCGAAAGGGGGGTTACTTGAACTTTTAATACTTTTTTTTTTTTTTTTACACTTTAAAACTATTATTTTTTTTTTACTTTCAGTCCCCCTAGGGCGCTTAACCACTAGGGGGCGCAATCGTTAAAGGGGTTTTGCCAGGACGTGCCTTATTTGCTAAGAATCAAATGTAAACAAGCAAAGCTGAGCGAAGAGAGAGAGACACAGCCAGAGCACAAAGCCATGCATAAGGGATCGTGTGAAATGTTCACTCAAATAATCAAACTACAACTAGTGGATTCTGTATACAAAACACAACATATTTCTACCCGGTGCCTTGAAAGCTTCTTCAGCTCCCTTTCATCAGATAAGAAGTGTGCTCTGAGCAAGCCCGGCCAGCAGCTCTTGTCAGGTCGTATCTAATAGAAGCTTATAAGTAACTTTTAACTAAGGGCAGGTAAGGCAGCCTGTAGCTCTCTCAGGCTGCAATTTTTGTAATCACATATATTTAGAAAAGTGATTAAATACCCATTTTGGAGGATCCCACGTCAACATTACATCGTGGCAAAACCCCTTTAATACAGCCTAATACATTGCATAGACAATGCATTAGGGTGTAACAAGATGGCGGTTTCCCCACTTCCGGCCTCGGGCTGGAAGTGGGGACATTCAAAACATGGCAGCGACAGAGGCCTTCACAGGGCTTCCCGCTGCCATGTTAGCCGATTGGGACTCGGCCATCTCACTGCTGATGTCCCGATGGGAGTGAGGAACGGTGCGCGGCACCGTTTTTCATTCATTTAGATGCCGCGGCGTCTAACGGGTTAAACAGCGCGGGCAGGCGGTGGCGCCTTCCGCGCTGTAACCGCCGGGTGTTGGCTGCAATTAGCCACTAACACCCGGCGGCTGTGTGGCGGGGTCACAGAGCGATCCGCCTGCAAAGCTCATTAGCGAGCCTGGGACGTACTCAAACGTCCAGGGCCGTTAAGGGGTTAAAAAATCCGCCCGGTATTTTATTGTCTTTTGAACGGTTGGGTGGACAGTTCGTTCTGCGGATTGCGGATTTGGCCATCCCCCGAAACATTAAACAGTACATGTTCTGCCCTAAAACCGGACGGAAGACTGCATGTTTCAAGTTTTTTTTTTTTGACAATTTCCGGATTTGAAATCCGACCGTCATAAAATCCAAGCTGTGTAGACTACAGCTTGGATTTTCTATTGACGTCTATGGGGATGGATGGTGGTAGGTTTTCACATGCACATAAACGCTCCAATATAAAGCGAACTATAAAATATCAACGTTTTTATTTCCAGATGTATTTAAAATGTACACAAAGTGTTCGAAAGAAATGTAGCTGCCAATGCTCGTGTGTTATACAATACTTGGTCTCATCAGGAAGAAAGAAGAGCGTGTTCTTTTAAGTAAGCCAGTGTCTGATGGAAATGAAAGGATTCAAAGGAAACCATAGACTGGAGATTAACCTCCTATCACTCAGCAGAAGAAACAGATAGTGTCAGGTTAATAAGGGAGTGTTAAGAGAAAACATAAGACTAGTGCTAGTGGCAAGGAACTCCAGTCTAAGATGTTTATTACCAGTCTACACAGAAAGATAAAGACACAGGTACAAGAAAGAGTCCATAGAGTTACAGTGGAGCAGAGTTAAAAGAGCTTTTATGGGAATTTGAGGTTTATGTTACGTTAAAGGTGGAGTGTACTGTTGGATTTAAAATGGATATTAAGATCTAAATATGTACACTCCATGTCCAACTAAAGGACGTCTAAGTGGCCATAATACCTGCAACCTCCCCCTCTCAAAGACATGTTGTAAATCCTGTTTGTTGGATAAACAATGGACAACTTGCCTAAGGGGCTGTACCATCACCTCCTGGCAGGAAGTTTGACATCTGGATGGATCACCCCCACCCTTGGACAACTTGCCTAAGGGGCTGTACCATCACCTCCTGACAGGAAGTTAGACACCTGGATGGATCACCCCCACCCTTGGACAACTTGCCTAAGGGGCTGTACCATCGCCTCCTGGCAGGAAGTTAGACACCTGGATGGATCACCCCCACCCTTGGACAACTTGCCTAAGGGGCTGGGAAAAATCACCTCCCGGCGGAAGGGTTGAAAATTTTTGGGTGGACCCCCCCCACCCTTGGACAATCTTGGGGCCCAAATTGGGGGGCCCGGTACCAACCCCCCCCTTGGGGGGCCAAGGCAAAATTTTACAAACTTGTTTGGAAACCCCCCCCAACCCTTGGGGAAAAATTGCCTAAGGGGCAGTACCACACCTCCTGCAGGAAAATTGGGCCTGGGGTGGGTCACCCCCAAACCCCTTTGGGCAAAATTGTTTAAAGGGCAAAAGTAAAAACCTTACTCCTGGCAGGAATTAAAAAATTGGATGGATCACCCCCACCCCTTTGGAAAATTGCCCAAGGGGGGCGGGGACCATCATCCTGGCGGAATTTGGGAAAACCCGGGTGGTAAACCCCAAACTTCAGGGGTTTTTGATTGATGATTTAACCAGTTTTGGGGGAGCCACTGAAAATGATGTCCAACAAGGCTGTTGACTTGGATCAAGAAGGGGAAACTACTGGAAGATGTGTCCTCTACCCAAGAATTTTTGGGAGGACTGTATAAGAAATGCGGTATGGTTAAGGAGTTCTTGGGGTGTTCCAGGGGAAAGGGAAAGTAAGGGGGTGGATAGTATATAAGATTGAAAATAAAGGGGTACCTTTTTAAAGGGTTAAATGAAATTTTCTTTTTTGGTGAGCTTTCGGGGTTTAGTTCCCTTCTTCAGACATGGGGTGCTATACAAGAACTTTAAAAATTTTTCCGTAACTCCCCAAGGGTTCCCCCCATTAAAAAAGAACGATCTCCCCGTGGCCGGGCCCCTTTTTCCCGGGAGACCATTTTATTTTTAAGACTTGAAGAATTTTGGGTTTTAAAGGGACATTTTGAGAGGAAAAGGGGGGAGAAAGGTGTGGGAAAATTTAAAATTTAAAGCAAAAATTTTAAACTCGGGAAAATGGGGTTAAATTTTTTACATGCCAGTTCATGTTCCACTATATGTGAACTGTGAGAGCCCCAAATTACAACCCCGATGGCTACGGGGGGGTAAAATTACGAAACCCTTTCCCTCCGCCCCCAATTTTTCCCGATTGTTGATTTTTGCCCTGTTGAAAATGATTGTCTGCTTATATTGCATTTTTTTAATTTTAAAAATTCAAAATCCTTTGAAGATCAAGGTCTTTTTTTAAAAAAAATCTGTAAATGTTAGTTTTGTATAATTTAGTCTGAAAAAGGGGGTTTGTTCTCTCGAAAGCTCACATCAAATATATCAGTTAGCCTAAAAAAAAAAGGATCGCCTGATTTCTTCACTTTTCTTTCTATGGTAACCGGGTCACACTTATACTCTAGTTATAGAGGGCATATAAGGCTATTAGGTTTTTCCCCCAAACATTTTTCCCTCCCCCCCCCTGCCCTTTTTAGTTAGTTTTTCCTATTTGATTTTATATTTTACTTCCTTTTTAAATAAATCCTTTTAAAGATCGGTTGTATTTGATAAATTTTTTTAAGGCACCCCAAAACCACGCAGATTCTACATGTACTAATGAGAAAAAAAGAGAAATTAGGCTAAAACAGTGACATCACCAGCAAACTCACTAAGCCATTGACTGCCATGTACGGGTGTGGTTTAATTCACACAGAGTTACCGGCCCATCCTCAAGAAATAAATAACGAAAAGGGGAAAATTTTGGGAAATAGTCAACATTGTAATAAAAACCCTTCTCTCGTCCACCCACCGGAGCCCCAGCAATTGCTCTTTTACTTTCGGTTTCCCCATCTAAACCAAAAGAGAAGTTTTGCATAATGAAAGAAAAATAAGGCAAAGCCCCTTTGTGTTTTTGGGGATAAAAACCCAGAAGATAAGAGGAGCAGGTCGGCAGCTCGGAGCGGCAGGGAAGGTTGGTCATTTTTTTTCAGACCCTGGGATCATTTACATTTACATTACTCCTTTAATGGCCACGTGATTTTTTTTTTTCTTATCTTAAAACTAAAAATTTGAATTTAGCACCTTTTTTGGAGTTAAAAAATTTTTAAAAATTAAAACTTTTTTTTAATTTATTTGGGGGGAGGAAATTAAAAAAAAATTGTTTTGTTCTTTGGGTCCCCCCCACCCACTGTTTGCGTACTTTAAAAAAAAAAAATAAAAAAATAATTTATGGGGGAACAAATGTGGTTTTCAAATTTTTGAATCGAAAAAGTGAAATATCTTTTTCAAATTTTCGCCGATTAAATCAGTTGTTTAAAAAGGGGCCCCCAAAAATTCCCATTCGGGGCTAAAAATATGCGGTTAAAGGAAAACCTTTAAAGGCGGTAAAAAAGGGTTTAATGCACCGAAAAAAAGGGGCAAAGCATCCAAAAAAAGGCGCATTGCTCAACTCGCGGCGCATCCCATATCTTTGGGGGGTTTTATGTTTTGGGGGCCCTATCGCGGCGCGTTGCCCCAGGGCCCCATAACATATGTAATGCCCCCTCAATTTGGGGCATTTTTGGGGCCCCATGGGGCGCCCCAGTGCCCAAAAAATTTAGGTTATTACAAAAAGTCGTGGCCCCTTTTTTTTTTTTAATGCGCTAGTTTTTGTGTACGGGCAGTTCTTTTTTAAATACAAAAAAATGGGGTCCAAGGGGTTTTTGGCCAAAATAGAAAAAAAAAAACTGGCGTCCCGGGGAGTTGGGGCATGGCCCTTTTTGTTTCTTTAAACCAAATTGCCAATTCTTTTAGTTTCAAATTCAATCCCGTTTCAGTACAAGCAAGTCACTCTGTTTGCTACAAGAATTTTAGTTTTATTGCTTGTGCTCCATCTGTGCTCGCTGACCCTTTTACCACCTAACACGTTTTTTCTGGTTTATTTAACCCCAAAATGAAAATTTTCAAAAATTCCTATCCCGAGACTTTTTTTTTACTTGTCAAGAAAACCCACAAAAGGCATTTAATAAAATTAACCCCAATTTAAATACCAAAAATTGGGGGGGCAAGCTACTGTACATGAAGGTCTGTTTGCTGCAGCCATCTGAAAAGTAGTTACTCCACTGCAGCCAGTTTCAAATTAAATTTCCTTTATTGGGCCCCCCTCTGGGAGTGCGTTATCCCATTTTCTGTGTTTAAAAACGTTTTTGCCTTTTGCTCTGCAGAGAAGGAAAAAAGAGGAAAAAAAAAATGTACTGCAAACCCTCGGAGGATTTCCCGAAAAATGCGAGCACATTCAAAGGACAAATTGATCAACTGCTTGATTCAAAACTAAAAAAGTCTTGTTTTTAAAAACCATTTTTTGCCCCGCCTAAAAACAAACTTTTAAATGTTAAAAAAAAGAAAAAAGTCTCCGTCATCAAAGGTTTTAAGCCCCTGAACGTTTAAAAAGGGAACTTCCTTTTCCTAGACTTAAAGGGGTTTGGGATCATTTCAAATTAAAAAAGGTCTTCAGAATAAAAGGGGAAAAGGTTTTAAAACAAAGAACTTTGGGAATTAGATGGGCTTTTGGCCCAAAACTGTCTTGATTCCAGTATTCCTTATCTTGTGTTTTTGTTTCAAAGGCATTCAAAGGAGTTATCCTGAAACCAAAAAAATGAAAAAATCTCAAATATATTGCTTGAGAATCAAAAGATTTTAAGGTCGCCTGAAAAAGTAAATTCCCTTTGGCAGTCGATCTCGGGTTGGAACAGGCATTTTCAAGAACTTCCGGCTCCTGTAAAAACAACAGATGCAGAACTGCAGGAACACCACAGAAAATGCAAAAAAAAGTTATTACAAAAGTCCCAAAACTTTTGGGGGGGCTTTATTTTAAACTTTTTTTCCCCAAAAGCAAACCCTTTCGAAATAATTTCATTTTATTTTCCATACAATGGACTCAAAAGGCTATGTTCATACGGCTTTATTGGGACGATTTCAGTCCCTATTGTGCGGGTACTGCGGAAAAACGGGCCCCAGTACGTCCCATCATTACGGTAATCACAGTTCTCATAGGAACTATGGATTTTACCTCCTCTCCCTGCTGACAATACGCAGAGGGAGAGAAATGACTGCATTTTTCAGGGGTATACACGCCGGGGTAAGCACGTCTATGGGGCTGCACACGGCGTAAATTTTGGGCAAATAAAAATCCGTAAATAAGCCCTGTGAACCAAAACCCAAGGGCCACATGTATGAAAGTTTAAGCTAAAACTCACTCTTTTTTCCCAGTAACCCAAAAGGGAAAAAAGTAGTTTTAGCCAAACGGGTTTAACATGGGCCCTAAAAGTATAAGACTTTAATAACCCGTGTACCGATAAACGGAACTAAAAAAGCGTGGGGATTGTGGGGCGTCATGAAGCGAGGGACTGAAATAGGGATTGGATGGAAAATTGGTTCTATTTTACGGCAGGGATGAAACAAAAACCCTTGGGTTATCTACCCCGATGATGCTTCTCCAATATTTCTTTTGAAGTCCTGTTTAAATTTCCGTTTGTGGTTCATAAGGTGGGGGGGGGGAGTGTAAAAACTTTTTGGGCTAGATCCCCGAAAAAGATGGTTGTAAATATACAAAAACGGGGGTTTAGTGAATGCCTTATGTAAGTGTAACATAGTAATTATTATTTGTATTTTTTTATATTTCCCAGCTGGATTTAAAAACAGGAGTCCCCGTTGTGAAGGGATTGGGGCGTAGGGTTTGTTCTTAAGTTGAATTTGTATGTAAGGCAAGTCAGAACATGTATAATTATTAAATGTAACTCCAGCACAAAATATTTTTTATTTTAGTTTTGGATAGTGCAGGGAAGGGTTTTTACATTTGATTTGCTGTCTGTGCCCCTGTTAAAAGATTTGACCTAATTTTCACCTCATGTGCTGCTGTGGCATGCTGGAAATAGTCGTTCCACAGCTACTATCTACTGTGGAACATGGAACTACAAGTGCCAGCATGCCCCATAAGTCTCCGTTTGTAACTAGGGGACAGATGTAAGTCGGAACGGTGTAAGTCGGGGACTGCCTGTAAATGTTTTGCAGAAATGGAAGTTAGTATGGAAAATACACAATTACATCCTGTGACCCACAGATAATGTCTTGATTGGAATTGTTCTTCTTTTTATCATGTTCTCCACTTGCTTCAGACGGCAATGAGACTTCTTCCACCTCCGACTCATCTCTGCAGAGTTTACGGTCCAGACATCTTTGGTTCCTCAATTTTCCATCATCTTCCCCACCTTGTTAATAAAAAATTTCCATCCTGATTCTTAGGGCCCATTTACACGGCACAAGACAAATACCGGTCGGTTTACGGTTAGTCCGGTTTTTGTGCCGTGAACACGGCCGCCGGAGGGCGGCTTTTCTCTGTGATTAGCCCTCCTCCTTCACATTCACTTGTTCATATTCCGTCTGAAAACCAAATGAGCAAGTAGAATGTATTTCGGGCGGCCGGTGGTCTGAAAACCTGTGCAGTGGGGACTGCTGCATGGGTCTTCCATAAAGCCCCATGTAAAAGTTTGCGGCCGGTTTTTCAGACTGTTTGCAAAACACAAAAACAGTCTGAAAAACCGGCCGCAAACCGTTTTTTTTTTTTTTAAAAGCCCTAATAAATGCTAAAACCAAAATGCACAAAAAAAAGTGCAACAAAAGTGCCACACACAAAAAGTGCATTGAGGATACTGTCTATCGCAAGCCCATACTTAAAAGTAATGGGTCCCCACAAACCAAGAACGAAAGTTTTCCCACTGGACCAGAAGGTACCTGCACAAGGATACAAGAAATGATCCCAACTGCCGAAGCAGATAAAGATCTCGGTGCTTCCTCACCGAGCCAGAAGGCATCCACATGAGGTCACAATCGGTGGGCTTCACCACCGAAGCGGATAGAGCCCCAAATACTTGCACTTGGCATCAGAAAAACGTCAACCAAAGTGCCATCTAGGTGGCCGACTCTGAAGAATGCCGGGGTTTGCAGAGGAGAAAGGAACCAGAAGGCCACATATTCTACCCCTAGACCTCAGGAGGATCCCAAAAGGGTACCGCATCCTTCGATCCTACATACAAAATGTGACACACATGTGACGTGAAAAAAAATAAACCGGTGCCGTGGGGACAAGGCCTTATAGTGTCACCCTGCTGTAACTCCTGATAATGTGCTTGCTGTGCTCCCAAATGCAATACTGCCCAGATAATAGTGACATAACTACAATCATCAGAAAAATAATAGTGCCATATAGTCCATCTTGGAGTGCTAATTTCTAGTCACCTCCATACTATGGTGCCAACCTCCAAACATCAGCTTACTGAACCAATGCCAATGAGACCACAATCTGTTAATGCTATTCAAGAACCACACTCTTGGTTAATGGCAGATATCAGAACCCAAAACATATGTTAATGCCATCCTGCAACTATCATAGCACACCCCACAACTTAATACTAACAACGTGCTTTAAAACACAACCCAAAATGTTACTGCCAACTTCTAGAGCCCACCCAAACATAGGAGCAATCATTTCCAATTGACGCCATTCTCAGACAATCAGCTCTTTTATTCGTGCCTCCTGAAGGACTCCACCCATTCTGCTCAGGCTATCCTCAAGCTACTAACCCCCTTCACCCCATTCTCACCTTACAGGGGTCACTGCCATGTAAGCATCCATTGATGCAAACCTTAATACCCACTACTAATACCACTTTTAGGTTACATCTACACAGCACGGTATTCTTGTTGGATTTTCGGTGGATTCAGGATTTGGAATCCACCGAAAATCCGTCGACAATACCGTGCTGTGTAGACCGCAATGAAAAAATCCGTGCTGTAGTCTATAAAACACAGATTTTTCTGGTTAGTTTTAAAATCCACCGCATTCCGCAGATTTTAAAACATGCTGTATATTCCCCGGATTGCTGTCGGATGCCCATACATTCATTGTACAGGGCCGACGGCAAATCCACAAACCGTACTCGGTTTGTAGTTCAAATCTGTGCCAAAAACTGTGTGACAGCAATGTTAAAATTCTTTTGAATTTAGGATTGCTTTTTAAAATTGCTGTGTAGACATAGCCTTAAATGCCAACTGGCACTGAAGATGCCCCCATACGGCCATCAGCCTCTTCTCCAATGTTCCTTTTCCAAATATTAAAGCCCATTAACCCCAGAGAGGCCAACTTCTGATATCTTCTAACCCCTCTCAGCAAACGCAAAGACCAAAACTATCCCCCTGCCATCCTCTACCTCTTACTATAATCTGAACTTGTAGTCATAAGCAGCCACCTTATGTGTGTTTGCCTTGTTTGTACAGCCTGGCAGATTCCTCTAGCACGTATGTGTTGTGTTCCAGCTTCTGTGTATAAGTGCAGAATGCCTTTTTCCCCATTCCTCATTACTATTGATTGACCCCCAGTAGAAGAGGAGTTCATAAGCATGGGTGCAGGATGTGGAGTCAGGACAGCTGTGAGTGCTAGGTTATCATGGAAATGGAACCTCTTCGTAAACTTGCGGACCCAGTTCATCTTGAGCAAAGTCCATATTAGCTGCACTACGGACTAGGTGGATAGGCTGGGAGGTGAGCTGTTGGCTTAAGGAAGGAAGTCATAATGCGATGACATGTAGGTGCAAGCAGGGCTGTGGAGTCGGTAAGCCAAAGCTCTGACTCCTCAATTTCCCAAACCTCCGACTCCCGACTCCCTCATACATGGCGCATGTTTAAGTGATAACTTTACTGCAGTAAAATGGTAACATCAGGATTTTTATCTCCATAGGATACAATAATCAAGCTATTTAGGTAGAACAGACACTGACAAGCAAAAGGGTAACAATGTTTTGAACGGTTGACTTTCAGGCTCCATATCTCACCATCCACTACAGCTTTGTATATGAGGCTACCATCGTTTTATAGACAGACAATCATCTTACCTATCTTATACACATATTTAGTATTTGGCATCTGCTTAGTTCTGTAGATACTTTCCTGTAACTGCATTGTTATTTTTTATTATTTTGTTAGTATTTGGGAAATCCACCTTTGGTTTTCAGCTCTGCCTGAATCCTTCTGGGCTCTGGATCAGATTCAAGAATGTCTTGACCAAAATCTGATCCCAGGTCTTTTCTACACATTCCCAATGATGGTGCAGACTGGACTTGGATACAAATACAGCTTTTTCTTCAACTCTACCCATAAGTGTTCCATTGGGTTGAGGTCTGGGGACTGTGGAGGCCAATCCAGAATCTCTACTTCATTGTCATTGAACCATTCCTTCTCCAATCTTGACATATACTTCAGGTTGTTGTCCTGCTGGACACTATGTTGTCCTTTTCATCCCCATAGTATTCGAGTGTATGAAGTAACTCATCTTGTAGGATATTCGCATACAGCTCAGCACTGAGGTCACCATCAATCCTGGTCAAGTATCCAACATCTTTGGCTGTGAAACCTCCCTATATCATCTTCAGGCTTTCTCCACCGAACCTGACAGTTCCTTCAATTTCTCAATCCATTTGCCCCCTTTTCTCTTGATTCTTCCAAACCCATTTGCCCCCATCAGAGCCCGGTCTATTGACTCATCTCATCGCTCCAAATCACCCGTTTCCAATCTTTCACTTTTTGTACTTTTTTGCAGACTTGAGCCAATGCTTCTTATGACGATATTGAAGTCGAGGCTTCTTCACATTTTTTCGGGGCATCATTCCAGTGAACCATGAACAGTGAAGGGGGGATGATGTCATCCCCCTTCAGTTAAACACCCAGCTGGGAGGGGAAGAAACGCCCCTGGATTTCAGGAACTGAGAGAATCAAGCTTCAAGAAAACAGCCGAACTGATGAAGAGATACATCCCCTTTAAGTCTATGTCAACTTAAGGTGTGGTATGAGAGCAGAAAAGCAGGGCTAAAGATACACCGTCACTATTGCCCACAAGCTAGATCTGGCTTTATAAATCCATGCTAGTCGTTTGCATGCGCCTAAGCTGAAATACTAGAGCCAGTCCATGGAGAAGTGCAGTACTGTATCAAGTAGAAGACGACTTTAACAATTGTATACAACCCCTTTTAACTTTCTTGAGCTTAGAAGTGGAAAAAATATTAGTAGAACCTGTGTCCTGCTACCATTTCATAAAAAAGATAGTACTGTACTTTTTTTTCTCTTAGATGACATGTAAGAGGCTTTCCTATCCATGCCTCACAACTGCTATTGGTAAACCGGTGACCAATGTTGTTGCGTGCCCTGAATGAGGTGGTCTATATGGCTGTTGTCTTTAAATTAGTACCTGGAAATAAGTGAATCTAGTTCTTATGTGCAGGGGTCCTGTGCTGTTGTGACATCACAAAATGTGTTTTAGTCAAGTAAAAATATCCTAAAAGACTCATGGGAAATGAACTAGGACACTGTAGCAATACCTATTGGATGTAGTGTTTCTGAATCTACATTCAACGGACTGAGCCTTGTCGTGTAAATTGGATAAGAGCCAAGTAGATATTCCTCTGTGGGCAGCTGTTTCAGGTGTTTGCCTCTTATCAATGGAGAGTAGAATACAGGTTGGCTACTTAACATCCCTCATTAGGGAGAGGCACGATGTAGGTGTGTGGAGACTTACACAGCATTAGTCACTCCACTGAAATTTAAATATATTCTAAATGGCTCATGATAAATGAGCAAGGATTCTGCAGCACCACTTGTTGGATGCTGCATTTCAAAGTGACTAATGGTGTATAAGTCTCCACACACACACAGTGCCTTTCTCTAATGAGGAAAATTATCCCTTTTGAGCTATCCATAGAGCCTCTCACCTAGCAAACCAGTACTCTGCACTGATGAGGGGCAAACACTCGCTAAAACAGCTGTCTGCAGATGAATATCTGGTTGGCTCTAATCCCATTTACATTGCAAGACTCAGTAAGTCGTATGTGAATTGAGGAACGTTACATCTACCGGGTGGCGCTGCAGAGTCCTAGCTTATTTCCCATGAGCCTTTTAGAACATATTTAAATTTTAGTGGATAGATTCACGGTGTATAAGCTTCCACACACCTTCACGGTGCCGCTCTTTAGTGAAGAATGTTACCCCTTTCGAGCTCAGTCAAGTAAGTCAAGTAAATTACTATGACCTCCTACTATGAGTTTTGGCTTGAAAGTGTTCCTCAGTTAGCAGTTGTAACATCACAGTTGTGAATCTTTACATCTAAGGTGACGTTACAAGTGTGTTTTCAGTCAAGTGAGTCATTGTGATGTTGCCACCGGTCAGCTAAGCTCAGCGTTGGACTTCTCATATGTAGATGATCAGATAGTGCTATCTAAATCTAGAAAATAACACTTTTAAAAGTTATTACCATCTTTCAAAATTATAGACAGCAAATTATTCTTGATCTAATGTGCCAAACTATGTCACACAGCTATGTTTCAGATCTTCCTGATGCTCCATGAGGGTAGAAGTGGATCTATTTCCAGACTAGGCGCATTCAGCTTGTGCCCACAGCTGTAAAGGTATATTACATAGATGCTAAATTCGACATTTGTGGACAGTGCGAGTCTAAAATGGTGCTTAACATTTTTAAATAAGCCTACATTTATATCAAAAGTGAAGTGATCGCTTTAAAAACCAAATATATTAGTGGTCCCCAAACTGAGGTTCCCCAGCTATTCAGCTATTGCGAAACAACAAACAATTCATCAAAGTTAATCAGCTCACCTGGGTCAGGCGCACCGGTCCTGGCAATCTCTTACTCCCAAGCATACCTGTTTCCCCCGAAAATAAGACCGTGCCTTATATTCATTTTTGCTCGTAAAGATGGGACCCTACTTGAGGTGGGATTTGTATATGTAAGTGCCTTTTTCTCTTTATCACATATATATATGAAACAGCTTGATGTGCTGTTGGTATTAGGGTGTTATAGGGATATCCTGACAGGGATAAGGTTCCGGACAGGGTCGTCCTTATCAGGACGTTGGTTCCCTGCGATTTAGGTAGCATCAAGTGGATAGGATCCATAACAGGGTCTGGATAGGACGTGAGGCATCACCGAATATTAATTACATTCACTTCCTTTTTGCTACCAGTAATCCCTGAAATTACCCCCAACATATACTCAACAGGTTACAATTGTCCTGTGTTTGAGATGGCTACACAGTAATGTTTTCTTAAATTTGGCTCTTTTTGGTTTGTTTTTTTTAATAACATGTTGGGATACTTATTCATTTTGGATTATACTTTATATTATGTATGTTTTGGTGGGTTCTCTTCTCTTATTTGCCTATTTATATTACTGATCGATCATTCACTATATTTATATATGGCTCATTGGACCTTTTATCTGTCTATCAAACATATGAGATGTGATTGGGCAGCCTTTGTCTATATATAGACCATCTTCCATCCACACCAGTATTCCCCCTGAAGAAGCCATAGGCGAAATGTGCGTCGGGGCGTGCTGCTGCCCTCCATACACTGGGTGACACTTGGCTAAGTATGTGCTATGCTTTAAGATATTGCATCATTTATATTTGATCTCAGCCTGTTTTCTGATATATGGGTGTGTCTACTTTCCCTGTTATTTTTTGGAGGGTTGTAGCAGCATTTTGTTTGGGTGTGTGTTTGTATTCTTTTTTTATATTCACATTTGTGTATTTTTATGGAGTTTTTCTCAATAAAATTTATATATTTTTTTTCCATCTATGGCTAAGTTTTGGTGTTTTCTTTTTGGGTGTGAGAAAAGTATTTATTTTCACACTTTTTTACTAAGTGTAATAAAAGTTATATTTTGTTATTTATTTTGCCTTTCCATGATTTCTATTTGAAGATTTAATTTTGGCATATTGGAAATTAGCTCACGTATGAATTTAATTTTCTCTTGTGGGTTAGTGCATATAATAGCTGTCCATACCTTTTCCGTGTTTGGAATAGCTGTCCATACCTTTTCCGTGTTTGGAATAGCTGTCCATACCTTTTCCGTGTTTGGAATAGCTGTCCATACCTTTTCCGTGTTTGGAATAGCTGTCCATACCTTTTATGTGTTTGGAATAGCTGTCCATACCTTTTATGTGTTTGGAATAGCTGTCCATACCTTTTCTGTGTTTGGAATAGCTGTCAATACCTTTTCCCGACTCTGGTTTTATTATGAAATTGTGAAGATTAATAAATGGTCCGCTTTATCTAGACCTCAGAAGCAATCCTGTTCTTTGGCGCTGGTCACACTATGGACTTTTATCATTGTGAAACAACACTTTACATTACATAACTGCTTACAGATGTGAAACAACAATTCAGATTATGCGCTCACAACAGCTGAAGAGCCACTGGTTGGAGGCCAATTATTCTAACAGTAGCATATAATGCACTGAAATGACCAATTGTGTAAGAAGATAAAATTACAAAGTCACATGGAAACATAAAAAGATATACACTTTGACAAGAAATAATGTAAAAGATATTGCCGGCGTAGGACTGCCAACGTTATTTCTTAGGAGAAGACAGATTGAGACAAAAACAATTTATTACTTTGGCTTCTGACGTTGGTTCCAGGAAGCAAAGTCGATTCCCAAGTCCCTCGGCTGCCAGGCAGAACTTCCTCTGCTCCTTATGAATGGTGGCGACACACTGAAGGACAACTTCATCATCCTATGGAAGAATTATTGGCAATCAGAAAAACGTACACAAAGATGAATTTGTATAATGTAGAGAACTATGTTACAGGTTCTTACAGCTCCATCAAATCCTTTACAACCTAAGCAGAAAATTCCTGGTCTTATTTCAAGCATACATCATAAACCCACAAAGCCCTCTGTGAAGCCCTCAGCCGGAGGGGCAATACTAAGGCACACTACATGGGGAAACTATAATGAAATGGGTGGCAGTTTTCTGTTTTACAAAAGCCTTGTGCACCAAAATTTGCAACTTTTGAGCAGCTTTTGTCCAGTAGAACGGGCAGTGCCACCCACATGTAACAGACTTAAAGAGGTTGTCTCACTACAAAGATTAGCTTTCAAAATGTAGGGAACACTAATTGAAGACGTTTTCCAAATATATTGCTTTGTTCATCTTTTTTCGTTAAGGAGCTACAAGTGATTTTATCACCTTCTGAGGGCTCTCTGGTTCCCCAAGTGACAGACCTGTGTACTCCTTCCCCCCCCCCTGCTTTTTGTTCTAATAGCAGGGACTGATGTCATCACACAGGTAACAGCCAGCAGTGAGAGCTTGTGAGTTATCTGATCTTTCCGACAAAAGACAGTAATTACTCTACTGTTGACATTAGCTCAGAAGCTTCTCTGGACCTCAGAGAAGGTAATTTATTTAATCTAGACTAATAAACAGAGAAGTCTGAATACATGGAGCTCATATGCTAATTACAGATAGCTTGACCAGGAAGTGACAGAGCAAAGCAGCATTATTTCATTCATGCATCCTATAAAACTTTGAGATGAGACAATCCCTTTAATATAATTTACTCCATTTGTCATAAACTGTAGTAGAAACCAACGGCAGCTCATAGCTAGGTTACAATTTAGTTTCCGGTGCATGAACAGCTCACAGATGCACCAAATATTTAGTGGTGAGCCGCCTGCAATGTTACATATCTAAAGACTGGTGTATGAACTGTTAATCTTCAGTAAATCACCCTCTATGAATAGCCAGTGTACTGCCATGCTGCCAGAGATTAGGACTGTAGAATATTTACTCATGTTCTGGCCAGTGAGTAGAGACCGGACAGGACGACACGTATTTGATGTATTAGTCACCAAACCATTAAGGCCAATGCACTTTGGTGACATATGTTGCCTTCAGGCATGTGGATGGATTGGAAGGTACCACAGGAGAGTACTCTATCCTATATAAGTAGAGGACACCAAATCGGGGGCATAATGTTCCTCTGTGTTGAACCTTCATTGGTGATAGGTATAATGCAGTCCTGTTTTATGGCATGTGTTGCCCAGTGATTACATCGTTTCTCAGATTCACACAATCTAGCTTCAGCCTTAGACAGAACTCCAGAGCGCACACAGAACTTATAAAGTATAACATAGATAAAACCAGTGTAATGAAGCTTTATGTAATGTGTGATTTGCGTTAAGTCAAAACTCAATCCCAGCCTTTTAGTTGTAAAGTCTAAAAATACAGCCATCAATCACCAAAAGTGTATAAGTAAATGGAAAAAAAAATCATACTCTTTTGGTACAAATGATGACTTTTGCCAATTTTTATTGTGCGTAGAGCTAAGTGCAAGAAATTGAAAGTACTGCTGGCAACCTGGGAGGCAGCTAAAGGATGTGCCGAAGTAGCAGTCTCACCCAGGCCCTAGTGTACAGAAAGCCCAAATGCTCCTGTACCATCTTATAAAGAGCACACAGTAGGAGGACTTTCCCGTTACAGATTTCTGCTTTAGTCCCAGTACCTTTAAGTTATTTCTCAACAATTGTTATGTCCAGAAGCATACCCGCTTACTAAGAATCACATATTTTTTTTAGTAGCTTTTATTTTGCAGTGAATGAGTCTCAAGTGTTGGCTTGCATCTGAATGAGTCTAAGGGCTGCATTTGCAATAGGTGCCCCAGCCAGTCAGATTCAGTGCAGCTGTGTGTGTGTGTGTATATACATATAAATATATATTATAGTTAATTTATATATTATATATTATATATATATATTTTATAAATATTTATATATATATATTTTTTTATATGTGTGTATGTGTATATATATATATATATATGCGTGTATGTATATATACGTGTGGGTGTATGTATATATATGTGTGTGTGTGTGTATGTATGTATATATATATATATATATGCGTGGGTGTGTGTGTGTATATATATATATGTGGGTGTATGTATATATATATATTACACATGGTATATATGTGTTATGTATATATATATGTGTGTGTGTGTTGTGTGTGTATATATATGTGTATGCATAAATGTGTATATATATATATGCATGCATATATGTGTGTGTGTGTATGTATATATTTGTATATACTGTATGTGTGTGTGTATATGTATGTATGTATATATATATATATATATATATATATATATATGTTAGTGTGTATGTGTGTGTATATATGTATGTGTGTGTATATAGTATGTATATTATGTATTATATATATAATATATACGTATAATGTTATGTGTATGTGTGTGTGTGGTGGGTGTGTTTATATTTGTATATATGTGTGTGTGTGTATATATGTATGTATATATATATATATATATATATACAGTATATATGTTAGTGTGTATGTGTGTGTTTGTGTGTGTGTGTATATATTTGTATATATGTGTGTGTAGGTGTAGAATATCGCCCAATTAGCTGCTAAATCCTGTTTCCTAAGAATTTCTCATAAAAAATAAAATCATCTGCAGTTATTTTGTTCAGACAGTTCTGCTATTTTATAGAGATTGCACCAAAGACAGAAGGAAACATGATTTTGGTGACAGATGCTGTACTAAATATCCACTTAGAAACATTAGTTTGCTTTATATGAATAGGTCCAATATTATACTCGAAAACTCAAAATGCCGGCGGATTATACAACATGTTGTATAATCCGCCATCGCCAGAAAACGAGCAGAGATAAAACAACCCGTGTAGACTACAGGTGTTTTTTTCTATTAAAGTCTATGGGCTGGCTGAACGGTCGGATTTTCAGTGGTTTTAGAATCCTAAAACCGCCAAAGATACGATCGTTTTTCTATGCTGTGTAGACATAGCCTAACGCTTACTGCAGATCCAGAAGGCAGGAACTAACTATGATTGCTCTACTTCACACTAGTATATGCCTTAGGTGCTGGATAAAGCGTATACAAATGTGAATCAAAGCAAATGTAGCCCACAAGAGACCACATTTCCGCTTGGAGCATTGTTGAATTAATATTGACACTATAATGCCAATTCAATTAGGTCTATAATTTGCAATTTCTTTCTGTCGACGTTTAGAAAGTGAATTATATATCACCATTTTCAATGAACCTTCTACATTCAAGAAAAGAACTTGCAGGGGTTTCACCACAAAATAAAATTGACGTGGGAAACTTTCAAATTAAATAATAAACATTTTCACCATTCATCATTATTAAAATTTCTAAAGTATTTTTGTTTTAGCTGCTCCCTTAGTGATCAATAGTGTACAGCTCGTCTCCAGGGGATACGACCAGGGCTGTGAGCTCCTCAGTCCTGGCCGCACATGCTCAGACATCACCTCTCTTTTCAGGCAGCTACTGTCCGTCTCTTCCCTGCTTAGTAATCACACACACTCACTGCTGTGCAAGTGTCCAACCCCAGGTGCTGTCATTCTACTCCCGTCTTCTATACTCCTTAGTAATCACACACACTCACTGCTGAGCGAGTGTTCAACCCTAGGTGCTGTAATTTTACACCCATCCTCTGTTCTCCTAAGTAATCACACACGCTCGCTGCTGAGCAAGTGTTCAACGCCAGGTGCTGTCATTCTACTCCCGTCCTCTATGCTCCTTAGTAATTAGTCAAATAGTGCAAATGAATAAAAAGAAAAAGAAACCTCAGTCAGGTATTGTTGTAGACTGAACCGCAAAGGGACTCGACGTCCTAGTGGGGGGTCAAATCAGTATATTGAATGGCACGTGCCAAAGAAATCACAAGCTGACAATCTGCAGTCTAATGAGTTCTCTTAGTCCTTTATTACAAAACACTAGTTTTTATAGCTGGGCGTAGACAAAAATTCCAGAGGCAACATGTGACCTACATCCACCCTCTTTATTGGTTATTCTTATCTATCTCTTTAACTAACACAGCCCCCCTTTGTCTCAAAGAAGCAAAATAGTTCAGACCAGTGGCCATCTTGATTTTTAGTTATCTTGACAAAGGGTCTCTGGACACGGGCTCTTGTGGTGAAAAGACATTTCACCTAATACATTCCATAACAGTATGTGCATTGAGACAAAAAAAAAAAAAATCCTTTCTTGGTTCCTGCAGGCATTTGAACCTAGAACCCTTAGAATTGAAGTCAGAAGTGCTAACCACTCAGCTATATTGCAGCTACTCACAGCTCTTTACAGAAACAAACTCTTGTTTGACAAGCGTGAGCACATTGTGGGGAAAGGCATGGTGATGTCAAGTCAACTGAGTCACATGATATGCAGTGCAAACAAATCATACAAGCCCCCTCTTGACTACACTGAAAGCTGAAGCAGGACAAACCAGGCATAAAGTGCCTTTGTAGTCCAACCCATTTAGTCTGTGATCTTGTGTATGCTTCCATCTCCTTCCATCTCTGAAAGCAGCATGAAGCAGCAATAGTCACGCTGATTTCAGCAAATATATGCTTAAAGCACTGTGAGCTAGGAGTCTAGTGTATCCATGAGCTGGAGGCTATGCCCACTCCCCTGTTGCTGACTGACACATTTCTAACTATGTACAGTAAAAGGGAGACAGCTGTCAGTCATCGGCAAGAGGGAGCCTGCAGCGAAAGAATACTCCAGACGCCCGCTTCACAGCGCTGGCATAACACTACAATGAATAGACTCACAAAAGGACACCATAGTCACACATTAATGACACCACTGATCCGAGCATGTCTGTCACTTCATAGCACTGCCCTTAGATAAACATGGTGACAGATTACTATTTATGGCCCTTACATCCTTCATAGCCTATAGTACAGTTGCAAGAAAAAGAAAGAGAACCCTTTAGAATTACCTTGATCGCCGCATTGATAACATGTGATCTTATCATTAACGACAACTAACTTAACTAAAAATGCACAAACCATTGTACTGTTCAGGTCTTTTATAATGTACAACATTAAAGGGGTTGTCTCACTACAGGGATCGCTGCTTTTTATGTTAAAGATCTTGCAAAATCAAGTCACTTTGCAATATGTGTCCATTAGCAGTGTCCTACCTATTCCTAGATATCCCCTCTTGTATTGGCTGTATCAGCTCCTCAGTCGCAAAGCTAAACTGTTTGATCTATCCGATAGGAGCCACACTGGTTCTATAGCTACCACCTGTTTGATCTCTCCTGATAGGCTGCCAGCACGGTTGCTATAGCTACAGACCTGTTTGATCTATCCTGATAGGCTGCCAGCCCCTGGTTGCTTAGCTACAACCTGTTTGATCTTCCTGATAGGTGTCACATGTCGTTGCTACAGACCTGTTCAATCTCTCCCGATAGGCTGCCAGCACTCGTCGCTATAGCTACAGACCTGTTCAATCTCTCCTGATTAGGCTTGCCAGCCTGGTTGCTATAGCTACAGACCTGGCTTCTACTGCAGCCTAGTGGAAGCCAAATAAACACGCCCTGAATTCAAAATGAACCCAAGAAAACAGGACTGAGGTGAGATGAATCAGTGTAGTGAGACAACCCCTTTAAACACTCACAATGCAGAGAGAAAAAGTAAACCCTTAAATTTATTAATCTGTTTATTCCCCAGTTAGCGGCAATCTCCCCCTGAAGAGGCAACGTGACACATGAGTTGGGGAACGGGACCTGGCCACTTCATAGATATAAAACTTGTATCTCATGATCTATTTTTGAGTTGTTATCCTACACCTCTTGCACTACAATGCACTTTGTCAGTATTCAATATTTATATAATATTATTGGGAGGTACTTGCTTTATTTATGTGATTATATTTATGATGTGTATCATACTATATATATGTATATTATATGTATTAGGATAACATCCATCCACTTGCACTTTATGTTTATTATTTGTATCTGATCTGATGCATAAATTGGAATGAATTTAAAGGGGTTGTCTCACTACAGTGAGTGAATTGCCTGTTTTGCACATGCATTATAATTATATCAGATACAGAGGCAGTCCCCGACTTACTCCATTCCAACCTACATCTGTCCCCTAGTTACAAACAGAGACTTATGGGGCATGCTGGCACTTGTAGTTCCATGTTCCACAGCAGATAGTAGCTGTAGAACAACAAGTTCCAGCATGCCGCAGCAGCACATGAGGCGAAAATAAGGTGAAATGTACAAATCCTTTATTGCACTACCCAAAATAAAAAAATAAAAAAAATAAAAGCCTTTTCTGCTGGAGTTACATTTAATAAATATACTTGTTCCCACTTACATACAAATTCAACTTAAGAACAAACCTACAGTCCCTATCCTGTTCATAACCCGAGGACTGCCTGTATATCGTATATATTTTGGTATTTTCACCAGTATATTTATGTTTATCATGGATTATCTATGAATTGGCGCAGGCTTTCCCGTTTTTGGTGGGTGTCTTTTTTAATATTTTTTATGATTGATATGGATATATTTTAACCTTGTTATCTAATAAAATTATGACATTTTATGTTGGCCTGATTTGTATCTGAATCTTTTTATTATTCCCCAGTTAGCGGCAATCACCTCCACCAAATATTCCCTGTTGATGCAAGTAAAATTTGCACAATTTTGAGGAAGAATTTAAATGTGTTGTCTCACTACAAGGATCGCTGCTTTTTTTCTTAAAGATCTTGCAAAAACAAGTCACTTTGCAATATGTGTCCATTAAAGGCATGTTCACACGGCTTAAAATGGGCCGTATTTCGGTCCGTAATTACGCGCAGAAGTGCACCAATTACGGGCCGAAAACGGCCCATTCATTACGGTAATACACAGTTCTCATAGAGAACTATGGATTACGTCTCTTCCTCGCCCGCGAAGCCGCGGGCGGGGAGATAATTGACATGTCACTTTCTAGCTGGCGTATAGCGCCGCTAGCAGTGATAGTCTATGGGCCGGCGAAGTGCCGGCCCCCTGTTTATTCCCCCGCTCCCGCCCCGCCCCCGTACACACGGCGTAATTGCGGGGCGTAATTACGTCCCGCAATTAAGCCGTGTGAACATAGGCTAACAGTGTCCTACCTATTACTAGATATCCCCTCTTGTATGGGCTGCATCAGCTCCTCAGGTCGCTATAGCTCCAGACTTGTTCAATCGCTCCTGATAGGCTACCAGTACTGGTTGCTATAGCTACAGACCTGTTTGATTTCTCCTGATAGGCTGCCAGCACTGGTCACTATAGCTACAGACCTGTTTGATCTCTCCTGATAGGCTACCAGCACTGGTTGCTATAGCTACAGACCTGGCTTCTACTGCAGCCTAGCAGAAGCCAGTAAACACGCCCCTGAATTCAAAGTGAAACCAAGAAAACAGGACTGAGGTAAGATGAATCAATATAGTGAGACAACCCCTTTAAGTCGATTCCTCCTTGCAACAGTTTCAAGTCTTCAATATGTCTGGGATACCTTGGGCATATAGCCCTCTTCAAGTCATGCCACGTCATCTTAAAGGGGTTTTGCCAGGAAGTGCCTTATCTGCTAAGAATCAAATGTAAACAAAGCCACGCTGAGCTAAGAGAGAGAGAGAGAGAGACTGCCAGAGCACAGAGCCATGCATAAGGGATCGTGTGAAATGTTCACTCAAATAATCAAACTACAACTAGTGGATTCTGTATACAAAAGACAACACCTTTTCTCCACAGCAGCTTGAAAGCTTCTTCATGTTCTTTGTCATCAGATAAAGCAGGGATCTACTCAGATAACCACACTACAACTAGTGGATTCTGTATACAAAACACAACATATTTCTACCCGGTGCCTTGAAAGCTTCTTCAGCTCCCTCTCATCAGATAAGAAGTGTGCTCTGCGCAAGCCCCGGCCAGCAGCTCTTGTCAGGTCGTATCTAATAGAAGCTTTTAAGTAACTAAGGGCAGGTAAGGCAGCCTGTAGCTCTCTCAGGCTGCAATTTTTCTAATCACATATATTTAGAAAAGTGATTAAATACCCATTTTGGAGGATCCCACGTCAACATTACATCGTGGCAAAACCCTTTTAAGAGGGATAAGGTCAGGACTGTTTTAGATTTCAAGTCTTCCTCTTTTTCACACATTATTTCGTTGGTTCACTTGAGTGCGTTGGGTAATGGAACAAGACAATGACCCAATGTCTCTTCCACTTGAGGTCATGGACTGCTTTCTTTGTGATATTTTCATACACCTGTGAATTCATTGTTCCCTTAAGAGTTGCATAACGTCCAGGCCCTGAGGCTTCAATGCAACCCCAAACCATGATGCCCTCTCCACATCAGCCACTTCTCAGCTGGGATGAGGTTTTGATGTTGGCATGCAGTGTTCTTCTCCCCCCATAAGGTTGTACATTTGTGCTAAAAAGTTCTACTTTTGCCTCATCTGTCCCTAGAAAATGGTCTCAAAAGCATTGAGGGATGTCCAGGTTGTACACATGGGATGAACTGTAATGGTTTTGTTTGGACATCCATGGCCTCCTTTGCACTATCCTTCCATGTACACCATTCTTATTCATTGTTTTTTCAATTGTGAACACATGAACAGACCTTTTTGCATTTTGCTTGGCCTTCTGGACGTTTACTGCCGTTACCCTTGAGTTCTTTCTCTTTTCTCTTAAGGATTGTAAGTTGTGTTCTTAGGCTATGTTCACACGGGCTAATTTCGGCGCGCATTTTGCGGCGTATTTGCGCTCTAATACGAGCGAGATGCGCGCCGAAATTACGGTAATGCATCGTTCTCATAGAGAACGCCTCCTCTCTCCGCTCGTACAATACGATCGTATTGTACGCGCAGGGAGAGAAGTGACATATCAATTACTTGCGGCAAATACGCACCGCGAGTAATGGCGGTCTATGGGGCCGGCCCCCGCGCGCCCCGGGAGTACATGCATATTAGCGTGTCTCCCAAAGCACCCGACGTAATTGCGGCCCTACTGTACGCGCCGCAATTACGCCACGTGAACATGGCCTTAGAGTGATCTTCACCTTATGTCCACTCATGTGAGGAGTTGTAGTAATCTCGAGTTTTCTGAATTTGCACATAGTTTGTGTAACAATGGATTACTGGAAGTCCCGACCTTTAGCAATACTTTTGCAGTCCTCGTACAGTTGTTTGCATCAAGTCATTGCTCACACTAACCAACCTTTCTTGAGAAGAACAGATGTTTTAGCACCCTTGCTTTGTGAGTCTTCCAAACTTCCAATCTTCTTAATGGAAACATTTTGCCAATTAGCTCTTAGAGACGTCATGAATACAGAGATTCACTTACTTTTTCTCCCTGCACTGTGGATCTTTACTCGATACGCTCAATAAAGGACATGAACTGTGGGTTATGACTTGAGTCGGAGTATGGCCTAGTTCACATCTGCGTCGGAGGATCCGTTCGTTACCTGCATTGTAGAGGTGGAACCGAATCCATTATACAACAGACACCAACGGCATTATAATCAATGGGGTCTGTCATATTTCCAACATGATGTCCGTCGTTTTACCGAAACCTGCGATGGAGGACCTAAACGGAACCTCCGACGCAGGTGTGAAGAGTTCTTATATTTGGCTATAAGGGTATGTTCACACGACTTATTTTGGGGCGCATTTCGCCACGTATTTTGCGGCGTACTGCGCTATAATACACGAAATGCGCCCCAATCATTACAGTAATCCACAGTACTCATAGAGAACTATGGATTACGCCTCCACTCCCCGGACGTAAAATACGATCGTACTGTACGCGCGGGGAGATGTGACATGTCTAATGACAGTCTATGGGGCCGACGGGCTACCGCCCGTCCCCCCCCCCCCCCCCCCCCGCGCCGCCGCGGAAGTACGCACCGATCAGCGCGACTCCCCGAACACCCGGCGTAATGTTCACCCCACGATTAAGCCATGTGAACTTACCCTAATAAGGCCATGTTCACACGGCTTATTTGCGGGGCGTTAGTACGCCCCGCAAGTACGCCGTGTGGACGGGGGCGGGAGCTGGGGGCCGCACCTCGCCGGCCCATAGTCCGTCATTACCAGCGGCGCGTATCCACCGCTGGTCATTCACATGTCCCTTATCTCCCCCCGCGGCGGATTCGCCGAGCAGGGAGAGGAAACGTAATCCATAGTTCTCTATGAGAACTGTGGATTACCGTAATGACTGGGACGGATTTCAGTACGGCGCGAATTACGGGCTGAAATACGTGCCCAAATAAGCCGTGTGAACATGGCCTTATTGTGACTTCATCAGTAATCACTGCCGAAATTCAGGTAATTGCTTTCCTCGCTACTCTATGTAGTGTAGTTGAATGAATGATGCCATGTTTTTCCTTGTTATAACAACTACAAGTAGTGCAGCCGGCTCATTGTTGCTTTCTATACTCTGCTTGAGATTCTTTACATTCTGCTGCTTCCTTCACTTTGGGAGTGTGCACACATTCCTGACTGTCACTTACTCAGATGTCCAAAATAGACGCGTCAGTATCTGCTGTCATGTGTTCGTGGAACACACAAGTCGCCTGTTCTAACAGTAGCCTTTATATGTTGTCGTGCTTCATAATATAAATTCTGGACACTGCAAAATATGCTCTACTATAATTATGACTAGACCATATGTCAGGGGACATCACCCTTGTGGCCACACCTGATATGACAAATAATGCAGACACAGCAGGTCTTATTTTTGCCGCCTATCCTCGCTACTGACATCGAGAGACTGAACCTTTGTAGAGATCAGCAAAGGTAGGATGTCAGGTTTGCTGTACTTAAGGATCAAGTATCACTACAGAGCCTAGAACAAGTATTCACCTGCTTGAACTCTTGTTGTAACAACATTGAAGCATTAGATTTTTTTTTGATGCTGCTTAAAGGGGTTGTCTCACTACAAGGATCGCTGTTTTTTTATATTAAAGATCTTGCAAAAACAAATCACTTTACAATATATGTCCATTAACAATGTCCTACCTATTCCTAGATATCCCCTCTTGTATGGCTGCATCAGTCTCAGGTCCACTATAGCTACAGACCTTCTGAACTCTCCTGATAGGCTGTCAGCACTGGTTGCTATAGCTACAGACCTGTTCCATCTCTCCTGATAGGCTGTCAGCACTGGTTGCTATAGCTACAGACCTGGCTTCTACTGCAGTCATAGTGGGAGCCAGTAAACACGCCCCTGAATTCAAAATGAAAGCAAAAAAACAGGACTGAGGTGAGATGAATCAATGTAGTGAGACAACCCCTTTAAGTTTCAAGTATCACTACAGAGCCTAGAACACATATTCACCTGCTTGAACTCTTGTTGTAACTACATTGAAGAATCTGATTATTTTTTATACTGCTTAAAAGGGGTTGTCTCACTACAAGGATTGCTGCTTTTTATATTAAAGATCTTGCAAAAACAAGTCACTTTGTAATATGTGTCCATTACCAGTGTCCTACCTATTCCGAGATATCCCCTCTTGTATGGGCTGCATCAGCTCCTCAGGTCACTATAGTTAGAGACCTGTTTGATCTCTCCCGATAGGCTGCCAGCACTGGTTGCTATAGCTACAGACCTGGCTTTTGCTGCAGCCTAGAAGAAGCCAGTAAACACGCCCCTAATTTCAAAATGAAACCAAGACAACAGGACGAATCAATGTAGTGAGACAACCCTTTTAAGCATCAAGTATCACTACAGAGCCTAGAACAAGTATTCACCTGCTTGAACTCTTGCATGTTTTATTGTTTAACATTGAAGCATTAGATTTTTTTTGATACTGCTTAACACCCCCAGAGCAAATTGAGGATTTGTTACATCCAACAGAGGGCGCTGTGGGCGTCTCAGCCCCTTTCCCATAATGCCTTGTAACACCCCAGAAAAACTTAGCATAAAGTATTTGTATGCATTAGGGTTCGTTCACATTTGTATCAATTACTACAGGTAAGATCTGCAGCGGATCACACTACAGGGTAAGTGAATGAGGCCCGGGGTGATTAGCTGAACAACATGGCTGCTTTCTTCTATCTGCCCCACACCTGTCCTGATTGTGAATGGTAATTACAGCTCTACTCCAATGAAGCATGGGGCTGAGGCGCACTACTCCTAGCAACCTCTGGACAGATATGGCACGGTTTCTAGAAGAAAGCACAAATGTCTTTTTCCAATTCTAGACAACCCCATTAATAATTATACAATATCCAATAAACGCTTAAATGTAGAAACATTTTGCAAGAAGTGTGTGCAGAAAATGTTTAACCATGTCTTTTCTCAGTATTGAGAGCTTGGTATCAAGGAAATGAAACCAATCACTATAAAGTCATATTAAAAAATTAACCAACACAGGATTTTGTACCGATTTAGGTAAAAACAATCAAAAAAGGTGTTCTGGGACAGCCAGACCGGGCACCCCGGGACTGCCAGACCGGGCACCCCGGACAGCCCCGACCGGGCACCCCGGACAGCCAGACCGGCACCCGGGACAGCCAGACCGGGACCCCGGGACAGCCAGACCGGGAACCCCGGGGCAGCCAACCCGGGAAACCCCCGGGGCAGCCAGAACCGGCCCCCCCGGGACAGCCAGACCGGGCACCCCTGGACATCCATACCCGGCACCCCGTGACAGCCAGACCGGGCACCCCGGGACAGCCAGACCGGGCACTCCGGGACAGCCAGACCGGGCACCCCGGGACAGCCAGACCGGGCACCCCGGGACAGCCAGACCGGGCACCCCGGACAGCCAGACCGGGCCCCCGGACAGCCAGACCGGGCACCCGGGGACAGCCGACCGGGCACCCCGGGGACACCCAAACCCGGGCACCCCGGGACAGCCAAACCCGGGGCACCCGGACAGCCAAACGCACACAAGCCTTTGCTGGGACAGCCAGGGGGGGAGCAGCAAAACAGGACACCAGGCGGTGGTAAAAAGCCAACGGGCCCCGGCAAAAGACCTCCCACCCCCCCACAAGGCCAGGGCAGCAGAGGGCCCCCAGGCACCCGACCGAGCCGGGCAGCAGGGCATACTTGGGACAGGGGGGAAAAGGGCCCAAACACGAGCAGAAGAGCGGAGCAGGAGCAGGGAGAGGCGAGTATGTCCGGCTTGGAGAAAGGGACACATGAACGCATCCATGGTCCAGCATGGACGCTGCACCGTGACCTGACAACTAAATTTTTTTGGGAAAATTTCAAAGCTATCACGCTTATAAAACGGTTAGAATGATTTTCTTATTATGAAAAGCATTATACTTCATTAAAACAGCAAAGCATTGCCCATACAGGATTCCTGAACCTTTATAATAGTGCCAGCAACACAGCAATGTCTGGGGAACAGCTTGACAGTAAGGCGTTTCCCTGCACAGATACGTCGTATTTTTGGCGCTTTTAGTTTTTTTAAAAAACGCGAAGAACGATCGTTTTTGTGGCCCCAAGACAGCAATAAAAAAAGACCAGCGTGTCCCCACAGCTATCCCTTTTTTCTGCTCGTCTCCCGGCGCCGGGGGATAATACAACTATACTCTCGTCCCATTCTAATGTACAACATGTGCATTTACATTACTGCATTGTTACAAATTCTCCCCAAATCCACCATGGGAGTTCATTGCTGCAGATTTGTTTACAACTGTGGATTTTCTATTGCTGTACTTTGCCCCAAACCCAAAACTGCAAATCCTCAACCAATCCTTGCCATATATGCACTGGCCGTTGTGCTATGGAAAAAAGCCCTCTACTATCTATTCTACCATGGACTATTTCTAATACTGGTCTCTTCTTTATGGCAGAAAGGTCTTGGGGCGCCCTCAAACACCAGGGCCCATATGTGTCTGCTCTCTTCACACCTTAAATAGCTTGCTACACCTCTAATAACTGTCAACAAACAGCAATATTCATGTTTTTGTGGTTAATTCTCAAGTAATACCATAAATGAATGTGCTCTTTGTTACACTAATAATCCGGGAGACTGAAGACAGGAATAGAGAGATTGATTGTTTAAGCGTATGTTCACACTACGTATTGAGTCCGTGTTACATACGCTTTTAGCTGTGTGTTTGGATCCGTCTGTCAGACCCTAAACGGACCCAAACACGCAGCTAATAAATAGCAATGTGATTTACATTGCTTTTACTGATGCGCGTCTCATTGCATCTTTCGGATCCGTTCCAAGATTTGACAAGTCAATTCTTGTTCCAAAAGACGCAGCAGGAGCCCTATAATAAACAATAGGGAGCGATCCTGCTGCATCCAACACGCATCCAAACACACAGCTGCCTCTAAAATAAACTATAGGGTGCGATCTGCTGCAGACAACAAGCATCCAAACACACGCTGGCCTCTAATAAATAAACTATAGGGAGCGGTCCTTGCTGCACCTCCAACACATCAAACACCACAGCCGCCTTATAATAAACTAATATGTAGCGATCCTGTCTGCATCCCAACACATCCAAACACACATCTGCTCCTCTATAATTAAACTATAGGGAGTGATCCTGCTGCATCCAACACATCCAAACACACAGCTGCCATCTATAATAAACTATAGGGAGGAGTGATCCGCTGCATCCAACACATCCAAACACACCCCAGCTGCCTCTATAAATAAACTATAGGAGTATCCTGCTCATCCAACACACATCCGAGCGACACACACTTCCTCTTATAATAAACATAGGGAGCATCCTGTTGCCACTCCAACACATTCCAACAACACAGCTGCCTCACATAATAAACTATAGGGAGCAAAATGCTGCATCCAACACATCCAACTCACACAGCTCCTCTATAATAAACTATAGAGATCGCTCCTCGCTGCATCCACACATCCAAACACACGCAGCTGCCTCTATAATAAACTATAGGGGAGGCGATCCTTGCAGCACCCAACCACGCATCCAAACACACAGCTGCCTCTATAATAAACTAAAGGGACGATCCTGCTCATCCAAAATAAACACACATCCAGAACACTACAGCGGCCTCTATAATAAACTATAGGAGCGATCCTGCAGCATCCAACACATCCAAACACACAGCGCCTGTATAATAATCTAAAGGGAGCGATCCTGCTGCATCCAACACACAACCTATATCCAAACACACACAGCCTCTAACATACACTACAGGGAGTGAGATCCTGCTCGCATCCAAACACATCCAAACACACGCTGCCTCTATAATAAACTACAGGAGCGCTCCTGCTGCAATCCAACACACAGGTCCAACAACACAGCTAGCTGCCTCTATAATAAACTATAGGACGCGATCCTGCTGGCATCCAACACCTCCAAACACATCTGCCTTATAATAAAACTATAGGTACGATCCTGCTGCATCCACCGCGCATCCAAACACACAGAGCTGCCTCTATAATAAACTATACAAGGAGCGATCCTGCTGCATCCAACACACATCCAACAACACAGCTGCCTCTATAAAAAACATATAAGAGCAAAACACGCTGCATCCAACACATCCAATTACACAGCTGCCTGTATAATAAACTATAGGGAGCGTCCTGCTGCAGTCCAACACATCAAACACATGCAGCCCTCTATAATAAACTATAGGGAGCGATCCTGCTGCACTCCAACACATCAGAACACACAGCTGCCCTCTATAATAAACTATAGGGAGCGATCTTCCTGCTGAATCCATCACATCCAAACACACAGCCCCCGCTGCCTCTATAATAAACTATAGATCGATCCATGCTGCATCCAAAACACAGCTGCCCTCTATACTAAACTTAGGGACGTTCCTGCTGCATCCAACACATCCAAACACCACTCGCCTCTATAATAAACTATAGGGGAGCATCCTGCTGCATCCAACACATCCAAACACACATCTGCCTCGATAATAAACTAATAGAGCGATCCTGCTGCATCCAAACACATCCAAACACACAGCTGCCTCTATAATAAACTTTAAGGAGCGACTCCTGCTCTGCAAGTCCAACACATCCACACACACAGCTTCCTCTATAATAAACAATAGGGAGTCGACCTTGCTGCAGCCCAACACATCCGAACACACAGCTGCCTCTAATAATAACATAGGGAGCATTCCTGCTGCCTCCAACACCAGCCAATCACACAGCTGCCCTCTATAAGAAAAATAGGGAGCAATCCTGCTGCATCCAACATGCATCCAAACACACAGCTGCCTCCTAATAATAAACAATAGGGAGCGATCCTGCTGCATCTCAACACATCAAACACAACAGCTGGAGCCTCTATAATAAACTTTAAGGAGCGATCCTGCAGCATCAACACAGCCAAACACACAGCTATGCCTCTATAATAAACTAATTGTGCGATCCTCCCTGCAGCATCCAACACGCATCCAATCACACCAGCCGCCTCTAATAAGAAACTATAGGGAGCGATCCTGCTGCATCTTTCCAACACATCCAAACACACAGACTGCCTCTATAATAACTATAGGTGGCGATCCTGCTGCATCCCACACATCCAAACACACAGTGCCTTCGTATAAAAAACTATACGGGAGCGATCCTGCTGCATCCAACACGCAGCAATCACACCAGCTGCCCCTATAATTAACTGTAGGAGCGATCCTGCTGCAACTCCAACATTGCATCCAAACACACAGCTGCCCTCTATAAATAAACAATAGGGACGATCCTGCTGCAATCCAACACATCCAAACACTCACAGCTGCCACTATTAATACACTATAGGAGCAGATCCTGCTGCATCCAACACAATCCAAGACACACCGCTGCCCTCTATATAAAACTATAGAGGAGCGATCCTGCTGCATTCCAACACGCATCCAAACACACAGCTGCCTCTATAATAAACTATAGAGTGAACCCACTGCATCCACACATCCAACCACACAGCTGCCTCTATAATAAACTAAGAGGGCGGGAGCTATCCTGCTGCATCAACCCATCCAAACAACACAGCATGCCTCTATAATAAACTAAAGGACGATCCTGCGTCATCCAACAACCACTGCATGTTGGAGACGTTGAGCAAATATTTTTCGCCAAAGAATCAGTAATCCAGCGATTCTACTATCCCAAAACTTCATTTCAACAAACTTACATCTCAATAGGAAGATCCAAAAAATTAGCCAAAACTGCAAACGAGTTTCTGACCTCTCTGGGTCCTTGTTCACATGTTGGATACGTGTTGGATCCGATCGCCGCTGCGTTTTTGGATGAGATTTTCGGATCCAAAATCCCTGTGTGAACAACCCCTTACAATGTCCCAACGAAGACGGAGCTTGTGCTGATCAGCGCGTACTGCCACGGAGCCCGCCGGCTCCATAGACACTCATTGCTCGCGGCACGTATGTCACTTATCTCCCCGCGCGTACATTATGATTGTATTGTCCGAGCGGGGAGAGGAGGCGTAATCCATACTTCTCTTGAGAACTATGGATTACCGTAATTTCGGCGCACATCTCGCTCGTATTAGAGAGCAAATACGCCACAAAATTACCCCGTATGAACATAGCCTTAGTGTTAAAACTACTTGGTTACAGCATATAAAATCTAATAATTTGAGTTTAGGAGACGTGGTGGAAAGCTTTGCCGTGGCAGCAGTGAGCACGTCTTGCCTGCAGACATACCTAACATGACAGCAGCTGGACGTGATACTGCAGTGCTTGGAATGGTAATAGCTGTTCTCTGCAGTGGATGTGTTATGTGCAGCACATTAACCCCCTTCACTCTTTGTATGCCTGAGAAGCGCGTTGGTTACAGTGCTGTCCTGATGTCATGTACCTTTGTACTCAATCAAAATTAACAACCGGTGTAAATACGGTACCTGCTTGCAGTGTAATTCATAGCGGTTTCCTCCCCCCGCAGCACATGCATTATTCAGGGCACATTCACAGAGATGCAGAAGAAACTGCACAACCATTTTAGAATACAGAAAAAGGTTAACTTGCGCTGTCACCTTAGCAATGTACGTCCTGTATACAGAAGTGTGTATCTATCTATGCACACACACACACATATTCCCCGTTTCCCCGAAAATAAGACCTAGACCCATGTTTTTTTATGCAATTCAGAGTTGGGCTGCTTAGGGCTTGTTCACACGACGTTTTTGCAATTTGCTTTTGGATCCGTTTTTCGCAAGCAAAACGGATCCGAAAAACACATGTAAATGTGCAGTGTGAGTTACATGGCTTTCAATGTAAAACGCGGATCGCCGTTCAGACGAGTGATCGCCGGGGCGCTTTTACTTGCTTGTTTCGTATCCGCTTTCCGGATCCGTTGTCAGAATTGACAGGTCATTTCTTCTTGCGAGAGAGAGTGAGAGAGGCGAGCGAGCGAGGGGAGAGAGCGCGAGCGAGAAGGGGCGCGAGCGAGGGGAGAGGGGGGAGCGAGAGAGAGCTCGAGCGAGAGAGAGCGCGAGCGAGAGAGAGCTCGAGCGAGAGAGAGCGCGAGCGAGAGCGCGAGCGAGAGAGAGAGCCCGAGCGAGAGAGAGCGCGAGAGAGAGAGAGCGCGAGCGAGAGAGGGAGCGCGAACGAGCGAGTGAGAGGAGAGCGAGAGAGAGCGAGAGCGAGAGAGAGCGAGAGAGAGGAGAGAGCGAGAAAGAGGAGAGAGCGAGAACGAGAGAGAGCGAGAACGAGAGAGATGAGGAGACGAGAAGAGTGAGAGAGCGAGAACGATGGAGAGCGAGACGAGCAGAGAGCGAGAGAGAAGCGAGAACGAGAGAGAGCGAGACCAGAGAGAGCGAGACCAGAGAGAGCGAGAACAGAGAGAGCGAGAACAGAGAGAGCGAGAACAGAGAGAGCGAGAACAGAGAGAGCGAGAACGAGAGAGAGCGAGAACGAGAGAGAGCGAGAACGAGAGAGAGCGAGAACGAGAGAGAGCGAGAACGAGAGAGAGCGAGAACGAGAGAGAGCGAGAACGAGAGAGAGCGAGAACGAGAGAGAGCGAGAACGAGAGAGAGGGAGAGCGAGAGCGAGGAGAGGAGAGAGCGAGAAAAGGAGAGCGAGAGACGAGAGAGAGCGAGAACGAGAGAGAGCGAGAACGAGAGAGAGCGGAGAGAGAGAGAGAGAGCGAGAACGAGAGAGAGCGAGAACGAGAGAGAGCGAGAACGAGAGAGAGCGAGAGAAAGAAAGAGCGAGAACGAGAAGAGAGCGAGAACAGAGAGAGGGAACGAGAGAGGAGCGGAGCGAGAGGAGAGCGAGAACGACGAGAGAGCGGAAGAGAGAGAGGGAGAACGAGAGAGAGCGAGTACTAGAGTGTGCGAGAACGAGAGAGAGCGAGAACGAGAGAGAGCGAGAACGAGAGAGAGAGTGAGAACGAGAGAGAGCGAGAACGAGAGAGAGCGAGAACGAGAGAGAGCGAGACCCCTGTGTATATGTATTGAAAACAGATCCGAAAAACGCATCAAAAATGCATGCAAAGAGCATCCAAAAAAGCATCAGCTGTTGCGTTTTTGGATACATTTTCAGGATGCGTTTGGATGCAGTTTTCTTCTGGTAAAAAACGGATCCAAAACGTCGTGTGACAAGCCCTTCTGCTGATGTTTGTGATGAAATCCCTATAGTATATTAATACAGGCTGATGCCTTGTTCAACAATAAATGTGAATTATTGTTCATATAAAAAAAAACATCCCCTAACAATAAGTCTTAGCTCGTCCTTAGGAGCAAAAATTAATATAAGACACTGTCTAATTTTCGGGGAAACGGGTACACACACACGTGAACACCCGCCAGACTACTGCTGCACCATGCTGATGGGAGGTTCAGAATTTGGCATGAGAAGCACGAATTGATGACCCCTTCCTGTCGGGTGTCAACAGTTCAGGCCGGTGGAGTTGGTGTAAATGCGGGGAATGCTTTCCTGGCACACCCTGGCTCTTCTGATACATGCTTATAGGCGTCTGGACAGTAAGACTCATCGAAGCTCTGTAGTTGACCCAGTTCATTCCTTTACAACAGCTGTTAGCCCTGAAACAGAAGGGCAGTTTCAGCAGGACAATGGGCCACAAGGGTCCTGTAATCATGGACTGGTTCCAGGAACATGTCAGCTGGTTTTTCTTGCTTCTCTGGCATTCACACTTCAAGGGAATGTGTCATCAAAAAATGACTTATTGTTTAACTCACATTTTTATGTTAAACACATTTTTGTAGGAATTTTTGGTTGTTTTTCTTAATTTTCACTTTCAATATTTTTTTAATAATTCTTAAGTCCTGCAGTTTTCACTTTGGCCACTAGGCCTAATAATCGTCTGACACTTCCTGCTCTGTTTAGAGAGCTTTTCAGTGTCTGCTCATTATCAGTAAAAGCAGAAAGGAGACACCATTGTGTACAGATAACACAGAATCCACCAGTCACAAGAGGAGATGTCACAGCTCCCCCTCTCCCCTCCCTTCACAGTGACAACTCTCCTATAGACGTCTATGGGACAGAAACTGTCTTAAGAATCCTATGGGCATGAAGCTGCTGTAAAGCATCTCTCTGACTGCTTTTAAAGCAGTGCAAGCAAGAATGTCTTCCCCACAATCCTATATAAATGGCCGAATAGATAAATCTACAATCAGGAAATAAAAACGACTGAGAGGAAAAGCGTATGGATCAGGGGCTTGATTTAAGAAGGAAAAAAAATAAATTGCCGACAGATTCCCTTGAATCGTATAGAGCATCTCCGATTCGAGGTAGAACAGGCTGCCCAGAGCATGTCACTACCTCCATCTAATTAGAGGAACTGCTAGAAGCGACGCGGTCCGCATGAGCCAATATTCCTGCAGAACGATTTCAACACCTCGCAGAATCTATACCATACATGCCAACTCTCCCGTTTTTGGCGGGGGGGTCCCGCTATTTGGGGTCCCCTCCCGCCCTCCCGGGGGAGTTGGCATTCCTCCCGCCGCCTGCAGGCGGCGGGGGGTCCTTTAAATTACCGCGGCGCAAGAGTAGCGCACCAGCGCTACTCTTGCGCCGCGGGGACCGCTCCTACAGGCGGGTGCAGCGGCCGCAGCGGCCGCTCACCCCCGCGGTCTCACTGTGCAGGGAGGAGGCAGGAGGGATCGCTCCTCCTCCCTCCTCCCCCTGTATGTCCGGCGCCGGTTGTGTGCGCCGTACATAAGGTCAACGGCGCACGGGGAAGTGACGCGCGGCTGCAGGGGAGTGACGCGCGGCTGCTCTCACTTCCCCCCTGCGCCGCTGAGAGATCGGTCGGGAGCGGCCACGCTGCAGGAGCCTGGTAAGGTAAGTGGATTTTATTATTTAATTTTTATTAGCTTTAGGGGGCTCTCCCTGGCTAACAGAGAGGGCAACTACCTGGCAACAGCGGGGGCACTACCTGGCAACAGAGGGGGCACTACCTGGCAACAGAGGGGGCACTACCTGGCTAACAGATGGGGGGCACTACCTGGCTAACAGAGGGGGCACTACCTGGCAACAGAGGGGGCACTACCTGGTAACAGAGGGGGCACTAGGGGGCACTACCTGGCAACAGAGGGGGCACTACCTGGCAACAAAGGGGGCACTACCTGGCTAACAGATGGGGGCACTACCTGGCTAACAGATGGGGGCATTCCTGGCAACAGAGGGGACACTACCTGGCTAACAGAGGGGGCACTACCTGGCTAACAGATGGGGGCACTACCTGGCTAACAGATGGGGGCACTACCGGCTAACAGAGGGGGCCGTACCTGGCAAACAGATGGGGGCAACTACCTGGCTAACAGATGGGGGCACTACCTGGCTAACAGATGGGGGCACTACCTGGCAACAGAGGGGGCACTACCTGGCACAGAGGGGGCACTACCTGGCAACAGATGGGGGCACTACCTGGCTAACAGATGGGGGCACTACCTGGCTAACAGATGGGGGCACTACCTGGCTAACAGAGGGGGCACTACCTGGCTAACAGATGGGGGCACTACCTGGCTAACAGATGGGGCACTACCTGGCAACAGAGGGGACATCTACCTGGCAACAGAGGGGACATCTACCTGGCAACAGAGGGGACATCTACCTGGCAAACAATGGGGGCACTACCTGGCAAACAGATGGGGCACCTACCTGGCTGACAATGGGGGCACCTACCTGGCTAACAATGGGGGCACCTACCTGGCTAACAATGGGGGCACCTACCTGGCTAACAATGGGGGGCACCTACCTGGCTAACAAAGGGGGGCATCTACCTGGCTACAAATTTGGCTCTACCTGGCTACAGAGGGGGCATCTACTTGGCTACAAGGGGGCATCTACCGGCCTGTAAGGGGCACTACCTGGTTATGGGGGGCTACTACCTGGCTATAAGGGCATCTACCTGGCTTTCTTCCAAAGCCGTTATGCAGTTAGGTGGAGCGGGTGTGGCTTTTTTGAAGGGGCGCGGCATACCAACAAGATGGGCGTGTCCATGCAAATTTTTGCCGCGGCGCGCTACGCGCGCCGCCCACTAAATTCTCCTGCTTTTTCATTTTCGAAAGTTGGCAACTATGATCTATACCACAATGGATAGCTGCAGTTCTGAAAGCCACAGGAGATCCAGCATGCTACCAGAGGAGCGTCTCCAGCAGAGGAGCCATGCAATGTGTAGATATCACACAGAAAGCAGACTTTTTTATTTGCATTTTTTATAAGCTTTCTTTAAAAAAAGGGGGTTTTCCCACAAGCGAGTTCCTTACCTCTTATCTGCTAGGGGGAAAGAAAAGCATGCAGCTCATGAAGGGCTGCAGGGGGAGGGGAGGGGGTGAGCAAGAGAGCAAGAGGGGGATCAGGGTCGTTTGCAAAGTTTTACTAAAATAATTCATGACCCGGGTTTCCCATACAGAACAGCCCATCATTGCACTTTCTCCCCACCCCCTTGCAAGCTCATTCATTTCCCCTGTCATCAGATGAGAAAGTGCAAACCCAAGCGGGGCCAGATGCTCCTGTCAGTGCCCGGTCGTGTCTAATGTAAACGGTCAGGAACTAAGGGGGACTAAAGAAATCTGTCTCTCACAGGTTAAATTTTTGTAATCAAAATATTTTTAAAAAAAAGTGTTTTAAATACCCATTTGGGAGGAATCCACGTCAACATTACCTCGTGGCTAAACCCCTTTAAAGGGGTTTTCTCACCTCGCTGATTCACTGAGTCACGAGCAGCTTTACACTCACTATGCCACTCCAGGTGGTTGGTGGTTCTATAGCAGTGATTCGCAGATTTAGCTTCTCGGTAGGGTGCTGAGCTGTTGGGCGTCCCCCCGGGGAAAAAAACACTCATTTTTGGGGGATATTAAGCTCAATGGTGGACTAGACTGCACCCAAAGCAGGCATCTCTGGCCTAAATTGCTACCTGGGAAAAAATTAAAAAAGGTGATAATTGCTGGAAGCAGTGACATAACCCCCCCTGTGGGGAAACATTAGATATAAAAATGCCTGTTTTAATACCCTAAAACCTGTTCACCCAGATGCAGAAAGCCAAGATAATGCATGGGGAGATTGCACAAATGCAAAATACCAATAAACCAACCACTCACACACCCTCAATGCATGTCCCTACGGCACAGAGCAAATACCGGTCGGATTATCTGACCGGTATTTGCTCTGTTTTGGGGCCATGAACACGGCCGCAGGGGGACGGCTTTTCTCTGCAGTTTTCGGAGAAAAGCGGTCCCCCTTCACGTAGACATGTTCATATTCTGTCCAAAAACTGGGTGGAAGAATGATGTTCCCTCTTTTTCGGACCGCCGGCGGTCAAAAAAAAAACGTCCAGTGGAAAATCCGTACAGTGGGGACTGCTGCACGGATTTTCCATAGAGGTCCGTACTAAAGTTTGACAGCCGGTTTACATTCAGCTTTCGAAACCGAAAACAGTCTTTAAAACCGGCTGAAAAAAGGGCTGAAAAATCGGCTGTGGGGACTATCACTTACACTGACAAGTGCAGGAGATGTTATTTCTTCAGTAAACACAAGACACATGTGCTGTGAGGACTGAAAACAATGGCTTATCTGTGATCGTGTTAAAGATAATTAGTTTGCTCCGGACTGAGCCGTATGTCCATCGTGAGGTCACTCCATGCTCTCTGTTTTCAGCTAGTCCGATAACAGAGTTTTGGTCAAGTAACCATAGAAACCTGAGAAAATATCTCATTAAGAAGTAAAATCTGACCAATGTATTTAGAAAAGGTCTCCAATCACTTGTCCCTTCATGTTCACAGCTAATCTGTTTTTAGCTGTGAATTTTTTTTGTGTGTTTTTATTTTACACGTTGGACCCTCCATAAAGGTCAGAAAAAGACCTTTGGGGGGTATTTTTAGAAAAAAAAATTTTTCCCGGATTTCCCTTTTAATTGGGCTGATACAGAACACCATGTTTTCACGGCAGATTTGACCTGGGTCTGAAAAGACCCAGAAGAGGCTGCAGGGGCCAAGAAGCAGGAGGCCTAACGGCTTCCTGCAATCTGTATGTACAGCACTTGAGAAGGCAGGTAAACTGTCCCTGCCTTCTTCCTGGAGAACCCGGCTGTCACCAACTGTTAGGCCGGGTTGACACGACGTAACGCGGAGCGTACTGTGCACGTCCCTATACACCTGCTGTAATTAGAACTGTGTGCTGCCCAGCGCGTACTTCTAAGGGCTCTGGCCCGGCCCCATTCACCCTCCCTTTCCCTAGCAGCAGTTGATGTGCAGCTAGAAACTTTGCACAGCCGTTTTAAAATGGCCATGCAGAGTTACATAATGAACTTAGTCAACTGGTGGATGGCATCAGTACTGGGCCCCCCACCACCGCTTCAGATGAGCAGTGCCCCGGGCAGCTGACTGCCCCACCTGTCCTCAAAAAAGGGCCTACCTATCAATATGCCAGAACATACTGTATGTGGAATGTGACAACCCCTTATAGGGGTCTTCTCACTACAAGGATTGCATTTTAATGTTAAAGATCTTGCAAAAACAAGTCATTTTGAAATATGTGTCCATTAACAGTGTCCTACCTATTCCTAGATATCCCCTCTTGTATGGGCTGCATTAGCTCCAGGTCGCTATGCTACAGACCTTTTTAATCTCTCCTGATAGGCTGCCAGCACTGGTTGCTATAGCTACAGACCTGTTCAATCTGTCTTGATAGGCTGCCAGCACTGGTTGCTATAGCTACAGACCTGGCTTCTATTGCAGCCTAATAGAAGCCAGTAAACACGCCCCTGAATTCGAAATCAAACCAAAAAATCAGGACTGAGGTAAGATGAATCAACGTAGTAAGACAACCCCTTTAAAAGTGGACATGTCAGCTCTCATGACATTTCTGTTTTATGAAATGCTTCCAATTCCCATAGAACAAAGATTCTGGAGCATCTTTCCTTAGAGAGCTCTGTGTTGTGCCTTTATTCTGTTATCCCTCCTAAAACGTTATGTACACATTGGACAGTATTAAACAGTGTAGGGACATACCCCAACTGGTAACACCCAGTTCTCAATTTATTCATACATTTTGAAACAGAATAAGTGTAAATGCGCTATACAGAATTCTAAGAATATATATATAGACACATGCAGTCCCCGACTAACACCGTTCCGACTTACATCTGTCCCCTAGTTACAAACGGAGACTTATGGGGCATGCTGGCACTTGTAGTTCCATGTTCCACAGCAGATAGTAGCTGTGGAACTACAAGTGCCAGCATGCCCCAGCAGCACATGAGGTGAAATCTTCTTAACAGGGGCAAAGACAGCAAAACAAATATAAAAACCATTCCCTGCTCTATCCGAAAAAAAACCTTTTGTGCTGGAGTTGCATTTAATAAATGTACCTGTTCTGACTTACATACAAATTCAACTCAAGGACAAACCTACAGTCCCTATCCCGTTCGTAACCTGAGGACTGCCTGTATATATACACACACACATATATATATACATACACACACACATATACATACACACAAACATATATACGTGTATGTATGTATATATATATATATATATTATATATTAATCACAACAAAATATAAATATAATACATATCACCACACATATATACATACACACCATATATACATACACACAACATTACGGGGTATGTATAATTAAAATATATATAATATTATATATAAATACACACACACACATATATTTATATATATATATATAAAAATATCTAATACATACCCACACACACACAACATTATATAACACACACTAATATTTTTTTATTATTTATTTTTTTTATTTCATGAGGCATAGAAATATTTTCTAAAACAGAAAAGCCAGGAGAGCTGACAGATCCACTTCAAAGAGGTTGTCCTGGATAAGACAACACAGCTGCTTTCTATGGACAAGTGTAGTGCAGTTGCTAGAAGAAAGCGGAAATGTCTATCATTCTGTAAAACCCCTCTTTACTGTGACAAGTGAGTTTTTATATTTATCTGTATCTCACAATATAGAAAATCTTGTGGGCATATATTTTCTCTTAAAGACACTGCTACTGTGACACTGCTAATAAATTAAGAACGTCAATATGATACTCTGACGCAGTTATACTGGTGGATACAGTTACATGCACTAAACAGCACCCAAAGTGCTAAACAGGAGGGCTTAAATTTCTAGATTTATGGGGTCACAGGGTGTATGGCATGATCACCCCTCAGCCAGTCAGCAGATCTGTTTTTGAGAGGTTGGAGCGTGTATGTCCAATGATGCTATTCAGAGATGCTACCTGACAGAGGGACTGTGGGATACATCAAGCTTCTAGATCAGCAAGAATAACTATACTAATCGAATCCACCACTATAACTTTAGCAGGGCACCGCATGGATATTTAGAGAGGACTTTAAAGGGATTGTCTCATCTCAAAGTTTCATAGGATGTATGAATGAAATAATGCTGCTTGGCTCTGTCACTTCCTGGTCAAGCTGTCTGTAATTAGCATATGAGCTCCGTGTATTCAGACTTCTCCTTTTTATCAGTCTAGTTTAAAATAAATTTTACCTTCTCTGAGGTCTGGAGAAGCTTCTGAGCTAATGTAAACAGTAGAGTAATTACTGTCTTTTGTCTGAAAGATCAGATAACACACAAGCTCTCACACTGAGACCTGTGTGATGACTTCACTCTCTGCTATCAGATAGAACAAACAGCAGGGGGGAGAAGTACACAGGTCGGTCACTTGGGGAACCAGAGAGAGCACAGAAGGTGATAACATCACTTGTAGCTCCTTAACAAAAAAAAGATTAACAACGCAATATATTTGAAAAACTTCTTAATTTAGGTTCCCTACATGTTGAAAGCTATTCTTTGTAGTGAGACAACCCCTTTAACAGTGGTCTGGTCCCTTTCAACACAGTAAGAAATACAAACTAGGTGAAAGCATACACATGTAAAAAGGGAGCAGACCTAGTAATACAGATATAAACCCCTCACTATACAACAAGCCCTAACCTGTTAAGGGTGAAGCTTTACTGTTAGGGTAGATAATGACTTTTCTTATACAGTGTATATTAGTGGGACAGACGGCGAAGAGGGGTCTTTCACTGCTGTATTTTATTGAAAGTGACGGTATGACAACCAAACTGAACAATGCTACCTGAGAATTTAAATGGTATTCCACCCCAAGGTTTACAGTGCACAGATATTTCCCCTGTGGATTGCAAATTTGTATTACTAATAACAGGAACATTAAAGGGGTTGTCTCACTACAGGGATTGCTGTTTTTTATGTTAAAGATCTTGCAAAAACAAGTCACTTTGCAATATATGTTCATTACCAGTGTCTTACCTATTCCTAGATATCCCCTCTTGTATGGGCTGCATCAGCTCCTCAGGTCGCTATAGCTACGCCCTTTCATCCTCTGATAGGCTGCCAGCATGGTTGCTATAGCTACGACCTTTTTCAATCTCTCCTGATAGGCTGCCAGCACTGGTTGCTATAACGCAGACCTTTTCAATCCTTGATGGGCTGCCGCACTGGTTGCTATAACTGAGACTGTTCAATTTTCCCGATAGGCTGCCAGCGCTGGTCGCTATAGCTACAGACCTGTTGTCCTCAGCAGCTTGTCACTGCAGGCCAGTAGATGCCATTAAAGCCAGTAAACATGCCCATGAATTAAAAAATAAAACTGAGAAAACAGAGGTAAGATGAAGTGATTTAGTGAGACAACCCCTTTAAACTTAACAGTGTATTTTCTGTGCTCCTCGGGTAGTCACCACACTGAACGGGGCCAAATCCACAATTTGTGGCCTAACCCTCAGCATAGAGGTGAAAATCCATAGCAGTAATTTGAGGGTGCACAGACTGACAAATCCCCCATGTGAACACAGCCCAATACCTATTTTAGGTGACCGCCCTCACTCACTTCAGAGTGTACAATGCAGCTTCGGTGTAATGGCAAGCAATATTCTCCGAAATTTTAATCACACGCTGAATCTATACGAGCAAGATATCCCTAATGCAGACCGTATATTTTGCACCCATTGCTGCACATGCAGACGGACAATCACAGGAAGCTGTGGAGTCCCTGAAAATCTTTGCCCTTGGCAATGTCCTTGAGTTTCATTATAAGTCAGAGGAATAGTACGGCTCCTGTGACTCTTTGTATTGAATGAAATGCTCACTTCCCAGTAAGTAGTAAATAGGAAGGCCACAAAGAACAAACCACAGAGATAACCAAGTGTGTGCACTATAGACCTAGAATATGTAACCACGCGTAAAACGGCACCATATGTCTGATCCGCAGCAGTAAGGGTATGTTCACACAAGGATTTTGACACAGAATACATGTAGCGGGTACAATCCACGTGAATGCCACCTCATGGTTTATAAATCATAGGGCACAGATCGTTCCATTCGCAGATCTGAAGTCCCTGACATGGTAGAGCCATGCGATTTACACACAGAAACCCCATTGGGTAGCTAGTACATGGAATAACCCTAATCTATATCCAAAATTGTATACAAAAGTGAAATCCATGGCACAAAGCTGAAGAAAAAAAATCCCCTGTGTGAATATGAGCTTGAACCCACAGACCTCAGGATTCAGCTTCTGTCCTTCTTGAGCAGGTTAATATGAGAACCATGAAGCTTCTCATTGGCCGGATTCACATCTGCGCCAGAGGTTATAGAGGTATTCCCACAAAGACACTTCCACATTACAGGTCGGCTCATGGCTGGCTACAAGCCAACTGTGTTACAGAATGCGGCCATCCCCCTATTCATTTCTATGGGAGTTCTGAGTATGGCCGCGCACACTCAGTCAGCTATATGCGGAGCGCCCATAGAAATTAATGGGGAGGAAGGCTTCATCCCCAAACAACTGACAAGCATTATTTAATTTTAGGAAAAACCCCTTAAAGGGGTTTTGCCACGAAGTAAAATTGACGTGGGAAACTTGCAAACTAAATAATAAACATTTTCACCATTCATCATTATTAAAAATTCTGGCCCGTTTTTGATTTAGGCCTCCCTTTAGTGATCCATTGTTTACAGCTCGTCTCCAGGGGATACGGGAAAGGGCTGAGAGCTCCTCAGTCTGGTCGCACATGCTTAGACATCAAAATCTCCTCTCGGCAGCTACTGAGTGTTCACACCCCAGGTGCTGTCACTCTACTCCCGTCCTCTGTAATCCTTAGTAATTAGTCAAAAAAGTGCAAATAAATAAAAAAGAAACCTCAATGCGGTCTGTGCATTGATAAAGAGTAAAAAAAAAAAAACACAGGTTTGGTTCTTGCAGGGGTTTGAACCTAGGACCCTTGTGCTGTGAGGTAAAAGCTTTACCTCTGAGCTACTCACAGCTCTTTACATAAACAGACCTTTCTTTGACTACAAAGAGGAAAGGCCTGGTGATGTCATCCTGCTGGGTCACATGATATGCAATTCAAACAAATCACACACGCCCCCTTCTGAGCTGGATGCAGGAGGTACGAGATGAGATCGTGGCAAAACCCCTTTAAAGGGGTTGTCTAACCACATTGATTAATCTCACCTCAGTCCTGTTTTCTTGGTTTAATTTTGAATTTAGGGGCGTGTCTTCTGGCTTATACTAAGCTGCAGTAGAAGCCAGGTCTGTAGCTATAGCAACCAGCACTGGCAGCCTATCAGGATAGATCAAACAGGTCTGTAGCTATAGCAACCAGTGCTGGCAGCTTATCAGGAGAGATTGAACAGGTCTGTAGCTATAGCGACCTGAGGGGGCTGATGCGACCCCTACAAGAGGGGATATCTGGAATAGGTAGGACACTGTTAATGGACACATATTTGCAAAGTGACTTGTTTTTGCAAGATCTTTAACATAAAAAGCAGCGCTCCTTGTAGTGAGACAACCCCTTTAAGTTTCCAGGATTCAAAAATATGAAGGATAAGAAAAGGAAACCAGGCAGAAAAGAACACTTTCCATCCAGAAGTCACACACCACCCTGTGCCATGTGCTCCAGCCTTAGTCACAGCCTGCGTCTACTCATTCTGCTACAAGTAATTATAGTTCCAATTTGTTCTGCTTTCCTATACGGGAATCGGAGTGACAGGCAATCGGCCGTGCACAGTGAATCACCTTCAGTGAGCGCAGCACAAGGGAGCATTTTAGAGAAAATATCCTAAAGGGCATCTGTGTTTGTATAATGGATAAGCTGATGTGCAAATAATTCCTATGGCATTTTCCTCCATCCTACGAAGTGAAACGCGTCTGTGTCATCTAGTAAGTGCAGAATGATAGAGATGTAGTGAAGGGGTTTGTCATTTGGTGCAGCACAATGTAATATCACACTCTCATCATTGGGATTTTTGCAGTAAAATGATGTCTCTTTGAGGCTATGTTACATTTGCGATGGCTTAATCCGCTGTAGTGGGTAGACGTATGCCCGGTTCCCTGCAGGTTTATCATTTTTTTTTTTCCATTTTCGACTCAATTGTGGCATAAGAAAAAAAGAATAAATCTGATTTTTTTCTAACATTTGATTTTTTTTTTTTTTTTTGCAAAAACACTATGAACTGCATGTATAGAAGATGCCATTTTACTGTGCTGTGACCGGTATAGTAATGATGTGCAGCTTTACGCCGGGCTACTACCTTGCGTTCAAGACATGTGGAGACGTCCACCATCTATAAGAAGTTACTAGGTTCTGCACAGCAAACAAGGACACGTGGCATTGCAAAGATCAATGGCCACAGTCTACAGAATGACATATGCCATCTGACTGACTTGTAGTAAAAGTGAATTATGGGGAAAAACTAATGACAACTTTAGCTTTTCTATGCATGTATTAAAAATATCCATGGCTAGTAGATTGGCTTTAGGGAATGAACTTAAAAGGGTACTCAGATCGCCTATGTATTTATGGTGGGGTGACAGTAGGAATGTCAGAAATGATTGATGGATGGTTTGATTTTGAATTCAGGGGTGTGTTTACTGGCTTCTACTAGGCTGCAATAAAAGTCAGGTCTGTAACTATAGCCCAACCGGTACCCTGGGCATGCTTTTACTGGACGGAGAGAGATTGGAACAGGTCTGTAGCTTTTAGAGGCCAGCGCTGGCAGCCTTATCAAACAGTTTGTAGCTGTGCGACTTGGGGGAAACTGAGCAGCCAGAGGCGTAACTTCAAGCTCTTGGGCCCTAGCGCAAAAGGTGTAATGGGGCCCCCCAGTTGCCACGCGCCATTTATAATACTGGTGTCTTCTTATGTGGCAGGAGGGCTTTTGGGCCTCACAGGCTGCAGGGCCCGGTAGCGACTGCTACCGCTGCACCCCCTGTAGCTACGCCCTTGGATGCAGCCCAAACAAGAGGAGATTTCTCAGAATAGGTCGGACACTGTTAATGGACACATATTGCAAAGTGATTTATTTTTGCAAGATCTTTAACAGAAAAAGCAGCAATCCTTGTGGTGAGACAACCCCTTTAATATTTTTGTATAGGTGCACAACAACAAAAGCTCCTAAAAATGAATAGCACATATAAAAAAAAGCAATAGTAAGGAACTCAAACTTGCCACAGAAGATGTAATCTGCAGAAATACGGGTGTCAATATAATTCCAGACAGTGAATTATAAAAACATTGACAGAAGGAGGGCTCGTACTCCGGAATTATCCAGAATCTGTGGTAATGGGCGCAGAACCACGTTAGGTTCTCTTTGGCTCCAAAGAAAGGGTGTCAGAATGCCCCCTCCTGCATTTCTGTTCAACACTGCTTTTACAAAGTATTTCACCCAACAGGAAAATACAGTGAACACCACATTTTACTAACCCATTTATCAAATCACTTGTCCCTCTATCCAACCATTTCTGACACTTTGTAGCCTAATAGATTTGTTTTTCTTTAACAAATGGCTGTGTGCATTTCTATAACTAGAAAGACATGTTCAGACTTGGAAAAAATTTTAGTGCAGATTCGATCTGAAAAGTTACGACAAACTACAGATTATGGGTTAGGAATATATGATCAGCACTCTGTTCAGGAAGGTTGGTGTCGCATGGAAGGACATTGCAGCCCATCAAATATTTAAAGGGGTTGTCTCATCTCAAAGTTTCATAGGATGCATGAATGAAATAAGGCTGCTTGGCTCTGTCACTTCCTGGTCAAGCTGTCTGTAATTAGCATATGAGCTCCGTGTATTCAGACCGCTCTGTTTACTATGTTTATCAGTCTAGATTAAATAAATTACCTTCTCTGAGTTCCGGAGAAGCATCTGAGCTAATGTAAACGGTAGAGTAATTAGTCTTTTGTCTGAAAGATCAGATAACACACAAGCTCTCACTGCTGGCCATCACCTGTGTGATACGTCACTCCCTGCCATCTAGATGAACAAACAGCAGGGGAGAAGGAGTACACAGGTCGGTCACTAGAGGAACCAGAGAGAGCTCAGAAGGTGATAAAATCACTTGTAGCTCCTTAACAAAAAAGATGAACAAAGCAATATATTTGGAAAACGTCTTCATTTAGTGTTTCCTACATTTTGAAAGCTATTCTTTGTAGCGAGACAACCCCTTTAAGTAGAAATCCACGGCGCTCGCACAGGTACTTAATGCAATAATGAAGAGACTTTTATTCCACCAGTTATACAGTTATACCCAATAGTTTAGATTCTGCTCCATAGCAACTTATTTGTAGTAGGAAGAAATAATAAGGCAGAGTGTTTTTCCCCCAAATTTCTAAGTTATGCCTTCCACAATGGTACCCTAGATGGCTGCTGACTCTAGCTACTCCATGTACTGATTGGGAAAGGGTGGCATTATAAAACCTGCATGTGTTCCCAGGATCTTCTTTCAAAGGTTTCCCAGCAACTGTGGTCAAGCAGAATACTTTTTTTTGTGGCGCAGCGCTCTTCTGCACCGTCAGCACCCTATGTAAAAATACCCTACCAGAAGTTTCACATAGGATTGCAAATTCCATATTGTCAAGTGATTTCAAATGCTAAAGCACCTTAAGTAAATGCAATGGCTGTAAACGACAATCACACCCCCTTGGTTAAATAAAGCCAAAAGCAGCTCGTTCACTTGAAAGTGCTACCTTAGATTTGCAGGATTCTCCATATTAAGTAAGACGACCAATACAGCAGCTAATAATGTCCTCCAAAGTGAATGACACGTACACATTCTAGAGCTCTGCACCCGCTAAACATAGTATAGAAATCCGAGTCCGTACAACATGAAAAAGGACTTGTCACTCGCCAGAAGGCACCAGGGCTCTCCCTGTGATAAATTACCATGTTGGTGACCAATTCCACACCATCTGCTGTCACAGCAGCATTGCTCATCCATGCAACTATATTACAGAGAGTGAAAAATGAGATGCACATACATTGAGGTACCCAGAAAACTGGAAAGCAACCAGAAACGTCCAGCTCAGTAATACAGTCCCCGGTACCAATGTAAACCCTGCTCTAGAACATACGCCAACACGACTTGCTGGTTATGGATCAATAACTATAGTGGTCATCCCTATAATGTATAGACCTTACATTGGTTTTGTAGACTGCGGTCTGTTCTTCAGGCCAGAGGCGTAACTTGAAGCTCTGGGGCCCTAGTGCAAAAAGTGAAATGGGCCCCCCAGCTACCATGTGCCACTTACGATGCTGGCATCTCCTTATGTGGTGGGAGGGCTTTTGGGACCCCTCAATCTTCAGGGCCCAGTAGCGACTGCTACCTCTGCACCCCCTGTAGCTACGCCCCTGCTTCAGGCCATATCATATTATGTGTGCAGTATGTTTTTGTAGATTATGTTGACTAAGGTAATGGCAGCAAAAGAATAATGTTTCTCATTGAGTGCTATGATAAGCAGCTGTTTACCTTGGCGTACAGTATGTGACGGGAGAAGGAAGGGACCTGTCAAAAACAAAAGTGAATGGGGGCCGGGCCAGAGCGCTTTAGAAGCATGCGCAGGCCAGCGGGAACTTATAAAGCACCAGGCGTATAGCACGGTACGTGCCGCTATACACCTGCAGGAAGCTGTGTGAACCTACCCTTAGTACATATGAATAAAAAATAAAACACAAATCCTTACATGACTGTGTTGAAGGAAAAATAAAAAAAAAGTTACTGCTCTTTTAATGAGACACAAATGAGCAAAATAAAAAAAAATGCTTTGTCTTTAAACCCTTAACGACCGCCCTCCGACTTTTGACGTCGGCTGGTGCGGGTCGTTAATCTACATTGACGTCTTTTGGCATCGGGGTTTGTGGCGCCCGGACGCTGGGATCGGGGCTGTGCTACACAGCCCCGATCCCAGAGCATCTCCTGTGAGCACCGGGAAGCGAGGGAACCCCCGCAACTCCGTGCTTTAACCCTGTGATTGCGGCGGTGCGTTACCGCAGCGCAATCAAAGGGTTTCCCTGCTCTGTCGGGTGATTGGAACACCGGTGACCCGACAGAGCCCGGGGAACGGCTGCACAGTCAGCCCTGGGGACCAAGAGTGGCCCCAGAGCTGTCTGTGTATGAAGTCAGTGACCTGGACACACTGTGTGCTGTCCTGATCACTGCCTGTGTCAGACTGACACAGATTATAATGTATTAGCGTATATGAATATGCTAATAAATTACTAAGTGTAAAAAAAAAAATTTAACAGTTCTCCCTTCATGGGATTAAAAAAAAAGTAAAAAAAAATAAAAAGTGTAAAAAAAATGAATAAAAAAATAAAAATAAATATTTAATAAAAAATAATTGTGCTATCCTTATCAGATATAAAGCCCACATATCAATCAAGTTTGGAAAGGGAATTGGGAATATCAATTTCAGAAGCTGACTGGCAGAAATCAAGTACTCTGACCTACAAATCCATTGTGGCTTGTAGACTACAAGAGTTGAACTTTAAAGTATCATCGCGTTGGTACAGGGTACCGTCGCTGCTGGCCGCCATTTACCCTCAAGCAACTAGCGTCTGTTGGAGATGCGGGAAGGCTGAGGGGACGACGTCCCACATTTGGTGGGGATGCCCAACAGTGCGGGCCTTCTGGTCCGAGGTGTTACGGGTCATAGATTTGGTTACAGGGATCAGGTTGCGAAATGAGCCTTCAGTGGTGCTTCTGCAAATAATCCCTTTACCCTTGCATGTTCTTAGGGGCCACATTCTCATCGTTATGCTCAGTGCAGCTAGGGCTTTGATTCCGCGCTTGTGGAGGTCGACGGAGACTCCCTCCATATCTGCCTGGTTTACCGAGCTCTCCTCTATTCAGCGTATGGAGGAGATACGTGCCGATCATAATCAGTCCCACGATAAATCTGTGGCTACTTGGTCGAGCTGGCTGATGTTTAACAACTCGGCGGATTACGCACAGGTCCTAACCACATAGAGACATGTATCTCTCAGCTGCGGGGATATAAGTGGTCAGGGGGCAGTGTCAGGTGACCGTTTCTTATGTCATTTAGGGAATCCCCCATACTTCCTGGATTGCAGACACTCTTCAAGCATTTTAACTCTATGTTATGGTCGACGGTAGTTTTTAGGTTCTCTTCACTTATTACTTATTTCTTTTTTTACTCCACAAAGGTTAGTTTTTGTGCCTTCAATGGCAATATCCACCCAAAATAGACCAGATATTATCTAATCCCTCAAAGGTGGGGGCATTATCGGACAGCCTGATATCGTACTGTATAGCCCAGATATGGGGATTGACACGTATGCTTATGATTAAAGGAGGCGATGTCTCTTGGTGAGGGAACAGGTGACTATGGAGTTGGATGTATTGCTACTTACTGTGTATGTGACATTGTTGTACAACTGTGGACGTTGTCTGAGGATATGTTGCAGAAAATTGTACTACATGTTTGTTTTTCAATAAAGCCTTTTTGAATACGAAAAAAAAAATAATTGTGCATATATTACACACACAAAAAAACCCTACACATATTAGGTATCCACACGACCGTAATAACCTGTAGAATTAATCTAACAAATTATTAAGTGTTAAATGTGAATGGTGTAAAAAAAAAAAAAAAACCCACATTTTTAAAAAAATGTAAAAAAATTCTGCAATTATTTATAAGTGAATTTAAACTATTCCCTCGAATAAAACGAGGCCTTTTACAACTGCGTCATTGAAAAAATAAAAAAGCTACAACTGTTGAAACGCAAGGAGGCAAAAACTAAAAAAATGTTCTGGTCATTAACTACTTTTCAGGCGTTCGGCATAAGAGGTTAAAGGATTAAATTGATAAGCAAGTTATTTTGTGAATCCAGAGGCTTTTACATCGGCCTCCATCAAGTTACAGAGAGCGCTGGGTTTCCCACTTGACAGCCTAACAAGCTATACGCTGCAGCTGTCCTGCTCTGGAAGGCGTTTTTATTGTGACTTGATGGAGGCCGATAGATGCCAAAACTGATGTAAAAACATCTGGATTCACAAAATAACATCCATGTCATTGAATTATGCATTATTGAGAGCTGCTCAGCTTATGTAACCTGCTGACTGTACATACAATACAAGATCAGTCATTTCTGATCAGAAAGATAAATTCTGCTCTAGATTCACTAACTCACATCCTTAAAGGGGTTTTGCCACGAAGTAAAATTGACGTGGGAAGTTTGCAAATGAAATAATAAACAATTGTCACCAGTCATCACTATTAAAAATTCTGCACCGTTTTTGTTTTAGCTGCTCCTTTAGTGATCCATTGTTTACAGCTCGTCTCCAGGGGATACGACCAGAGCTGAGAGCTTCTCAGTCCTGGTCGCACATGCTCAGACATCACCTCTCCTCTCAGGCAGCTACTGAGTGTTCAAACCCCAGGTGCTGTCACTCTACTCCCGTCCTCTGTGCTCCTTAGTAATTAGTGAAACTGTGCAAATAAATAAAAAGAAACCTCAATGAGGTTTGTGCATTGTTAAAGAAAAAAAAAATCACAGGTTTGGTTCCTGCAGGGTTTTGAACCTAGGACCCTTGTGCCTGGAGGCAAAAGCTTTACCTCTCAGCTCCTCACAATGCTTTACATAAACAGACCTTTCTTTGACTACAGAGAGGAAAGGCCTGGTGATGTCATCCTGTTGGGTCACATGATATGCAATTCAAACAAATCACACACGCCCCCTTCTGAGCAGACAGAGCTGAAGAGCTGGATGCAGGAGGTATGAAATGAGATCGTGGCAATACCCCTTTAAGCTGTGTTCTCACCATGCAGTTTCACAGAGCCACGGTCAGCTTTAGACTCACACTTCCTCGTCAGGCTGTGGGGCGGAGGATCTATAGCAGTGATTGACATATCAGCTTTGCTGTTCCTAGTTGAGCCAGTTACAGTGACAAGACTGCAGGAGATTTATAAAGTGTACTATACAAAGGCTACAGAGCTCTAAAGGCTTAAAGCCTGTCATTTAGTTAGGTAAACAAATTCTGTTTTACAGTTAAAGGGGTTGTCTCACTACAAGGATTGCTGCTTTTTATATTAAAGATCTTGCAAAAACAAGTCACTTTGCAATATGTGTCCATTAACAGTGTCCTACCTATTCCTAGATATCCCCCCTTGTATGGGCTGTACCAGCTCTTCAGGTCGCTATAGTTACAGACCTGTTCAATCTCTCCTGATAGGCTGCAAGCACTGGTTGCTATAGCTACAGACCTGTTCAATCTCTCCTGATAGGCTGCCAGCGCTGCTTGCTATAGCTACAGACCTGTTCTCTCTCTCCTGATAGGCTGCCAGCACTGGTTGCTATAGCTACAGACCTGGCTTCTACTGCAGCCTAGTAGAAGCCAATAAACACGCCCCTGAATTCAAAATGAAAGCAAGAAAACAGGACTGAGTTAAGATTAATGTAGTGAGACAACCCCTTTAAGACTCTGCAGGGAGTGACTTGCCATGGTTGAACTAACTGATGGCAGCTTGGATTAATCAGATACGTGACAGAAGAGAGAGATGTTGGTAGAGGTGGTCGGCAACTGGAGAAACTTGTGTGCTCTAAGAGGAGATAAAATCTTCTCTATCTCCTGACCAAAGCAAAATCAAAACAACAATGTATTTGGTAATAGTCTACATTTTCCTTTCTCCACATGGTAAAAGCCAAATAGTTATAGTGAGAAATTCCCTTTTAAAAATGATTTCATCTTGAATCTTGTATAAAGCAGCAGAAATCAAATTGTTATTCCTGTGACTTTACTTTAGAAAAAAACAGCATGTGAATGCAGCATAAGATGAGAAACTGATCCAGAAAAATTTTGATTTTTTTATATTTGGAATCAAATAAACATATTTGATAACAAATTAACATTTGTCACCTCAGCTTGGAACAGTGCATGAGAACAGTCTGAGGTAAGGTTTTCTTCGACCCTACTTACTATGTATATAAAGTAATCAGAGTGCTTCGACCCAAAACAGATCGGGTTATATAGTGTAAAATCCAAGCCAAGTGGAAACTACCTAAACGACACATGATTTGTTACCACTGAAGCCACAGATGGGATCGTATGGTAGCAGTTACATCAATAATTTTAGGATATGCTTATCAGTAGCACTTGATGTATTATTTATACCCTGAGAGTTTCAGTGTGAAATGACCTATATAAAAAGATTGATGAAAAAGGTACAAAATTACATAGACACACAAAAAAGATATTTCCATAGAAAAAGCTCTGCTTTAGGTTGTTATTGGCCTCTGTTTAGTGCGTATGCCAGAAAAAACTGCTGCACGTCATGCTGATCATGTCCAGAAGGTTGTGTTAACCCAAGAGAGGTAAAAAGACCGTCCTCTTGGCCTCTCTCAGTCCAGTGTACCGTAAAAAAAAGGACACTATTCCGTATAACGGTAACCAATAAAAATGCATAAAGCACAGTACACGTTCTCTTAAAGAGAACCTGTCACATAGTTTTTGCCCCCCCCTTGCTGAGGACAGCACAAGCCAGTGTCAGACCTGCTGTTTCCAGCGCTGTGTCCCTTATTCTGTAAGATGCTGTAGTTTTAGAGCATTTAAAGGGAACCTGTCACATAGGTTGTGCCCCCCTTGCTGAGGGCAGCACAAGCTAGTGTCAGACCTGCTGTTTCCAGCGCTGTGTCCTGTATTCTGAAAGATGTTGTAGTTTTAGAGCATTTAAAGGGAACCCGTCACATAGGTGATGTCCCCCTTGCTGAGGGCAGCACAAGCCAGTGTCAGACCTGCTGTTTCCAGCACTGTGTCCTGTATTCTGTAAGATGTTGTAGTTTTAGAGCATTTAAAGGGAACCTGTCACATAGGTGATGTCCCCCTTGCTGAGGGCAGCACAAGCTAGTGTCAGACCTGCAGTTTCCAGCGCAGTGTCCCTTATTCTGTAAGATGCTGTAGTTTTAGAGCATTTAAAGGGAACCTGTCACATAGGTTGTGCCCCCCCTTGCTGAGGGCAGCATAAGCTAGTGTCAGACCTGCTGTTTCCAGCGCTGTGTCCTGTATTCTGTAAGATGCTGCAGTTTTAGAGCATTTAAAGAGAACCTGTCACATACGTTATGCCCCCCTTGCTGAGGGCATAAGCTAGTGTCAGACCTGCTGTTTCCAGCACTGTGTCTTGTTATTCTGTAAGATGTTGTAGTTTTAGAGAAGTTTAAAGGAAAACCTGTCACATAGGTTGTGCCCCCTTGCTGAGGGCAGCATAAGCTAGTTGGGCAGACCTGCTGTTTCCCGCACTGTGTCCTGTTATCCTGTAAGATGTTGTAGTTTTAGAGCATTTAAAGGGAACATGTCACATAGGTGATGTCCCCCTTGCTGAGGGCAGCACAAGTTTGTGTCAGACCTGGGTTGTTTTCCAGTGCTGTGTCCCTTATTCTGTAAGATGCTGTAGTTTTAGAGCATTTAAAGGGAACCTGTCACATAGGTTGTGGCCCCCTTGCTGAGGGCAGCATAAGCTAGTGTCAAACCTGCTGTTTCCAGCGCTGTGTCTGTATTCTGTAAGATGCTGCAGTTTTAGAGCATTTAAAGAGAAAACCTGTCACATAGGTTGTGCCCCCCTTGCTGAAAGGGCAGCATAAGCTAGTGTCAGACCTGCTGTTTCCGCGCTGTGTCCTGTATTCTTTAAAATGCTGCAGTTTTTAGAGCATTTTAAAGAGAACCTGTCACATACGTTTGCCCCCCTTGCTGGAGGGCAGCACAGGCTAGTGTCAGACCTGCTGTTTCCAGCACTGTGTCCCGTTTTTTCTGTTTAAAATGTTGTAGTTTTAGAGCATTTAAAGGGAACCTGTCACATAGGTTGTGCCCCCCTTGCTGAGGGCATAAGCTAGTGTCAGACCTGCTGTTTCCAGCACTGTGTCCTGTATTCTGTAAGATGTTGTAGTTTTAGAGCATTTAAAGGGAACCTGTCACATAGGTTGTGCCCCCCTTGCTGAGGGCAGCATAAGCTAGTGTCAGACCTGCTGTTTCCAGCACTGTGTGCGGTATTCTGTAAGATGTTGTAGGTTTAGAGGATTTAAAGAGAATCTGTCACATAGTTGATGTCCCCCTTGCTGAGGGCAGCACAAGCTAGTGTCAGACCTGCTGTTTCCAGCGCTGTGTCCCTTATTCTGTACGATGCTGGAGTTTTAGAGCATTTAATGCTCAAATCTGTTTTCAGCCAGAAAAGAGTCATGAAAAGAGTCCATTTTATACCCCGCCCACCTCAACTGATTAACACACACGTGTCAAACTGTGGCCCTCTAGCTGTTGGGAAACTACAACTCCCATGATGCATTTATATAATCTATAACAGTGGGCATGATGGGAGTTGTATTTTCCCAACAGCTGGAGGGCCACAGTTTGACACCCCTGGATTAACCTAGTACTTTGAATAGGTAGAAACATGAGAATAACTGTCAGGTGGGCGGGGCTAGCATTTGGCGGGCGGGGCTAGCATTTGGTGGGCGGGGCTAACACCTGCGAAATGAATAACATTTGACCATTAAATGCTCTAAAAACTCCAGCATCTTACAGAATAAGGGAGACAGCGCTGGAAACAGCAGGTCTGACACTAGCTTGTGCTGACCTCAGCCAGGGGGGCATAACCTATGTGACACAGGGGCGTAGCTACAGGGGGTGCAGCGGTATCAGTCGCTACCGGGCCCAGCAGCCTGAAGGGGCCCAAAAGCCCTCCTGCCACATAAGGAGATACCAGTATTGGAAATGGTGCATGGTAACTGGGGGGGGCCCATTTAACTTTTCGCACCAGGGCCCAAGAGCTTGAAGTTACGCCTCTGATGTGACAGGTTCTCTTTAACATGGGAGCCTATGGGTGACAGTGCCACTGTGTGGCTTCTGGGCAGGTATATGTTGAGTGTTTATCCAGGTAGAGATGTCAAACAGAGGACAATAACTATATGTGAGCATAGCTGGAACATAAGGGTATTTTTTTTTTTAATTCTCTTCGAACCTCTGCTCTTTACTGGATATTCCAAAGCAGGAGTTGTTACTGCAGGTTAATGTTGTGTGACTTTCTTCTTTCAAAGCAGGCGGCTTTTGTTGCAAGGTGCTAGTTCTTAAAGAAGGACATTGAGTTATTCAACAAAAAGGAGCCTTAAACACGGACTCCTACAAAAATTAAAAAGTAAATCCCAGCATCTCCTCCCCCCCCCCCCAAAAAACCCCCAATATATCCTGAAGCATCTGTTCTCAGATCTGCATTGCACAACTTTTCTTATTCCTCCAGGGAATGTATGAAGAAATTGACAATATGGCTTCACCACTCCTCGTCTCGCGCATTGAAGGCTTATAAATATAAATGAGAAAGCAAGAAAAAGAGGGAAAACAGTGAACAGAACTGAGACCAAAATAACAATGGGTTGTCTAAGTTCGGAACGGAGTATCTGTCATTTCTTGTAGCTTTGAGTCGTCATTTAGACGATGTAAATTCAGGTTTAAAGGGGATTTCTCACTACATTGATTCATCTCACCTCAGTCCTGTTTTCTTGGTTTCATTTTGAATTCAGGCTCGTGTTTACGGGTTTCCACTCGGCTGCAGTAGGAGCCAGGTCTGTAGCTATAGCGACCAGTGCTGGCAGCATATCAGGAGAGATCAAACAGGTCTGTAGCTATAGCGACCAGTGCTGTCAGCCTATCAGGATAGATCAAACAGGTCTGTAGCTATAGCAACCAGTGCTGGCAGCCTATCAGGAGAGATCAAACAGGTCTGTAGCTATAGCAACCAGTGCTGGCAACCTATCAGGAGAGATCAAACAGGTCTGTAGCTATAGCAACCAGTGCTGGCAGCCTATCAGGAGAGATCAAACAGGTCTGTAGCTATAGCAACCAGTGCTGGCAGCCTATCAGGAGAGATCAAACAGGTCTGTAGCTATAGCAACCAGTGCTGGCAGCCTATCAGGAGAGATCAAACCGGTCTGTAGCTATAGCGACCTGAGGAGCTGATGCAGCCCATACAAGAGGGGATATCTAGGAATAGGTAGGACACTGTTAATGGACACATATTGCAAAGTGACTTGTTTTTGCAAGATCTTTAACATAAAAAGCAGCAATCGTTGTAGTGAGACAACCCCTTTAAATCTTTATTGCGAAAATGAATGTCTTTCTGCATTTGGATTCCTTATTGTATAGTTGATAGAATTATAAATTCCAATCTTGTTCATCACCTAAAACAACATTTGTGCAGAATGTGCAGTATGGAAATAGTATTTTTTAAAAATCTATAGGCGATAAAATTGAATCAATAAAATATGCCAGGTACGGAGGGAAGAAGAAGCGCCAGACTGCCTGTTGATTATCACTCGACTGCAAAAATAACATTGACCTCCGACAAAGAGGAAAAAGGAAACGAAATTTCGCCTTTCGCCAACACATCATGTTCATTGGCAGCTTTACATAAATGACCAGTGACATGAAGCCTCCGAGCGTCTCATAGGATACTGCTGCTGTACAAGCAAAAGGTGTGTAGCTGTACAATGAGTGTCACCGAGATGGAGGTGATTGACAGATGAATGGGGAAAGTTCTCCTCACCAGGAGATGATGAAAGGCTCTCTGGTACCACTGGTATTACTCTCCCTGAGATAAGGTTGGGCAAAGCTGAGGCTCCGTGTTACATGGTGCTACCTCCATTAAATGTGACCAATGCTTATACATTCAGAGGGAACATTTCTCAATGGAGAACATCGGCTTTTGTGACGTAAAGTAAACTCAATGAGCGGCTAATAAACCTGTGGATTAGGCTATGTTCACACGGGGTAATTTCGGCGCGTATTTGCGCTCTAATACGGACGAGATGCGCCGAAATTACAGTAATCCATAGCTCTCATAGAGAACTATGGATGACGCCTCCTCTCCCCGCTCGTACAATACGATCGTATTGTAGGCGCGGGGAGATAAGTGACGTCAATTACTTGCGGCGAATACACGCCGCGAGTAGTGAATGTCAATGGGGCCGGCGGGCCCTTTTATTTGTGGTCCCTTTAATAACTTTGGACCACCTGGCTCTTTACGATAAATTTTTCCACACTAAGTCCCACAATGAAGTGTTTTGTGGGACATAGAAACAGGTCTTTATTTTTAGGGCTTTTTTTTATCTAGGGTTTAGGTTCCGGACAGGGCCGCCCTTCTCGGGGCGTATCCCCTGTGTGTCTATAGGGCGAGCTAGGCTATTTAGGGTTAAGATAGATTTCCACCCTTTTTTTTGCTCTAGGGTTTATCCCTCTCTGTTGTTGTTCTCCTCTTTTAAGAAGTTATCATTAAAAGTGAAGTTTTAATACATGATATTTTTTGGTTAGGTCTTTTTTGATTATTCACGTAGTTGGCTGGGGAATTTTCTATAACTATTAGCCTTTAGTACCACCATAATTGTGTATTTTCGGCGGGCTGCCAGCCCCCCCCCCCCCCCCCCCCGACGCCGCGGGAGTACGCGCGTACTAGCACAAGCTCCCGAAAGACACGATGTACTGCGGCGTGTACTGTACACGCCGCAGTACATCGTGTGAACATAGCCTTAGGCTGTGTGTTCTATAGTGAAGCTATTATAAAGGGTAATGCACATAGCCACATTACAGCGCGTTGCACTACTGAGTCTATACTCAGCTTCTGAATTTCTATGAAGGCATTGCAGTATTATGGAAACAGATGCAAACAGTTGCAGTGCTGAATATGACACATTGCTGAAGTGGGACTCTATATGCCAACACAAACCATGCCTTGCTTTACTAATTTATCAAAAAAAATGCATTAAAAGTGATTTCCTAATTTATGTGCATCACTCAAATGTCTCTTTTGCAAGTGGGAGCAATTTGAGTAATAGGTAAAATAAACCAAGGGAAACCAAATTCTCACAGCAGCTCCCAACGTCAAAATAATCCATTAACATCTCCTCTGTGGAGGAGTGTAAGAGGGGCGAAAACCATGGCCATCAGGCGACAGCCCCTCTACAACCGAAACTGCAGGCAGCCTAAGGGGCCGTTTACATGGCACAGGACAAATACCGATGGGGAAATCCCGACCGGTATTTGCTCTGTTTTTGGGTTTTTCTCTGCGGTTTGTGGAGAAAAGCCCTCCCCCTTTGCACCGACTTGTTCATGTTCTGCTCGAAAAACAGGCGGAAAAATGAACATGTTCAATGTTTTTCGGACCGCCGGCGGTGTAAAAAACTGTCCGGTGGAAAACCCGAGCGGTGGGGACTGCTGCACCGATTTTCTGTGTTAAAGTTTGACAGCCAATCACCGCTATAGACCCACCCACAGCCTGAAAAGGAAGTGGGAGAATCTGTGAAACAGCCAGATGGAAAACCTCTCTAGAGTTGGATTGGTTTGATCCTTGGGTAGTGATGGGAGGTTACAGTGGGTTTAGGCAACATTAATAATCACACATTTTATTCAGGTCAACGGAGGCCTTCACAAAGAGATAATGCCCTTTTATGTAACCACACAAATGAACCACAAGTACCCATTGGTTGGGCCCTGTACATACTCAGTCCCACACTCCACTTTGCCAACCCTGTGCCTCCCCCTTTAACTTGATTGATAGCTCCTTAGTAAGAGAGACATTGGATAGTAAAGGGGGCATTTAATCAAGTTGAATGAGGATGTGGGGACTGGGAATCTGTCACCCTTTAAAGGGGTTCTCAGACTAATACAGTGTAGCAAAAGCAAGAGAATGTACTCCCCTGATAAATCCCCTGCTCCAGCGCCATCAATTCTGCAATCCCCGATGGTCTTCGTTTTTTTTCGGCTACAGCAATGACATGCCATTACAGCAATGCAACTGCTGCAGCCAGTCTCTGGTGTAAGGCACAAGACCAGTAACTTTCGACAGATCATATATAGTGGCCACAATATAGTGGCGTGACCCCTGTGCACAGAACAAGCTGATTGACTGCAGACCACTGATCTCACCACATCATTTTCTGCGTCACTGCAAACACAGAAAGGGACGTAAAATTGCGCTATAAAATCATATAGAAATGTCTGTTACAGATTTGTACCCGAACCTTCCACCTGGTCCATGGGACTCTTTGTACCACAATTTTAAAGGTTGCAGCCAAACTGAAGAAAGAAAAATAATGGCCCATGATTTGCTTGCATAAAGTGAATTAAAGGCAATTCATTTAATTCTATATATAGCAACATGCATGCAATCTGAGGGATTGCTAGGATAGTACAACAAAACGTCTGTACCTCAAGGACCTTCGAAGGAGAGGAATACAGCTCTGGAAAAAATTAAGAGCCCACTGCACAGTTTTCTAAAGATCAGCCTCTCTACATGACCGACGGCCATTCCATTCCAGTGTCAGGTGAATTCCAACCAAAGTCCACCTCATTCTACTTAATGTGCTTCTGATGAAGTGATCACCTGAACCAAATCTTATTTAATGAAGGAAAGTATAAAAAAAAACCCTGCTGTGGTCTTCACAATCCTCTTGCGATAGGACAAGCTGCATGACAAAACAAGTGCTAGGAATAGGCCAAAAGGAATTTGAATGAAAAAAATCACTGTTACCATGCCGAAGGAGTTGAAAAGAAAACTCTTCCTGACTTAAAACATTAGTCTTATTGTTTCTAAGGAAATCTGAATTTGTTTTCTTTGAATTATTTGAGGTCTGACAGCTCCGCTGCTTCTTTTTTTAATTTTGAAGATTTCTCATTTACTGCAAATAAATACATTTTTATGCTTTGAATTTCGGAGACATGTTGTCAGTAGGTTATATAATAAAATAACAATGTACATTTTTCTCAAAAATACAGAGAAAAATCAGAGAAACTGAAAAATTTGCAGTGGTCTCTTAATTTTTTCCAGAGCTGTATATGGTGGTCAATAGACCCGCCTCTGATGCATCCATCAATGACCACGCAAGCTCGTTAGGCCATTGGTGGACACATTCGAAGAGTCTTTATATATATATATATATATATATATATTATATATATATATATATATATATATATATATATATATATACATACACAGTTATACATAAATCCACCGCAAACCACAAGGAAAGTTGCTATTAAAGGGTATTTATTCACAGTCAGCCAGAAAAGGATTATTTTGAGTATTGCACTCTATTCGTACATTTGTTATAATCACATGAAAAATTACAGATGGTACATATATGCGGAGGTATTGCGAACCAATCGATTTCTAATTCCTAATACGACGTTTCGGCTCCAGGAGCCTTTATCAAGAGACATCTTAGTATAATAGAGATGAGGTATGATGGATGTGGCCAATAGAATCGATATAGACGCGCCACTGTGGAGAAAATAAGAGTTCAAGTCCACACCTGGAGAATCTGTGAATGTAATAAGGCTCGTGTGGTAGGAGACAGGACAATACGTCCGGAGGAATGGAGGAGAAGCCGGCCGAAACGTCGTATTAGGATTTAGACATCAATCAGTTCGCAATACCTACGCATATATGTACTATCTGTAATTTTTCATGTGATTATAACAAATGTACTAATAGAGTGCAATACTCAAAATAATCCATTTCCGGCTGACTGTGAATAAATACCCTTTAACTCCTTAACGACCGCGCACAGTCTTTAGACGGCGGGCATTTCAGGTCGTTCTTCTGCAGCGACGTCTTTTGACGTCGCTGCAGACATCGGAGTTTGCGGCGCAAATTGTGCTGGGATCGGGGCTGTGCTACACAACCCTGATCCCAGAACATGTCCTGCGAGCACCGGGGTACGGAGGAAACCTCCGCAACCCGATGCTTTATCCCTTTGATTGCGGCGGTGCGTTACCGCAGCGCAATCAAAGGGTTCCCTTTCTCTGTCGGGTGATCGGAGCACCCGGTCACCCGACAGAGCTCGGGGAACGTCTCCACAGTCAGCTCTGGGGACCTAGAGTGGCCCCAGGGCTGTCTGTGTAAGAAGCCAGTGATTAGGATGCACTGTGTGCTGTCCTAATCACTGCCTGTGTCAGACTGACACAGATTAGCATGTATTAGCATATATGAATATGCTAATACATTAGTAAGTGTAAAAAAAAAAATAAATAAATAAAAAATGTAAAACAGTTCTCCCTTCATGGGAGTAAAAAAAAAAGTACAAAAAACCCCATAAAAAGTGTTAAAAAAAGAATAAAAAAAATAAATAATAAAATAAAAATAAATATTTAATTAAAAATAATTGTGCATAAATTACACACACATATTTGGTATCCACACGACCGTAATAACCTGTAGCATTAATCAAACAAGTTATTAGTGTGAAATGTGAATGGTGTAAAAAAAAAAAAAAAAAAAAAAAAAATTTTTTTTTTTAATTTAAAAAAATACTGCAATTATTTATAAGTGAACTTAAACTATTCCCCCATAAAGTACAACTCGTCTCGAATAAAATGAGGCCTCGTCCAACTGCGTCGTTGAAAAAATAAAAAAGTTACAACTGTTGAAACGAATGGAGGCAAAAACGAAAAAAATGTTCTGGTCATTAACTACTTTTCAGGCGTTCGGCTTAAGGGGTTAGTAGCAACTTTCCTTGTGCGTTGCGGTGGATTTATGTGTATATATTGAATATATACCTTTTGGTCTTCTTCCACCTATTATAGCACCCATCGTCCTAATTTGGTGTGCAGAACCATTTACTTTTAAATTACATTCGAAGAGTCGGCTGCCTCGCGGACACACCATGCATTCTTACCCCGAGTTATTGAACCTGCTAAACACTGCAAATGCCACGTTGCCTCTGGATAGTCTAATTGGCATTCCACACACTTTCATCACATAGAGCATCTAATCAATGCACCTAGATAAATAGGTCTACCCAATGACAGATGCCCTTTAAAAATACAAGAAACTGCTTTACAGAAACAGTATTAGTGCGTGTGCTACAATCATCGACGCGTCTTCCATCATATCTGAAACCGGTCCCATGGCGGCTCGGTACATCATAGAACGCAAAGCCCCGACCAGAAATTAAACTCCCTTCTCTACATCCCAGTAGCCAGCAATACAGCCGGCCAAGGGAGGCCGCACAGTGGCCAAATGCTTTCTCACAGCCACTGGGCACTTATTCAATTGCGATAAAAAACTGCAACGGGCAAAGATAAAATTCCCAATGAACGCTGCGTTTTATGGAAAACGGTGTACTTTCCGTTATCCTTACAATTAGGCTATGTCTACACTGCACAGCATTACCATCGTATTTTCGGCGCTTTTAGTTTTTTTTTAAAAGCGCCGAAGACACGATCGTTCGTGCGGCACCATAGTCGGCAATAGGAAAGACGAGCTGCAGTCTCCACAGCTCGTCTTTTCTCCTCTCGTCTTCTGGCACCGATTTATTATACAACATGTTGTATAATACGCCGGCTTTTTTTTTTAGTTTTTTTTTAGTTTTACAATTGTGTGAGCGACGTCAAAAAACGAGAAGCGACCGCGGTTTTTGCCCAAAACGTGACAAAAAACGCGGTCCTGCATCGGAGCCCTTGGCCTTGTGCTTCAACAAGGTGTAGACATAGTTGCTTGTGATCTTTTAATGGATATTAGTTGGTGATTATTAGAGGTATTGAAGGTTGTAATATCTGTATATTTATACACCAGTAGAGAAAGAGTGGTTAAAATTGGGGGGCATTTCTCTGTGCCCTGTGTTCAACTGTAAGTGTATTGTAGGGTGGAATAGGGTTATTGTGTATATAGGATAGGTTCCTGTAGGGGTCGTCCTTTTTGGGACGGGTTCCCCTTGATTGGTAGGCAGGGATATTAGTTAGGTCTTTTGTATAATTAGGTTAGTGTAGGGTTAAATAGGTGTGAGATCTATTTTTTTAGCGGCAATATTAAAAGTTATATTTTAGTCTAGTATTCTCTAGATGTGTTTATTTCTCTGAGATGTTTATGGAGATACGGAGTTGATTCATCTTTAGGATACCCAGTCCTCAATCAGCTTGGGGTTGTTGTGTTTTCCGCCGGCGTATTATACAACATGTTGTATAATACGCCGGCGCTTTTAGTTTTCTTGCCGTCTTCCCATACGATACAATTGTATGGGCGACGTCAAAAATACGAGAAACGACCGCGCAATACGTGACAAAAACCGCAGTCCTGCATCGGAGAAAAAATGGCCGCTTTCTGGCCGATGCATTGGAGACCTAGCCTTACAGTTATTACTCCTATATCATCGTTGGCTGGTGAGTATCACTATATGCCAGCACATTTACCAATGTGACCCTGCGCACAGGGCTAGTTAGTTTTGGAAGCGTTTAATTCTTCTCACTTTGCTCGTAGCTGTGCCAGTTCCACTGATTCTGTACAGTATAGTGTGGACATGAGAGGTACACAATGATCCGGCGGTTTTAACACGCACTCGACATTCCCTTCAGATTTTACGAAGCACAACTTGTGTCAAACTACAAACAGTAGCGCATGCAAAGAGGAACAGGCAAGAGTGGAGATAATGATTTTAGGAACTTTGCCATGAAAAGACCAAGTAAAGGTCAGTGTTCATCCAGAGGAGAGTTTTCTTGGCTTCCAATAACAATATTCTCTGTGAGAAGTATTTGGAGCATAGCAAATTATAATTTATCATTGTAACCTACTTTGTCAGTGTGTTTTTCTCATAGGATTTCTGCAAATGACTGTGATAAAAGGAGTAGGAAAAACAAAGTTTTTAGGAAAGAACTACATTGGTTAAGGGACATTTGTAAAGTATTTTTTAAACATGTTAAAGGGGAATTTCACCTTAAAGGGGTTGTCTCACTACAGGGATTGCTGCTTTTTACGTTAAAGATCTTGCAAAAACAAGTCACTTTGCAATATGTGTCCATTAACAGTGTCCTACCTATTCCGAGATATCCCCTCTTGTATGGGCTGCATCAGCTCCTCAGGTCGCTATAGCTACAGACCTGTTCAATCTCTCATGATAGGCTGCCAGCACTGGTTGCTATAGCTACAGACCTGGCTTAAACTGCAGCCTTGTGGAATCCAGTAATCACGTCCCTGTTTAGAGGGGCTTTCCAAAAGTAAAAAAAATGCTTGTTTGCTGTTAGGGGATGACAACTCCTCCCCCCCAAACTTGCCTTTAAGTCCCATTTGCTCAAGCGCCGCTGCTGGTTCTCATGATCCTGCCCAGGGCCATCTTTTCCATTTCCAGTTGCCTGGGGCCCCACAAGTAGGGGTATGCTTGTCCCAGGAATATAAGAAACATACCAATTCCATGGTTGGCGTTGCTTATTTTACTGTTTGTGTGTTTTTAGGATGTGCAAACAAATAAAAACCATGGTGGAGAAGGGAGCCAAAGACTCCCTGCCCTGCCAAATAGTCTTGTAGGCGTGGTAATATGGGTGTGCTTGGGAGTGGCTAGAGGCATGACCTAGTGTGAGGTCATGTATTTGGTCAGGGCCCACTGCAGTGCAGGGCCCAAAATACTACTGAGATGGCTCCGATCCTGCCCCTTAATGTCATCATATATTCTTCACATGACCCTGCAACTATATACATGTCACACAGCGTCTTGCTGGATATGCCACACACGACCACTGCGGCCTGCGGCTGGCTTCAGGGTCCAGTGAAGAATAAACGGTGACCTCATCGGCTGGGACCACCAGGGCCGGCAGCAGCGCTGGAACGTGCAGGGTTACAGGTTTTTTTTCTACTTTCTATCTTCCCCTAATGACTAACGAGCATGTTGAAATTTTGGAACACCCCTTAAAACTTGGCGAGCGGTGGTGCTCAGAGATGAGTCACTGAATCTGTCACTGCCTAAATCTCTAACCAAGCAGTCTCAATACAATGCCATTGATTTACATAATGCTTTGTAGGAAATTCAATTACAGCGTTTACAAGGTGTTGAATGTTAAGTGTCCGACCACTCGTAACCATTTCTTTCTAGTCTCATAAACCTAATTATCATTTAAAGGGAATGTGTCATCAAAAATGACATTGTTTAACTCACATTTTTATTTTCAACTCATTTTTTAAGAATTTTGGGTTATTTTTTTTTTTTTTAAATGTTCCAGATCACTTTCAATTTTTTTCAATAATTCTTAAGTCCTGCAGTTTTCACTTTGGCCACTAGGCCTAATTGTCTAACACTTCCTGTTCTGTACAGAAAGATTTTCAGTTGTCTGCTCATTTTCAGCACAAAGAGGGTCAAACTAAAAGGAGACACCAGTGTGAATAGATAACACAGGATCCACCAGTCACAGGAGGAGATGGTCACAGTTCACCCTTTCACCTCCCTGCACAGTGATTTCTTCCCAGGTCACAGAGCATGATTAGAAAACTCTCCTATAGAAGTGAATGGGACTGAGTCAGTCTTAAAGGGGTTTTGCCAGGACGTGCCTTATCTGCTAAGAAGCAAATGTAAACAAGCCACGGAGCTGAGAGAGAGAGAGAGAGAGACACAGCCAGAGCACAGAGCCATGCACAAGGGATCGTGTGAAATTTTCACTCAAATAATCAAACTACAACTAGTGGATTCTGTATACAAAAGACAACACCTTTTCTCCACAGCAGCTTGAATGCTTCTTCATGTTCTCTGTCATCAGATAAAGCAGGGATCTACTCAGATAATCACATTACAACTAGTGGATTCTGTATACAAAACACAACATATTTCTACCCGGTGCCTTGAAAGTTTCTGCAGCTCAGTCTCATCAGATAAGAAGCTTTCTCTGCGCAAGCCCGGCCAGCAGCTCGTCAGGTCGTTTCTAATAGAAGCTTTTAAGTAACTAAGGGCAGGAAAGGCAGCCTGTATCTCTCAGGCTTCACTTTTTTTAATCACATATATTTAGAAAAGTGATTAAATAACCATTTTGGAGGATCCCACGTCAACATTACATCGTGGCAAAACCCCTTTAAGTCTCCTATGTGCATGAAGCTGCTGTAAAGCATTTCTCTGACTGCTGTTAAAGCAGTGCAAAAAAGGCCTAGTGGCCAAAGTGAAAACTGCAAGACTCAAGATTTATTAAAAAAATATTAAAAGTGATATGAAAAATTTAAAAAAGCAAAAACAAAAAAACAACCAAAAATTCCTAAAAAATGTGTTGTTTAACATAAAAATGGGACTTAAACAATTACTCTTTTTTTGATGACACATTCCCTTTAAGAAGTTGTCTCCTGAAAGCAACCACTGTTCATATGCCCCGTGAGGGAAACGGTCGTCATGAAGCAGTATTCCCAATTCAGGAGAGCTGTTCCATAAGAATGGCCAGAATATGACACCAAACAGCTGCTGCACGGGAAAGATCTGTCAAGCTGATTTCTGTAATGGCTTCTATCTGAAAAATGTTAACTTTGATATAACAGCCCCTTTACAGTTTGTAACTAGCTGCACCGTTGTGTTCCCATGTAGTCGGTGCATAGCAAACTGCTACGTATTACCGCTTCATTGAAAGTGTGTCACCATTGAGTGGTTGGGCGTGCTGCTGTGCAGTGAAAAATAAAAATTGAATCTGGCTTTTTGGTGCTTCAGATCGTCTTAAATTCCAGAAAGAATACTCGATCACACGGATAAGTGAAGGCATATCTTAGGCACTTAGCCTGTAAATTTAGTTTTTGAAGAATAATGCCTCGTGACTCCAAGAGATAGTTAATGGGGTTATCCGGGAGTTTAAAGATTTCATAGCACACTATTAACAGCATTTATATTGAAAAGTAAAGATATTCCACTACCTTCATGTGTGTCTTTTCTTTGCCTCCTTAGTCATCTATCATAAGATCCACTATTTGCAGTGACAATTCCTACTTGTGAGAGTGTCAGCAGTTCACCAGCATCTCTTTCCTACAAGTCCCAGACTGCACCGCAATCTAGGACTTCCTTTCACAGTTACATAGTTAGTATGATTGAAAAAAAGACACGTGTCCATCAAGTTCAACCAAGGGTGGGGAAAATGTGGGTGAAGGGAGGAGGATAAGGACTTCAAGCCCAGCCTCCCCACTGGTGAATGCCCTGAAACCCACAAGGCAAGAACCAATCTGCTCCAGGGAAGACCCCATCTATGACCCCAGAGCCTCCACCAGCCAGGATCCAGAATGTTACATAGCTACGTACGCATTAATATTCTTTCATTTCAGGTAGTGATCGAAGCCTTTCTTGAAACTCCCAACTGTTCCTGCTGTGATCAACTCCTCAGGCGGCTATTCCACAGAGTCTATGTGCTGCCATTAGTGTGTAATCCCCCAGCTCTGTACTTGCTGTCATGATAATGATGATAGCTAGGACTCATAAGTCACTATGTAAATTGTACAGATCTGCAGTCATCAATTTCATGTCAGCATTACATGTGTGTATGACATAACGTTCATTGGGGCCATATGAATAATGAATGTCACATGGTTTGTAGGAGAAAGTGGGAAGGGAGGACATGGCTCTCTGGCTGGTTCTGCACAGCAGAACAAGTAAATTATTTTTAATAATTATGTATTATAAAGTTTAATACAGTTATGAGCTTTATAGCAAATAAAAAGTCTGGGGGAATCCCTGTAAGCTGCAAACAAAGGTATTCAAAGGTCTTATTCACCCAGTGCTTACTAAAATAGTATAGTTGTAACAAATCAGTTATACAGTCTTCTTTCTACTGCTATCTCACACACAGGCAGAGTACAGTATAAAATAATTTTTGCCTACTATTTTTTTTCCTTTTTGCTATGGGGTCCTTTAGGTGACTTATGCCATCAGAGGAATACACTGGGAACTTCTCCCAATGGATAGCAACAAAGAAATGTGAACAGAGCCAAAGCACCAATAAAAACCTACATTGAGCACAACGAGCATTCAATTATGCGTCATTAAAGTAATCATTTGAAATCCATTACTACTGCCCTAACTACAGTTTGACAATGGAACATATAATCAGTTTATCAGTGCAATTATGTCGACCATCAGATAAAATAGCATAAAAAAAAAATAAAAAAAAAAAGAGTTCATCACGATGAAGACGCCATTACTTTTTCTGTCAGAAAGAAAAAAACATTTTTATTTTAATGTGTGTGTCCGTCACATAAAGTGTAAATTTACTAACACTTTCCAACTATTGTAGGAATAATAGCAGGTACCACACTATTTCCCAACTTACCTGCACCATATTAGAAAGTACAACATACAACTGACATACCACTCTGTCATCATAGAAGCATCCAAATAAGATTCTGAAAATAAGCTTAACAAGGTTAGAAGTATTTGTCACATAGCAAAGGTCCGAAATTTGACCAAATCTGGTCTTTATGTAGTGTCCTTGAGCACAAACGGCACTGAACAGTAAGACCATATTAGCCCTATAGATATAACCAACAAACACCTTCAACATAACAGTAAAGAACATGGGCCATATATTGCAACAAACAGATGATATAATCAGCAAATAGAACGCTCCATATATTAAGGGCGACATGTCAGAAAAGTGGCGTATCCATGCCAATTTTAGGCGCATTAAATCAGTGTAAAGTGCACCCGAAAATCTGTGCGCCAAAAATCTGGCGTCAGGTATACCTTGCATAGAAAACTCAATGCACCTAAATAGGCGGATTGCGCCAAAAAAGGTGCATTGCGCCTCTCGCGGCACATAGCGTATCATTGGTAGTACATGTAATGCGCCTATCGAGGCGCATTGCCCGACGGAGGTGCATAACACATGTAATGCGCCTCAATAGGTGCATTGCGCAATGGCGGCACAGCGCACCATATTTAGGCGCATTACATAGTGTCGTGCCCAATGTATAATGAGCCTAGTTTTGGTGTATGACAGTTCATTAATCAGGTAGCATGTTCAGCGCGGCAGGTTTCCTTTAAGCTTTCTCAGTGCAAGAGCAGGTATTATTATTATTATTTATTTTAGAACGCCCTTCGTTCCAGAACGCTGTATATTCAAGGGAAGTTATATACATAACATAGGTCAGACAAGTACAATGGTGACGCTAAATAGCTAACAACTGGTACAGCGGGAGAGAGGAACCTGCCCGCGAGGGCTTACAGTCTACAAGGAAGGTGGGAAGAGACAGAAGGTGAGGGGCAGACATTCTTGTGGGGTGGAGAATTAGCAACGGAGTTATTGTAGGTCGTAGGCAATCCTGAAGAGATGGGTTTTCAGGTTGCTTTTGAGGCTACTGAAAGTGGAGGAGAGTCTGAGGTGCTAGGGCAGTGAGTTTCAGAGTGTGGGGGAAGCACAAGAGAAGTCTTGGAGACGGTTATGTGACAAGAGGAGAGCAGAGAAGAAGGTCCTGTGAGGAGCGGAGATTGCGTGAAGGATGGTATCTAGAGATTAAGGCAGAGGTGTATGGAGGGGAGAGGTTATGGAGAGCCTTGTAGGTCAAGGTTGCTAGCTTGAACTGGATTCGCTGGGCAATGGGTTGCCGGTGTATGGATTGGCAGAGTGGAGAGGCAGAGGAGTAGCGAGGAGAGAGGTGGATAAGACGGGCAGCAGAGTTAAGGATGGTTTGGAGGACAGCGAGGGTGCTAGACGGGAGGCCACAGAGACGGATGTTGCAGTAGTCTAGGCGGGAGATGATAAGGGCACGGACCAGCATTTCTGTATTATCGGGGTCCAGGAATGAGCGGAAGATATTTTTCAGGTGGAGGCGGCAGGCAGAGGTGAGGGCTTGGATGTGTGGTTTAAAGGACAGAGAGAAATCAGAACTTATTTATTACTTGCATTAAAACAGTCCCATAAATAAGCAACACAACCAGTGCAGTGTCAACAGCTAAAGCAGAATCTGAGATACATTAAAGGTTAGGACTACATGGGGATTTTGGCTGTGACATGTAGTGAAGCAAAAGATTAAAGTATCACTTCTGCGATTCACCCATTTTACTGCTAATTACGTGAATATAGCTAATGAAGTAAAATTACACATTTAGGCCAACTAAGATGCCAAAGTTGCCATTTAACCCTAGCCTTAAAGGGGCTCTCTTTTTATTTGTTATAGTGCTCACAACTCTATAATATTAAACCTTATAATTATGAAAAATTATTTACCTGTCCTGCTGTGCAGAAGCAGGCAAATAACCCCCATCATCTGCAAAACATGTGATGTTCATTGTTCACATGAACTCAATGAAGGTTTTGTCATCACTCAGTGGGTGTGCTCTGAAGCCAAGCTCAGCTCGGGAACACTCCCCTGTAATATATTTGATCTAAGCAGACAACGATCTGACTGCATTCATTTCCAAACCCTGTGTTTGTAAGTGAATTATAAGTAATTCTTTTGAGAAATTTCTAAGGGGGGAAACTGTTTGCTTCATTGACCCCTCTGGTGAACTTCAAAAGGAAGCAGGGGACAGCATTAGAGTGGGGGGGTTGTGAAATTTTGCTGTCATGAAAATGATGTTGCAGCTTGTACAGTTTACCAGTGATCATGAGCCCTGTATCATCATTATCAGACAGGAAGTTCGGGGCAGGGGGAAAAACACACTAAGGAGTCATTGCCCCGCAGAAATAATGTGGAGGGAAGCCCTAGATTGTAATGCAGTCTGGGATTGTGGGAAAAGAGATGTGGGAAAACTACGGCCCCACCCACAATAGGAAGTTTCACTGCAAAAAGTGGATCTTATAATACATAAATAAGGAGGCAAAAGAAAAAAAAAAAACATATGATGGTAGTGGAATAGCCTTACTTTTCAATATAAATGCTGTTTATAGCGTTTTCTGAAAATTTTAAACTCCTTTAAAGTGATTGTCTCACCAGGTTGTTTCACAGTGCCACAAGCAGTTTCAGATTCACATACCTCACTCTTCCTGGTAAGGCTGTGGTTGGTCCTATAGCAGTGATGGATATCGTCCGTATTCCCAGCTCTTTAAATTGCACGCATGACGCGGAGATATAATTATAGTGCAGAGAGCTACAAAGCTCAAAGTAAGCAATAAAGAGTAATTAATCTCCCATATTTGTTAGAGGTAACTCTGTTCTCAAGTTGCCCTCTGTCCTGGTGACGTCAACCCCTGTGCTAAGGAAGGGAGAGAGGCGGAAAACCGGGGAAACCTGTGGAGCAGATAAAATCTCTTACCTCCTGACCCAGGTAATATCAGAAGACTAGTGTATTTGGGAAAAGTCTTGATTTAAAGTTCCCTACATGTTGAAAAGCTAATTTTGTACGAGAAAACCCCCCTTTAATGAAAAAAGTGTCACTACGGTAAAAAATGGAAGCTTTGGACCCATTGTAAATATTGATCTTTAGAAAAGTCCTTATTTAGAAAAATTTTGTGTGGATGGGTGTGCTACAACTTTTTTCTTACCCCTTGTTTGAGCAAGTTTTCTACCGATTATAGTGGTAGCTGTTTCTAGTTCAGGTTTTACAGAAACTCAAGTTTTAGGCATTGGCAGATTTTGGATTTTCAGACGGTTTTCGGATTTAAAAACAGTCTGAAAACAGACCGTCAACCATCCAAATAGACTTTAATAGAAAATTCGTTCAGTAGTCTACACTGAACGGATTGTCTGCCGGACGTTTTTTTTTACACCACCGGCTTTCCGAAAAACTTGAACTGTCAATCTTCCCCCGGTTTTGGGGGAAGATGTGCAATTATGCTGGGTGGCAGGCAATCCGAAAAACCCCGAAATAGATCCATCCTCCAAAACCATGCCAAAGATAACAAAATACCGGCCAGATTCCTAAGACAGAATCTGACCGGAGTTTGTCTATGCTGTGGGGGGTCCCTTGGGTATGTTACGGCTTAAATTTGGGGCGTATTTGCGCTTTATGCTCTAAATAAAAGGTGAAAAACGTCCCCCGTCATTACGGTAATCCAAGTTTTTATAGAGAATTGGATTACGTTCCTCTCCCCCCTCGGACAATATCTGCAGGGGGATGAGTGACTGTCAATTCTAGCGGAATAGCGCCGCTAGTAATGAATGTCTATGGCCCCCCCCGCCCCGCGAGAGCTCGTGCAAGCTCCCGAACGCCGGCGTAATTGCGGGGTGTAATTACTCCCCGCAATTAAACCGTGTGAACTGAGCGTTTTTCTTGTATTTGTTTTTTTTCATCACAGATACAGTATGCATCCATTTTTTATACAACATTATAGCCATTAGCGGTGAGAGGACTGTGCAGTTGGGATTGTTTTTAAACTGACTGGTTTCTTATAAGGGAGTGCTCTGTGTAAAAAAGAAAAAAAAAAAAAAAATCTTTGTACTATATCAACCAGTATATTTGACTTTGTATCTTTTCTGTTTATAACTAAACACTCTGCTCGGCTACTGAATTGGACTGGTTGTCCATGGTACAATATTAAATAATCTGCTTTCATGCATAGCCTTGATGATACAAGTCTGTTACATGCATTTTTATCTTATGTAAACCTTGCTTTTTGGTTTGGCTCCCTTCTTATTGGTAGCAGCTTGCTTGTTTACTATACTATAATGTGCCATTTTGTTATATTTTGAAAATTTCAATAAACCTTTAAATAAATAAAAAAAATTAAAAAAAATAATCTGCTTTACTAAGTGCTTTGTGTACAGTAACTTAAGTGGCCTTGTTACCCACACAAAACAAATCAGTTTTCATAGGAATATATATATGAAATGTTAAATCCAAATGAATTCACATAAGCACCAAGACATCTCTATTACTGTTCATTTAAAGGAAGTTCAGATTCATCTTCTACTTGAAGGGTCAAACTCCTTTCCTACTCTCTCCCTGCCTCAAGTACTGATGAGTTACTCTAAAATAATTGTTTCTCTGCAGATGGATTTTACCGAATTTTCGGATGGATTATTAGCTCACTGAGGCAACATGTTACAAGTGCTGCCCATACAAGTCTATTGAGAAGGAAGGGGGGGAGCTGCAAAAAGACACTACTGCTGTTTCTAGTAAGTATTCTGTTTTACCCCCATGCTGGATTACAGAGATATGGGAGTATTATCATCGCTTCTCTATGTGTGTATGGAAGACATGATAGCAGCAAGTCTCCACTCACTGAGGAGTTCAAAGAAAGCTGAAAATTAGGGATGGATCCTACAATGTGGGGAAGAAGAGCAGGACTGCTGAAAGATCCCAGATACAACCACAGAATAGGCAAAACAAATATTATTCCACACCCAACAGCTTTTTTCTTAGGCTATGTTCACACAGGCTAATTTCGGCGCACATTTCGCCACCTATTTGCGCTCTAATACGGGCGAGATGCGCGGCAAAATTATGGTAATCCATAGATCTCATAGAGAACTATGGATTACGCCTCCTCTCCCCGCGTATTGTACGAGCGGGGAGATAAGTGACATGTCAATTATTCGCAGCGAATACGCCCCGCGAGCAATGAATGTCAATGGGGCCGGCAGGCTGCCGGCAATCCCCGCGTCGCGGTAGTACGTGTCAATCAGCGCGACTCCCAAACACCCAGCGTAAGTGCGGGGCGTACTGTGCGCCCTGCAATTACGCCATGTGAAGATAGCCTAAACGTCACCTGAAGCAATAGATACATTTTAACCATAAGTAACCCTCATTATTAAACCCCCAAAGCCAGAAGAAACTGAGACCTGACCGCATTGTAGGCAGACAATCACTTAAAATTAATTTACTGTATTATATAAAATGGAAAAACATTTCTGCCATAGCAGCAACCAAATAGAACTATTTGAAAGAAATATATGCAAATAACAGAGGCTGCACAGAAGGAAGGGGGGGGGGGGCGTCTGTTTGTTTAGGCGATTTTTCATAAGGCAGAATCCATGGATACTATGCAGACATTGGTATAAATGGGCTAAACTTTGACCCACTTATTCCCCCAAATCCTTCCCTGCTAAAGCTTGGCATATATGAAATAACCAAACAGTGGTAGTAGCATCTTCGCTCTGCAACTGCGGCGCACGCAACTTCCGGATCCGGTTTACGGTGCTTTAAAAAAAAAAAAAAAGACTTTATTGAAAAACAAAACAATGTTGCAGCAGTACACAAAAATGGGCTAAAAACAAGTAACCCTGCTAACGCGTTTCAAGCGCTAATGCTCTGGGTCACAGCTTTATATGAAATAGCTTTTAGTCATATATTTGCTTGCTTGACAGCTATCACTCACGACTCCTCCATAAATGCGTACTCTCGGCTTAGCAATAGTGAGCTAAGTATCTTCTTTAGGAACAAAGGACAATGCATGTGAATATTTCCCCAAGAATCTGCCATTAGGAGATGGTACGGAGGGGGGCCCAAAAACCAAAAAGCCTGACGCGTTTCCCCCTACAGATAATGAGGGTTCATCAGGGAACAAAAGGACTCTGAACATATACTTCAGTTCAGAAGATACTAAAATATCATGATGTAAACTCTGACACTAAAGAGGTCTAGTGGCAAATGTTGCTAATCCAAAAGCCACAGCTCCTCCCCCAAATTAATAGGCCACCTGAAAATAAAACCTATAATCTTTTTGTATAATCTGTCCTTTCTTGGACACTAATTGTTTTTATTGATACCTGTATTTAGGGCTTTGTTATTAATAGGGCTCAGGTATCCTGGCGGAGCCGCCCTTTTTGGGGCGATGTCCCCGCATTTTGGACAGTAATTCTAGGGTAAGTGTAGGATTTAGAGAGAATTTTTTGTGTAGGTTTTCTACATTCTTTTCCTAACAGACTATTCTGGAATCATCTAATCGTGAGTTGTATCACAATTCTCTTGCCCTTGTGGAGACTATTTATGTATTTGTTGGTGGGGTATGTGTTTATATATTTTAGAGTATATCTAATAAATGTTATATTTTAAATTGGGTATTTACGGTTTGGCAGTGATATAGAGATTACAAACCCAATGCTCCTATACATTTTTGCAGTTTCTTGGATGGTACGGAGGGGCCCTCGTACACCTGTAGACCCTTGTACTTGGCGGTCCTGAGATCCAACCATTTGAGAAAGGCAATGACCATATGACAAATGGCTCTTATAGTAGGAACCCATTATACAGGAGGCTGAGGTCTCTTTAACAGTCCATTTCTGGAAGCTCTTCAGATTCTGATCTGCACTTTTGACTTTCTAGAACTGAACATATTATAATTATAGCGCTGGCACCACTAGACCACAACAATTTTGCAGCTGTCTATGCTTCTTCATGGGTCCTTAGCCAATTACAATCAGGGTAAATAAGAATAATTTGTTCTTTTGATTGTAAAGCAACTTCACTTATGCCTGGATCACATGGATGCTACATGTGCTCGACCGCATCTCAAAAGCACAGCTATTTTTTTTTTTTACCTTTTTCTTATGATTCTTATGATACAATACAAGCAGATACCTGGGTCATTATGACACACAAAAATCTGAGCCTTACACAGCTCCAATGGCGAAAATCATATTAGAAAAATAATAATAAACTCAGAAAAACACTCTACTGTTCGAAGGGGAATACAGAAGCGAAGAGAACATTTCTGTCAAAAATTATAAAACGCCCAATAAATCCTTGAGTCGTATTTTCCTTTCCAATTTTTAACATTTATACTGTCTCGAGTCCGCTCCTGCAGAAGCTGCATGAGAACCAATCCAGCCACTATCACAGCTCCAAGTGAGGCTGGTGTCCAGCTTTCCTAGAATCCTGAATATTACATTTCTCCAGTTTTTACAGAAACATAGGAGCTATTTTAGTGCATAATTGATCTAATTTTCTATTCGGTGACCTAGCAGAGTCATTTGACTATTGGACCCAGTGATAGAAATCCAAAAACCCCTGTGGGTTGTTGATGGGGCAATGTACAGATTTTACATCCCAGCCCAGGCACTTCAAGCTATATATCTGTAGTGCTATTCTGGTTCCACTGGGAAATTTTAAAGGGGTTGTCTCACTACACTGATTCATCTCACCTCAGTCCTGTTTTCTTGGCTTCATTTTGAATTCAGGGGCGGTTTACTGGCTTCTACTAGGTTGCAGTAGAAGCCAGGTCTGTAGCTATAGCAACCAGTGCTGGTAGCCTATCAGGAGAGATCAAACAGGTCTGTAGCTATAGCAACCAGTGCTGGCAGCCTATCAGGAGAGATCAAACAGGTCTGTAGCTATAGCAACCAGTGCTGGCAGCCTATCAGGAGAGATCAAACAGGTCTGTAGCTATAGCAACCAGTGCTGGCAGCCTGTCAGGAGAGATCAAATAGGTCTGTAGCAATAGCAACCAGTGCTGGCAGCCTATCAGGAGAGATCAAATAGGTCTGTAGCTATAGCAACCAGTGCTGTCAGCCTATCAGGAGAGATAGAACAGGTCTGTAGCTATAGCAACCAGTGCTGGCAGCCTATGAGGAGAGATAGAACAGGTCTGTAGCTATAGCAACCAGTGTTGTCAGCCTATCAGGAGAGATGGAACAGGTCTGTAGCTATAGCAACCAGTGCTGGAAGCCTATCAGGAGAGATCAAACAGGTCTGTAGCTATAGCAACCAGTGCTGGTAGCCTATCAGGAGAGATCAAACAGGTCTGTAGCTATAGCAACCAGTGCTGGCAGCCTATCAGGAGAGATCAAAACAGGGCTGTAGCTTAGCAACCAGTGTGGCAGCCCATCAGGAGAATCAAATAGGTTGTACTATAGCAACCCGTTTCTGGCAGCCTATCAGGAGAGATCAAATAGGTCTGTAGCTATAGCAACCAGTGCTGGCAGCCTATGAGGAGAGATAGAACAGGTCTGTAGCTATAGCAACCAGTGCTGTCAGCCTATGAGGAGAGATAGAACAGGTCTGTAGCTATAGCAACCAGTGCTGGCAGCCTATGAGGAGAGATAGAACAGGTCTGTAGCTATAGCATCCAGTGCTGGCAGCCTATCAGGAGAGATGGAACAGGTCTGTAGCTATAGCAACCAGTGCTGGCAGCCTATCAGGAGAGATGGAACAGGTCTGTAGCTATATAGCGACCTGAAGAGTTGGTGCAGCCCATACAAGAGGGGATATCTAGGAATAGGTAGGACACTGTTAATGGACAAATATTGCAAAGTTACTTGTTTTTGCAAGATCTTTAACATAAATAGCAGCAATCCTTGTAGTGAGACAACCCCTGTAACTTCAGTAAAAATGATAGACTAGTTTATGGCCTGAGGGGACACAGCATGACTATTTTAGTTTCCTAAACTGGTTGAAATCCAAAGTATACTGGAGTAAAATGCATCAGATTTATTAAGAGGAACATGCCTCAATATATTTGGTGCATCTTTTGGTTGACTGTGATTATGGGGTCACCTTGCCACGGTAGGTGGGCATTTACAGTTTTTTTTTTGTTTGTTTTTTTTTAAATACATTTTATTTGGTACATCATACAACAGAGGTAACATACCACACCGAACCGAAACAGTATAGTAAATACAGATAATATTGTACGAACATCTAGTGCCATCATTTTCCAATATATGCCACGGACATTAATCCCTATATTAATAAAAGAGGATAATTAAAGAACGTATAACGAGCAAATGGAGTCGGATTCTATTTTAGATCTACTTATTGTTTTTTCAAAATGGTAAAAGGCAATGTCTGATATATACTTGATCATAGGGAAAAAGATAATTCACAGATTACCTCGTACAAAAAATAATAACCTAACCGTAACATTAACCTAACCAGCCAGGATTTCATAGAATTTATGATTTTCATGTGTACTAACCCATAATATTAGATTGAAAGAGATTGCTCCCATTCATGTGCCTATGACAATCAAAATATATATGCCTCCCCGCTTATTCATGAGTGCCCCTAGCGGAGGAGAGCAGTCTCCCCAACGTCCCCATTAGTGATTCTTTCAAGAACCAGCTAGTGTATTGGAAAGCATCTACCAGGCGACTTATCTCGGGTTGTGTATAAAATTCTTCTATGAAGGGTCCCCATTTTTTGGAAGAAATTTTTTGCCATTTTTTCTTTATGTCGTTCCGTATATAATTGGTCGGCTAAAGCAGGGGTGTCAAACTTCGGCCCTCCAGCTGTTGGGAAACTACAACTCCCATCATGCCCACTGTTATAGGTTATATAAATGCATGATGGGAGTTGGAGTTTCCCAACAGCTGGAGGGTCGCGGTTTGACACCTGTGGGCTAAAAGCATATAATTTAGTTTGTTCAATCGCCATAGCAAGATGGGGAACCCCAGGCTCCAGCCATTTGGTCAATATGCACCTTTTGGCAACCATAAGTATTATATGGGCAATTGCTGGGAGTCTATTTGGCATTTACGGTTTTGATCATAAATGCCCACTGAGAACCTCAACATTTTTTTCATATATTCCATAGTAGCAGAAACGCTGTTCCAAAAATTCTTAGGACCTTTTTGACCGTTTTTGGTGCCTATAGAGTGCTGCTGATATTGAGTTGTGATTATGTGTTAACGCATTTGTGGCATAATTTACTCCAATTTCTGTTGTAATTTAAAGGGGTTGTCTTGCTACAAAGAATAGCTTTCAAAATGTAGGGAACACTAAATGAAGACGTTTTCCAAATATATTGCGTTGTTCATCTTTTTTAGTTAAGGAGCTACAAGTGATTTTATCACCTTCCTGGCTCTCTCTGATTCCCCTAGTGACCGACCTGTGTACTCCTTCTCCCCTGCTGTTTGTTCTATCTGATAGCCGGGAGTGATGTCATCACACAGGTCATAACAGGCAGTGAGAGCTTGTGTGTTATCTGAGCATTCAGACAAAAGACTAATTACTCTACTGTTTACATTAGCTCAGAAGCTTCTCTGGACCTCAGAGAAAGTAATTTATTTAATCTAGACTAATAAACCGAGAAGTCTGAATACACGGAGCTCATATGCTAATTACAGACAGCTTGACCAGGAAGTGACAGAGCAAAGCAGCATTATTTCATTCATGCATCCTATGAAACTTTGAGATGAGACAATCCCTTTAAGATGAATGTCTGGAGATGCCACGCCCGCTTTGTTAAATCCCTCCCACTTGAAGCACCAAAATGGAAAAAAAATTGAACTATTTTGCACAAACATGAATTGGGTCAAAATTTGCAACTTTTGTATGCCACTAAGTTTAGTAAATTCTACAAAGTGTATCTGGTTTTCTTAGATTTTTCCTTTAAAGGGGTTTTCTCCCCACAGGGTTTCAAAGAATGCATGAAAGAAATTCTCTGTCACTTCCTGGTTCAGACTAATTTGCATAAGCTCCCTGCTTGTACAGCATAAACTCCGTGCTTTCAGATGCTAATTAGATTAGATTAGCTTCTCAAACTACTGGAAGGACTTCTTATCTGATCCCCAAAACAAAAGCCCTAATTACAGAGCTGTTTACTTGAGATAAATCAAGCTTTTTACTGTCTGGCAGCACAGGACACTGACTGACACTGCCAACCTGTGTGATGACTCACTCTCTGTTATCTCATTGAACAAACAGCCCCGGGAGATTTGTTTACAGGTCAGTTACTGAGGGAACTGAAATAGCCATGGAGGTAATAAATTCACTTGTATCTCTTTAGGGAAAACAGAGGAACAATGCAATATATTTGGAAAATGTCTTTATTTTGTGTTCCCTACAATTTGAAAGCTATTCTTTGTAGCGAGACAACCCCTTTAAGAGTTTGGAAATTATTCAGATTGTATTTTTCCTACTAATCATTATAAGAAAGAAAACCTTGTACTTTACCTACTAATCGCTAGAAGAAAGAAAGCCTAGAATGTGTTCGGCACAAGTATTGTGCTATCTGATAGAGATAGAGGGTATCCTGACATCTCTCAGAATCACAGACTCCTGGATGACAGGAGAAGAATATGATGAAAATCCCCAGAGCTACACCCGATAAGCCTCTAAGGGACCTGGAAATAGAGTGGGTTTCCGCTGTCAGTTACCTGCCTCAAAAGCAGTAACTGGATCAGTTCCCAGTCTAAAATATGACACATACACTCATATCTGGTATCACAGCAACTGCAGTGGTGGCAATGCTCCTCTTCAGCGGCATACTGGAGGATGACATTTGGATACATAGAAAACCCATAATAAGAGGTAAATAAAAGAAATAAAAAATTATGAATAAGACCGACTAACCTGCTGCCGCGCGAGTGCCTGCAGCTGCCATGCTTTATACTTCTCATTTCCCAAGATTGCTTTTAAATGGCAGAAACAGGTGCAAGAGAAGTTGCAAGGAATACAAATCTGATACATACATTACCAGTAACTGGAGACAGCTTGACACACCGCCCTGCCAAATAATTTCCTGACACATATTCGCTTCTAAAGTTGCCCTGAACGCACACAGTATGTGACACACTCACACACAGGTAAAAGCTAAAAATACACCTCTGCATTTAAACATATGGTAAATGTGTGAGGTTGCTGTGGAGCACATGTCTCAATGCTGTTCTGGTGCTATGTAAAGACGGTCACTAATTTCACACATGGACATAGTTGTTAAACTATTGCTTGGCTGTCATACCCAAGACCGTCTCGACCCCTTAACTCCCGGGCCTGAAAAGTAGTTCATGACCAGAACATTTTTTTTAGTTTTTGCCTCCTTGCGTTTCAACAGTTGTAGCTTTTTTAGTTTTTCAATGGACGCAGTTGGACGAGGCCTCGTTTTATTCGAGACGAGTTGTACTTTATGGGGAATAGTTTAAGTTCACTCATAAATAATTGCAGAATTTTTTATTTTTTTTTACACCGTTCACATTTCACACTTAATAACTTGTTAGATTTATTCTACAGGATATTACGGTCGTGTGAATACCTAATATGTGTAGTTTTTTTTGTGTGTGTAATTTATGCACAATTATTTTTTATTAAATATTTATATTTATTTATTTTTTTTTACATCCCATGAAGGGAGAACGGTTTTACATTTTTTTTTTTTTTTTTTTTTAACACTTAGTAATGTATTAGCATATTCATATATGTTAATACATTATAATCTTTGTCAGTCTGACACAGGCAGTGATCAGGACACCACACAGTGCGTCCTGGTCACTGACTTGTTACACAGACAGCTCTGGGGCCACTCTAGGTCCCCAGGGCTGACTGTGCAGCCGTTCCCCGAGCACTGTTGGGTCACCGGGTGTTCCGATCACCCGAAAGAGCAGGGGACCCCTTAGATTGTGCTGCGGTAACGCACCGCCACATTCAAAGGGTTAAAGCACCGGGTTGCGGAGGTTTCCTCTGCTCCCCGATGCTCACAGGACATGCTCTCGGGGCCCCGATCCCAGCGCTGCCGCGGCGCCGGGCGCCGCAAACCCCGAAGGCTACAGCGAAAGCAAAAGACATCGCTGTAGATGAACGACCCGCACCAGCCGACGTCAAAAGTCGGTGGGCGGTCGTTAAGAGGTTAAAGGCCAGTTCACACAGCAGATTCTGGGGCTGAAAGCTTAGAGATTCCGCTACGAAATCTACTTTCCTTTGCCACCAAAATCTTTCCACAATATTTAATGGAAAGCAAAACACCTAGCAAGGTAATTGCAGACAGTGTCAGAAAAACCTCTTGACCAACAAATGCAGACCAAACTAGAAAAGAGGAAAAAATGGCCCTAAAACATAACTTTTATTCAATAAATATATTAAAACCAACTATTTTTAACCAACCTCTAAATAGTGTGAGAGAACAGACATATACATGGGACCAAGGGTTAGTTTATACCTAACTGACCCTAAAACACATTTACACCCTTGCCTATCACAAGAAATACAGGATAATCGCCCTGATAAGGACGCTCCCGTCCGCAACCTGACCCTAAAATATAAGGCCCTAAAATTAGTAAGGTCCCGTCAAAAACGGGACAGGACCATACAAATTTTAGGGCCTTATATTTTAGGTTCAGGTTGCGGACGGGAGCGTCCTTATCAGGGCGATTATCCTGTATTCTCTGTGATAGGCAAGGATGTAACAGTGTATTAGGCCATTTAGGTGTATACTAACCTTTGGTCCCATGTATGTGTCTGTTCTCTCACACTATTTAGAGGTTTGTTAGAAATAGTTGGTTTTATTGTATTTATTGAAGTTATGTTTTAGGGCCATTTTTTCCTCTTTTCTAGTTTTGTCCACAATATTTAATGGAAATCTGTGACTTAGCTTGTATAGCAAACATATTGCAACCTGAGGGGCGGAAAATTATGTGGAATAAGTGACGTTGAATGTAGCTCATCTGTGTACTGATACGTGGCAAAATATGCCGCACGGAAGATGAAATCTGATAAAGTAACCCACACCCAGGGCTGCGCATCAGTCATCCAGTAACCGTTTCAGGGCCCCATGCAGCCAAATCAAATGGGGCCCCCACCCATTACTAGTTCCTATTTTTTAACATATCACTGGGCCCCTTTTTGATTAAGGCCCCTGATAGGTGTACTGCTCGTACTGCCCTATTGACACCCCTGCCCACACCAATCTCTGCTGTAGATATGCAGCAGGTTTTTTTCATATGGAAGAATCTGCCATGTCAACATTCCCCAAAAACATACACTCTGACGTGTCATAAATGGACCACATTTGGCAAAATTCTTACATGATAAATATGCTGTAGAGACGACAGTGACAAAGCCAAAACCCAACCATGCAAACAAAGCTCAAAAGATCCAGCTTCCAAATGTATAAATGTGGACGCTTAGGGCACCTTCACACAGGCTCGGACTGGCCCACAGGGGAATAGAGGAAACCCCCGGTGGGCCCCTGGGTATGGTAGACCTGGACTTGTATATGTAGTTAAAAACATCCTCAGAAGAGGCAAGAAAGCAGAGAAAAAGAGGAAAAAGCAAGAGGCAGAGCATAGGAGGCATGTACAGTCACTTACAGTAGCTGTAGGAGGGGCCCACAAATAGCTCAACCGGTGGGCCCATAGAGTCAGCTCCACCTGTGGGCCTTAGGCATCCCAGTCCGACACCGCCTTCACAGAGGACGAGTGGCACCATTTTTGTGCCACAAAGTCAATTATCGTGCAGATTTACCCTCAAAGTGCTATGTTCTTAGCTACACGTCTGCCATAGAGCCACAAACTGAAGCACCAAACTCCTAATAAATGTGTGCAACTTTGCCACAACTTAACTGGCTACACAGCCATGCTGGTGCAGAGAAGGTGCTGAAGTTAAAGGGGTTGTCTCACTACATTGATTCATCTTACCTCAGTCCTGTTTTCTTGGTTTCATTTTGAATTCAGGGGCGTGTTTACTGGCTTCTACTAGGCTGAAAGTAGAAGCCAGGTCTGTACATAGCAACCAGTCCCGGCACCTATCATGAGAATCAAACCGGTCTGTAGCTAAGCAACCATTCCCTGCATCCTATCATGAGAGAGTAAACAGTCGGGTAGCTATAGTAAACCTGAGGAGCTGATGCAGCCCATACAAGAGGGATATCTAGGAATAGGTAGGACACGTTAATGGACACATATTGCAAAGTGACTTGTTTTTGCAAGATCTTTAACATAAAAAGTAGCAATCCTTGTAGTGAGACAACTCCTTTAAAGGGGTTTTGGCATTACAATCATTGAAGCCAGATCAATAGGCAATGCCATCAATGTCAGATACAGTATCTTTGATTGATAGTCGGAAAAATAAAAGGAAAAAGGGAAAGGGAGCGTGAAAGGATTCACGTGAAACGCGTAGTCTTTTACCCTCTGAGCTAGGGGGTTTACATATTCTATATTTTTATCTATGTTCTGAGTGTTTCTCTATAAATTTTTGTGAAATGTTTGTTTAATAAATTTGGCAAGCAGCTACTTTATGTATAATTGCCTTTCTTAGAACATAAGCACTAGGAGAACTGCCACTATTCCATGGACTTGATACCTTCTCTCTAGTCAGCCCCTTTGCGCTTTATAGAGCCTTCTATACAACCCATATATTGTTCAATCCATGTCAGATAGGTGTAGGCCCCACCTATCGGACCCTCGCCTATCTTTAGCTGTGTGAACGCAGCCTAAGGGTGACTGGAGTGCAATGCTACACAGCACTTAACTATATAACACGCACACATGTATCAACCACCTGCCCAATATTGTGTATGTCTTCTTCATGCTATCAAAACAGCTTTGGCCTAGACACCACAAGGCCTCTGAAGGATCTGTGGTATTTGGCACCAAGATGTTAGCAGAAGAGCCTTTAAGTCTTGTAAATTGTGAGGTGTGGCCTCCACGGACTGGACATGTCTTCCAGCACATCCCACAGACACTCAATTAGATTGAGATCTGGCGAATTTGGAGGTCAGGTGAAGACCTTGTACTAGTTGTCATGTTCATTTAAATGATTTGTGAACAATTGTTGTAATGTGGCAGGATGCATTAACCCCATGAAAGAGGCCACTGCAATTAGGAAATACCACTGCCATGAAGGGGTGCAATTGGTCTACAATAAAGTTAAAAGGGTTGTCTCATCTCAAAGTTTCATAGGATGCATGAATGAAATAATGCTACATGGCTCTGTCACTTCCTGGTCAAGCTGTCTGTAATTAGCATATGAGCTCCGTGTATTCAGACTTCTCTGTTTTAGTCTAGATTAGCTAAATTACCTTCTCTGAGGTCCGGAGAAGCTTCTGAGCTAATGTAATCAGTAGTAATTAGTGGTCTTTTTTCCTGAAAACAATAACACACAAGCTTTCACACTGCCGCACCCTGTGTGATGACATCACTCCCTGCTATCCGATAGAACAAACAGCAGGGGAGAAGAAGTACACAGGTCGATCACTTGGGAAACCAGAGAGAGCACAGAAGGTGATAAAATCCTTTGTAGCTCCTTAACAAAAAAAGATGAACAACGTAATATATTTGGAAAAAGGGTTTTCTTTTTAGGGGCCCCCTCATTTGAAAGCTTTCTTTGAAAGGAGAAAACCCCCTTTTAAAAGGTGGGGTAAACATGTAAAAGGGTAATACCAAAAAGGGGTTCCGGGGTTTTTGCAAAAAATTACCCAGACGATGCCCACTTGGTTTCCCTTGGTGGAACGAACAGGGGGAAGAAATGTGGTTATTCAACCAACAAACCTTTTTGTCCCCTGCTCCAGGGGCCCAAATTTCTAAATGCATTTAACTGAAAAGGTAGTCACTGTTTGGAAAAGGGAAACGGGAAACACATAACATTCTTTGTTTTTACACAACTTTTCAATTTTTTGGAAAAGACCCTTTTAAAAAAAAACCCTTTGGCCATGGCCTAGAGCACGGGGCTCAACGGCGGCCCCCAGCTTTTGGGGAAAAACTAAAAAACCCCCCAACTTACATTTTTTATAATCTATAACAGGGGGCACGATGGGTTTTTTGGGTTGTTTCCCAAACACTGGAGTGCCGCATTTTTACACCCCTGGCCCTAAAAGGGAAACGTGGGGTGAACTTAAAAAGGGGCCGTCGCCTGCTAACTACTTTATCCAGTTTTTGTCCCCCACATGGAGTTTTTGGGCCTTAAAGAAGGACTTTTAAAAGGACGTGGCATGCCGTAAATTTCCCCATTTTTTTTAACCAAATTTCGAAGACCCTTTAAAGGGGGTTTGCCAATTTCACCCCAAAAAAAAAAACCCCCTAATGGCACAAAACAAAATCAACGTTTTTTAATAAACCAGTGATCCAGCATTGAAACTCCGCTGGTTCCTCTAGAATAGGCTTAGGTAGTACTATTTGCAAACTGCCCATTGCCTTCACTGCTTCTGATGTAAAGGGGCCCCCGGGGAAAATGATATAAATGGAGCAGAAACTTTACCCCCGGGGGGCCCCGGGGGGGGGCAGTGGTCAACGGGACGGGAAGTAGACAAATACCCCAGAAACTGGCGCTATTATTTTTTATTTAAAATGTATTTCTTTTTTTGGAGTTGGACAACCCCTTCAAGCTTGCCCATTTCCCCTTCTTCCAAGTCATCAACTTTAAGATATGACCGCTCACTTGCTGCCTAGAATATCCCAACCGTAACCAGAGAAGATAAAATTTTTTAATTTTCCAAATTTTTTAAATGTTATGGTTTCCCACATGGATTCAACACACATAAGTCCCCGGGCCCAAATACAAATTTGGAACAAAAGGGTTTAAAGAGGGGTGGGCAAAGGATTATAGTAGGGGGTTGAGGCCCATTTTGGGGTTTTAAACCAGCCCCCCTCCCTGAAAGGAGACCGGTTTCAAAAAACCAATTTAAAGGGGTTTTGCCACAAAGAAAAAAATTGACTGGGGAAGTTTTTAAAATTTAAAATAATAAACTTTTTTTCACCATTCATTTTTTAAATTAAAATTCGCAACCGTTTTTGTTTTAGCTGCTCCTTTAGTGATCCTTTGTTTAAAAAAGCTCGTCTCCAGGGGATACACCGGGGCTGAAGTTTCCCTCCGTGCTGGTCGCAAAATGCTCAAAACTAAACCTCTCCTCTCGGGGCAGCTACTGAGTTTCAACCCCCAGGTGCTGCCCACTCAACTCCCTTCCTCTGGGGGGTTTTCCCTTTTTTTTTTTTATTTGCACTATTTGATTAATTACTAAGGATACAATCAGGTCTGTGCTTTGGGATAAAGAAAAAAAAAAAAAAAAAGGTTTTTGGTTCCTGCGGGGATTTGAACCTGGGACCCTTGTGCCGGGGAGGAAAAAAAAAATTTTTCCCTCAGCTATTTTCACACCGTTTTAAACAAAAAACAAACCTTTTTTTACTAGGGGGGGGGAAAGGCCTGGTGATGTCATCCGCGGGGGTTAACCATGATATTCAATTCAAAAAAAGGAACCCCCAGGGCCCCCTTCTGAGCACAAAAGCGTTTGAAGACTGGACCCCAGAAGGTTTTAAATTTGAAAGGGGAAAAAACCCCTTTAAGTTAACCCGCTGGGGGCCCTTTTCTCCCCAAATGGGGAATATTGAAAAAGAAATACTATTGCGTCCTGACGATAGTTATAGTCAGAGCCAAAAACCCAAACCCCAATTAGAGTAAAAACCACAATCAAAAAAGGGGAAGGCAAAAAATTTTACATATGTGTAAAATATAACTTACTCGTATTTCCACAATGAAAATGCCTCAAATTCTAAATTAAATCCAGAGCTACAGTTAATGAACTACATGGTACCTACCTTATGACCATCCGGTATAACATTGTATGAAGAATAATGGATACCAGGGAAGGGTTAAATAAAACTAGGCTCCCTAAAAAAAGGGAAAGGGGACAGAGTGGGGTTTTTGGGTGGTTTCCCCCTAGGTAAAGCCTATTGGGGAAGCCGTTATCTCACGGAGCCTTTGACCCTGTCCAGAAACTTACCCTGTTTTTACTAACCCCTTTATAAACCCCTAAAAAAAAAAGAAAAAAATTCCCCCCCAACATTTTTCAGCACCTAAGGGCCCGTTTCCACCACGGGAAAAATTACCGGGTTTTGGTTTTTTTCCGCCCGGGAAATTTGTCCTTTGGTCCCCGTAAAACACGCCGGGGGGGGGAACGGTTTTTTCTCTGCAATCAGCCCTCCCCCTTTTTACATTGACTTGTTCATTTTCCCCTCCAAAAAAACAAGGGAAAAAATGAACAAGTACAAAAGTTTTTTCGGGCGGCAATCCCCCCGCAAAATGGGGTTTTCCCCCCAAAGGCGGTTTTTTCCCCGTTTTCGGGGGGGGGTTGGGTGCACGGTTTTTTCCCTGGGGCCCCAAAGTAAAAAAAATTTTTGGGCCAGGGGGTTTTTCAGAGATTTGCAAAACCCCGGGCCCAAAAATCCCAAAAACCCCGCAAACCGGTTTTCCGTGGGGGCAAGGGCCCAAAACTCCTTTTATCGAGGGACAGGATTTGGGAGTGACAAAACAAACTCTAAGGATATGGGCAGCCCCGTTGGGGGAAAAAGAACACGATGTTTGGCTCTGGTGGACATTGACTTTACCTATGAGGCCATTGCATCCAAACATAGCCCAACAGCAATTTCCCCTAAAAGGGGCCTTTAAAAACCAAATTGGGCAAAAAAGGCAAAAATTGGGCCATCATTGACGCAACCATGAATTCTTCTCCTGAGAATGTCTGCTCATCAGTGTGAGATTTAAAGCCTAATAGGGTATATGTACAAGGATGATCTAAAGGAGACAACAAATTCTTTAAAGGGGTTGTCTCACTACAAGGATGTGCTTTTATGAAAAAATCTTGAAAAAAACAAGTCACTTTGAATATTGTCCTTAACTGTCCTACCTTTTCCCAGATTCCCCTCTTGTATGGACTACATCACCCCCCTCAGGTCGGTTTTAGCTACAGGGACCTTTTTTTAAAATTACCTGATAGGGGCCCCAGCACGGTTGCTGTAGCTAAGACCTGGCTTATCTGCAGCCCAGTAGAAGCCAGTAAACACGCCCCTGAATTCAAAATGAAACCAAGAAAACAGGACGAATCAATGTAGTGAGACAACCCCTTTTAGAAAGAACTACTGGTTTAACATACAGCTTTTGTAGTGCTATAGATGTAATATAGCAAAAATCCAAAGTTTCAAAACCTTGTCTACGAGAAAGAGCGTGCATCGCTCGAAACGCGTCAGCTGGCATGGATTTTTTAATATGATTATGGATTAAAGGATTTGTGATGCCGGAGGTTTTAAGACTTTGCTATATTGCATATGCCTGTGTCCAACAGGCTGTTCCTCCCGTGGCACTATTTAGACATCCGGGGACCTTGCCTCTAAGCATCGCAAGACTTCAATTTGTGGTGAGCACTAACTTTTTTTCTATGTTGTTGCAATAGATGTACTCTTAACTGCTGTATGACATTTTCAGTACAGGCAGTCCCCGGGTTACGAACAGGATAGGGACTGTAGGTTTGTTCTTAAGCTGAATTTGTATGTAAGTCGGGACAAGTATATTTATTAAATATAACTCCAGCACAAAAGGGTTTTTTTTTAGCTTTGGACAGTGCAGGGAAGGGTTTTTACATTTGTTTTGCTGTCTGTGCCCTTGTTAAGAAGATTCCACCTAATTTTCTCCTTATGTGCTGCTGTGGCATGCTGGAACTTGTCGTTCCACAGCTACAGTCTGCTGTGGAACTCGGAACTAAAAGTGCCAGCACGCCCCATACGTCTCCGTTTGTATCTAGAGGGCAGATGTAAGTCAGAACGGTGTAAGTCGGGGACTGCCTGTAGTAACTATATATTGACAATAATTGCACGTACTTTGCACGCCTCCCATTTCTCGTATTGCTATACAACTGGTTAAAGGTAACCTGTCAGCTACTTTATTCTGCACAAACGGCGGGCAGCCTGAAATAGCTGCAGGTTACCCGTCCCCAACCATGTGGGTTTTACCCTGGAACACTGCAGCGGTTTAGAGTAAAACATATGGTGAAGTTGGGCCAAGTACAGTGAGGAGCCGCCACAGCTGGGAGAGATGAGTTGGTTGTGTGGCTTCTCCCTGTCCCCTCGGACAGCTCTTTCACCATAGACAAACATGGGAGGGAGCTGTCAGTGCAGCCAAGGGATTAAAGGGAATGTGTCATCAAAAAATGAGTCATTGTTTAAGTCCCATTTTTATGTTAAACACATTTTTTAGGAATTTTTGGTTGTTTTCTTTTAAATTTTTCATATCATTTTTAATATCTTTTAATAATTCTTAAGTCCTGCAGTTTTCACTTTGGCCACAAGGCCTTGTTTGCACTGCTTTAACAGCAGTCAGAGAGATGCTTTACAGTAGCTTCATGCACATAGGAGACTTAAAATTGACTCAGTCCCATTCACTTCTATAGGAGAGTTTTCTAGTCGTGCTCTGTGACCTGGGAAGAAGTCATTGTGCAGGGAGATGAAAGGGTGAACTGTGACATCTCCTCTTGTGACTGGTGGATCCTGTGTTATCTATTCACACTGCTGTCTCCCTTCAGTTTGACCCTCTTTGTGCTGATGAGCAGACAACTGAGAATCTTTCTCTACAGAACAGGAAGTGCCAGACTATTATTAGGCCTAGTGGCCAAAGTGAAAACTGCAGGACTTAAGAATTATTTAAAAATACTGAAAGTGATATGGAAAATTTAAAAAAAATATAAACAAAAAAATGTGTTGAACTTAAAAATGTGAGTTAAACAATAAGTCATTTTTGATGACACATTCCCTTTAAGAGAAGATGAACAATGGACTCATTTCTTCCAGCCCCGGCAGCTTCTCCGTAAACCTGGCCAAACTTCACTGGACGTTTAAACCTACATGGTTGGAACTAAGTAACCCGCAGATATTTCATGCTGCCCATCATTCGGGAAGCATAGAGCCGCTGACAGGTTCCCTTTAAGATTTTTTTCTGCTAGTCTAGTACTGCAGTGATCATGCTTGTAACAATAGTACATGTAAATGCAGATTTCCGATGTTCCTGAACAAAAAACTGCTATCTTGGCGCTTTTCACACATTCTATGTTATAAATATATAATTACGGTAAATGCACTTATTTATTTATAGGGCACAGATAAGCGTAGAGGCCATGGCCTCACTGCAGACAAAGACCAATGTGGTTTTATCTCAAATCACAGTGGTTTTCAAATAATCGTTAACATCCTGCTGTTTACCTGCACAAAACACACATTATTTCTGCATTATATCAATTATCTGAAAACCATGCAAATTTGAGATAAAACCATGGGTCTGCATGGTGGCTGCCCCTCAGCCACTAGGTGTATCCATAAAGGGGTTGTCTCACTACAAGGATTGCTGCTTTTTATGTTAAAGATCTTGCAAAAACAAGTCACTTTGCAATATGTGTCCATTAACAGTGTCCTACCTATTCCTAGATATTTCCTCTTGTATGGGCTGCATCAGCTCTTCAGGTCGCTATAGCTACAGGCCTGTTCATTCTCTCCCGATAGGCTGCCAGCACTGGTTGCTATAACTACAGACCTGTTCGATCTCTCCTGATAGGCTGCCAGCACTGGTTGCTATAGCTACGGACCTGTTTGATCTCTCCAGATAGGCTGCCAGCACTGGTTGCTATAGCTACGGACCTGTTTGATCTCTCCTGATAGGCTGCCAGCGCTGGTTGCTATAGCTACAGACCTGGCTTCTACTGCAGCCTAGTAGAATCCAGTAAACACGCCCCTGAATTCAAAATGAAACCAAGAAAACAGGACTGAGGGGATATGAATCAATGTAGTGAGACAACCCCTTTAAAGGGAACCTGTCACATTAAACATACTAGCTGAGCAAACTGATACGTTTTTGGAAAAGATTTAGTAGAATTTGTATTTTATTCATTGAAATCTTATTCTGGGTTAAGCAGTCTAGCAGGCAGTGTTATCAGTGACTGACTGTCTTTCTTGTAGGAGTGTGCATACAGGCAGTATTACCATGATGAACAGTTATCTCTACATGCATCATCATACTAGAAAGGCTGTCAATCACTAAGAAGACCGCCCACTGGACTCCTTAACCAGAAGATGAGCAGGGATTTGAATCAATGAAATATAACTTTTACAGAATCTGTGTGTACACAACTATATATCAATGTCTTCATCTTCTCCTACTCTATAAGGCTATGTCTTCACAGCAGTGGACAAAAAACCACCGGAAAACCAAATCCTAAAACGTTTATAAAACTGAGTTTTTTGTCCACTGCTGTCAAACGCTGCTGAAAAACAGCCTTTTTTTGCGGCAAAAGTGCGACAAAATAGTCCGGCGCTTCACATAGACTCCACCGGTACATTTTCTGCCCTGCTCAGTGGTTTTTTTTTCAACGTGTTTCAAAAAACGACCAGCAAATAAAATGAGCAAAAAAAAAAAAAAAAAGATGTTCTGTGGAGACAACAGAACGTTTTTACTATTGGACCTCTTTTCAGTCGTTTTTTCAGCGCTGAAAAAACTTACATTTTTGTATGCAGTGGAGACATAGCCCAACATGCTATCAGCAGATCAGATAACGTGTTCAATGCGACAAGTTCCCTTTAAAGGGAATGTGTCATCAAAAAATGAGTCATTGTTTAAGTCCCGTTTTTACGTGAAACACATTTTGTTAGGAATTTTCGTTTGTTTTGTTTTTTAATTTTCCTTATCACTTTCAATATTTTTTAATAATTCTTAAGTCCTGCAGTTCTCACTTTGTCCACTAGGCCTTGTTTCCACTGCTTTAACAGCAGTCAGAGAGATGCTTTACAGCAGCTTCATGCACATAGGAGACTTAAAACTGACTCAGTCCCATTCACTTCTATAGGAGAGTGTTGTGGGCATGCTCTGTGACCTGGGAAGAAGTCACTGTGCAGGGAGGTGAAAGGGTGAACTGTGACTATCTCCTCTTGTGACTGGTGGATCCTGTGTTATCTATTCACACTGGTGTCTCCTTTCAGTTTGACCCTCTTTGTGCTGATAATGAGCAGACAACTTTTAATCTTTCTCTACAGAACATGAAGTGTCAGACTATTATTAGGCTTGGTGGCCAAAGTGAAAACTGCACGACTTAAGAATTATTACAAAATATTGAAAGTGATATGGAAAATTTAAAAAAAATATAACCAAAAATTCTTCAAAAATGTGTTGAACATAAAAACATGAGTTAAACAATAAATCATTTTGGATGACCCATTCCCTTTAAAGAGAACAAAGCTTGAAATAATATGTCTGACTATTGCTATTAACCGCCCCATATTCAGCACCATAGAAAACTGAGAAAGCGGAGCTTCTAGGGTATAAGATCTCTGTAGACTGTCATGTTTTGGATCATGATACCATTTTTTTTTTGCCCTTATAGGTTACTCATGAATTCGTATTAAAAAAAAAGAAACACGGGGTCGACTGTATCTCTGTGGGCCACTAACTGTATTCAGTGTTGCCCTATCGCAATCTACAGCTGCCATATTACAGACCTGTAGAACACGGACTGTGTCAGGTCAAAGGCTGCAAAAAAAATGATTCTCTGTGTAAACCTATTCTCAATTACAGTGAAATAATAATCCTGTTTTTTAAGCTTTAGTGCTCTATATATTTATATAATTAATGGGGTTGTCTCACTACGTTGATTCATCTGACCTCAGTCCTCTTTTCTTGGTTCCATTTTGAATTCAGGGGCGTGTTTACTGGCTTCCACTAGGCTGCAGTAGAAGCCAGGTCTGTAGTTATAGCAACCAGCGCTGGCAGCCTATCAGGATAGATCAAGCAGGTCTGTAGCTATAGCGACCAGTGCTGGCAGCCTATCAGGATAGATCAAACAGGTCTGTAGCTATAGCAACCAGTGCTGCCAGCCTATCTGGAGAGATCAAACAGGTCTGTAGCTATAGCAACCAGTATGACAGCCTATCAGGAGAGATCAAACAGGTCTGTAGCTATAGCGACCTGAGGAGCTGATGCAGCCCATACAAGAGGGGATACTAAGGAATAGGTAGGACACTGTTAATGGACACATATTGCAAAGTGACTTGTTTTTGCAAGATCTTTAACATAAAAAGCAGCGATCCTTGTAGTGAGACAACCCCTTTAATATATCACTTCAACTACAGGTTTTGGTTCATTTTACTGCTATCACTTGTGCAGCGGTGCAAGGCTTTTCACCAAATAGGATTCCTCCTTTTATAGAAGCAGTGGATGCAGATAATGGAGTAACCTACGTCATAACACGTGGTTTATCCCTGTTACACTAATATTTATCATCAAGGCTATTTTACACAAATCTACCAACCTAATACTGGTAAAAATTCTGCATTATACTAAACACAAGAAAGGTAATTTGATGGTTAGGTGCTGAATGACTGGTAAACTTCATTTTCATTGTAACATCTGGCACTAAAGCAGAACAGCGTTAACAACCTAATGGGCGTCAGGCTCCAAAGAACTCCATGGACTCTTCATTTAAGTGGCTTAATTCTCACGATGGAAAAGCCCTTTAAGCAGATCTCCCATGAAAATAAATGTAGCACAACCTCTCCACACACTGGCATATAACAAGTCACACCCAGTTTCCAGGAAACCACACCACTTTTCTTAAGGCACAAAATCTCTAAACATATAATAAATCGGGTACAAGGCTGGTACACTAGATTTTGCATATGGCAAATTTAGTGGATCTCCCCCATAGTGTGAAGGAGACCTTAAAGGGGTTGTCAAAGTTTAAAAAAAAAAAAAACATGACTAATAATCATTTAGAAACAAGGTCACCACTGTCTATGGGATGTCATGGTACTGAAGCTCTGCTCCTCTGAGGTCAATGGAGCCGAGCTGAACCAAACAAGGTCACCACTGTCTATGGGATGTCATGGTACTGAAGCTCTGCTCCTCTGAGGTCAATGGAGCCAAGCTGCAGTACCAAACAAGGTCACCACTGTCTATGGGATGTCATGGTACTGAAGCTCTGCTCCTCTGAGGTCAATGGAGCCAAGCTGCAGTACAAAACAAGGTCACCACTGTCTATGGGATGTCATGGTACTGAAGCTCTGCTCCTCTGAGGTCAATGGAGCCAAGCTGCAGTACCAAACAAGGTTACCACTGTCTATGGGATGTCATGGTACTGAAGCTCTGCTCCTCTGAGGTCAATGGAGCCGAGCTGTACCAAACAAGGTCACCACTGTCTATGGGTTGTCATGGTACTGAAGCTCTGCTCCTCTGAGGTCAATGGAGCCGAGCTGTACCAAACAAGGTCACCACTGTCTATGGGATGTCATGGTACTGAAGCTCTGCTCCTCTGAGGTCAATGGAGCCAAGCTGCAGTACCAAACAAGGTCAAACCACTGTCTATGGGATGTCATGGTACTGAAGCTCTGCTCCTTGAGGTCAATGGAGCCAAGCTGCAGTACCAAACAAGGTCACCACTGTCTATGGGATGTCATGGTACTGAAGCTCTGCTCCTCTGAGGTCAATGGAGCCAAGCTGCAGTACCAAACAAGGTCACCACTGTCTATGGGATGTCATGGTACTGAAGCTCTGCTCCTTGAGGTTCAATGGAGCCGAGCTGCAGTACCAAACAAGGTCAACCACTGTCTATGGGATGTCATGGTACTGAAGCTCTGCTCCTCTGAGGTCAATGGAGCCAAGCTGCAGTACCAAACAAGGTCACCACTGTCTATGGGATGTCATGTAACTGAAGCTCTGCTCAAAAGAGGTCAGAGGAGCCGAGCTGCAGTAACAAACAAGGTCACCACGGTCTATGGGATGTCATGGAAGAAGCTCTGCTCCTCTGAGGTCAATGGAGCCGAGCTGCAGTACCAAACAAGGTCAACACTGTCTATGGGATGTCATGGTACTGAAGCTCTGCTCCTCTGAGGTCAATGGAGCCGAGCTGTACAAAACAAGGTCAACACTGACTATGGGATGTCATGGTCCTGAAGCTCTGCTCCTCTGAGGTCAATGGAGCCGAGCTGCAGTACCAAACAAGGTCAACACTGTCTATGGGATGTCATGGTACTGAAGCTCTGCTCCTCTGAGGTCAATGGAGCCAAGCTGCAGTACCAAACAAGGTCACCACTGTCTATGGGATGTCATGGTACTGAAGCTCTGCTCCTCTGAGGTCAATGGAGCCGAGCTGCAGTACAAACAAGGTCACCACTGTCTATGGGATGTCATGTTAGAAGCTCTGCTCCTCTGAGGTCAATGGAGCCAAGCTGCAGTACCAAACAGGTCACCACTGTCTATGGGATGTCAGGTACTGAAGCCTCTGTCTCCTCTGAGGTCAATGGAGCAGCTGTACCAAACAAGGTCAACCACTGTCTATGGGATGTTTATGGTACTGAAGCTCTGCCCTTTAGGTCAATGGAGCCCAGCTGCAGTACCAAACAAGGTTCAACACTGTCTATGGACTGAGGCTCTGCTCCTCTGAGGTCAATGGAGCCAAGCTGCAGTACCAAACAAGGTCACCACTGTCTAAAGGGATGTCATGGTACTGAAGCTCTGCTCCTTTTGAGGTCAATGGAGCCGAAGCTGCAGTACCAAACAAGGTCACCACTGTCTATGGGATGTCATGGTACTGAAGCTCTGCTCCTCTGAGGTCAATGAGCCCAGCTGCAGTACCAAACAGGTCACCACTGTCTATGGATGTCATGGTACTGAAGCTCTGCTCCTCTGAGGTCAATGGAGCCAGCTGCAGTAAAAACAAGTCACCACTGTCCTATGGGATGTTCATGGTACTGAAGCTCTGCTCCTCTGAGGTCAATGGAGCCAAGCTGCAGTACCAAACAAGGTTACCACTGTCTATGGGATGTCATGTTGAAGCTCTGCTCCGCTGAGGTCAATGGAGCCGAGCTGCAGTACCAAAAAAGGGCAACCACTGTCTATGGGGATGTCATGGTAGAAGCTCTGCTCCTCTGAGGTCAATGGAGCGAGCTGCAGTACCAAACAAGGTCAACACTGTCTATGGGATGTCATGGTAAATGAAGCTCTGCTCCTCTGAGGTCAATGGAGCCGAGCTTCCAAAACAAGGTAACACTGTCTATGGGAAAGTCATGGTACTGAAGCTTTTGCTCCTCTGGGTCAATGGAGCCGAGCTGCAGTACCAAACAAGGTCAACCCCTGTCTATGGGGATGTCATGGTACTGAAGCTCTGCTCCTCTGAGGTCAATGGAGCCGAGCTGCAGTACCAAACAAGGTTAACACTGTCTATGGTACTGAAGCTCTGCTCCTCTGAGGTCAATGGAGCCAAGCTGCAGTACCAAACAAGGTCACCACTGTCTATGGGATGTCATGGTACTGAAGCTCTGCTCCTCTGAGGTCAATGGAGCCAAGCTGCAGTACCAAACAAGGTCACCACTGTCTATGGGATGTCATGGTACTGAAGCTCTGCTCCTCTGAGGTCAATGGAGCCAAGCTGCAGTACAAACAAGGTCACCACTGTCTATGGGATGTCATGGTAGAAGCTCTGCTCCTCTGAGGTCAATGGAGCCAAGCTGTACCAAACAAGGTCACCACTGTCTATGGGATGTCATGGTACTGAACCTCTGCTCCTCTGAGGTCAATGGAGCTAAGCTGCAGTACCAAACAAGGTCACCACTGTCTATGGGATGTCATGGTACTGAAGCTCTGCTCCTCTGAGGTCAATGGAGCCAAGCTGCAGTACTACACTCAATCTGAGGCCATTTTTGAAAGAAAGCAGCCATGTTTTTCTAATCTTGGACAATCTCTTGAAACAGAGATATAAACTTCAAGTTTATGCAACATTTTTTTTAATTAGTTTGTTATTTACATTAAGCAATTATTTTTACTTTTGCACTTAAATTCCTGTAAATGCCCCTTAAAGGGGGCAGTTTAGGCTCAGAACAAAAAAGCTCCTAGAACAAAAAATATTCTTTTATTAGGTTACACATTTGCCTTTTTTGCATTGCATGTCCTGCACATCTTAAACGGGCAAAAATCACACCACAAATAGCCAAAAGGTTTTGTTAATAAGTAAATTACACCCCAAAACCACTCACAGATTTAGTAGGTTATATTTTCTAAGGAAAAGTCTTTTTAGGAACAGTACACCCTTGGGCTATGTTCACACGGCTTATTTCGGAACGGATTTCAGCCCGTAATTCGCGCCGTACTGCGCGAAATATGGGGCAAGATGCGTCCCAGTCATTACGGTAATCCACAGGTCTCATAGAGAGCTATGGATTACGTCTCCTCTCCCCCGCTCGCACTATACAGCGAGCGGGGAGAGAAGTGACATGTCAATTATTCACGGCGGGATACGCGCCGTGAATAATGAATGTCTATGGTGCCGGCGAGCTGCCGGCCCTCCCGCCCCCGCTGCCGAGCACACGGCGTAATTGCGGGCGAAATCCGTCCCGCAATTACGCTGTGAATAAGCCGTGTGAACAAAGCCTTGTAGTGTACCATCCCTAATTTCATGTCATTATTGTCTATTCACTTCCCTTCTCTGCCATTTACTCGACAATTATTGTAACCTTCCCCATTGCTGGAACTGGGAGCAGTGCTCCATGGGAGACGGGAATCACTGTGGCATAAACTGCCCTCCGCATTGGAGTGATTCATGTCACAATGAAGTAGTTCCCATCTGTAAAATACTAGTAGCTGCTGAAAACCATCATGAGATAAGAGAAGAGATGACAATGTGCACGTGGAGGCCGTCACTGCTGTCTACGGAAGACTTGCACTAGAAATGCACAAAATCAAAGCGATGGCTCGTTCATTTCAATGTGTGGATAAAGCCAGAGCAAGATAATCAAAAAAAAAGCAGGATTCATTTGCCACCAGTTTGTGTTCGGCCTGGTTCACATCTGCAATCGGCTTTCTGTCAACGTATTGTAATCAGAAAAAACGAAAAGGACGGTTTGCTTCAGTCTGGCTCTGTTCCATTACATTTTTTAGTTTTTTTTTTTTTACAGAAAAAATAGCATAGAATGCAGTGTAAACGTTTTTTTTTTTACGAAATAAGAGAAATCTGACGGAAAGGACCCTTTAGGGCAGTGTTTCTCAACTCCAGTCCTCAAGACCCACCAACAGGCCAAGTTTTCAGGATTTCCTCAGTGTTGCACAGGTGATATAATAAGGCCATGTTCCCACGGCAATATCCTGGACGTAATTCAGTCCGTAATTACGCGCCGGAGTGCGCGAATTACGGCTGGAATCCGTCCCAGTCATTACAGTAATCCACAGTTCTCATAGAGAACTATGGATTACGTCTCCTCTCCCTGCTCGGCGAATCCGCCGCGGGGGGAGAGAAGTGACATGCATATTATTTACGGCGTGTACGCACCGTGAATAATGAATGTCTATGAGGCCGGCGAGCTGCCGGCCCCCCGCCCCACCCCGCTGCACGGCAGCCGGCGTAATTGCGGGGCGAAATCCGTCCCCGCAATTACGCCGGCAATAAGCCGTGTGAACATAGCCTTAGGGTGATTTCTCACACACAGTATTTTTGGAAAATTTCCACTGCAGTTTGTGATGCAATTTTTTGAATCAAAGTTCTAATTTTTATTTCCACTTCTGGCTTTGGGTCAAAAAGCTGCATTAAAAACTGTGGCCTTTTTAAAGAAAAAAGAAAAAAAAAGAAAAGGAAAAAAACCCAGAACAAGCAAATTGCTTACAGACCATGGAGTAAAAGGCAGACACTGGGGCACTTTTATTGAACAGTCATTTATTATAATTTGAGTGAATCTGGTACATGTGTAGCTGGGTTCAGATTTACCTGCCTGTAGGTTGCCCTCATCTGTATTCATATGTAAATGGCATGTATCTATATGGTAATTAGACACTGTGCTGTGGAAATGGCAGGAGGATTCAAAGAAAGGCAAGTGGAAGGCTGCAGCAAGCAGGGGATGCAACCACAATGGCGGCTTTCCTGGAAAGAGCAGAAAAATATTGAAAAGCCATAGATGCCTCGTGTGATCTGCTTGATGGGTGAAGTCGGATGTGCCAGGCAATGTGTGCGCGAATAATGTTTGAAATCCGTCCCAGTCATTACGGTAATCCACAGTTCTCATAGAGAACTATGGATTACGTCTCCTCTCCCTGCTCGGCGAATCCGCCGCTGGGGGAAATAAGTGACATGTCATTTACTAGCGGCGTATACGTGCCGCTGGTAATACAAGTCTATGGGCCCGCTCCGTCCCCCGCTCCCGCCCCGCCCCCGGCCACACGGCGTAATTGCGGGGCATAATTACGTCCAGCAGTTAAGCCGTGTGAACATAGCCTTAGTGTCAGTGCATTCTCCACAGGTGATATAATTACGGTCAATGCATTCTGTGTGAGATCCTGAAATGACCTGTTGGTGGGCCCTGAGGACTGGAGTTGGGGAACACTGCTTTAGGGGCTGTTTACACGGCACAGGTCAAATACCGGTTTGCGGAGAAAAGCCCTCCCCCTTCACATATACATGTTCATATTCCGCCCGAAAACCCGATGGAAGAATGAACATGTTCTATGTTTTTTGGACCGTCGGCAGTCTGAAAAACCGCCGGGCGGAAAATCCGTGCAGTGGGGACCGCTGCACGGATTTTCCCTTAAAGGGGTTTTGCCACAATCTCATCTCATAACTCCTGCATCCAGCTCTTCAGCTCTGTGTGCTCAGAAGGGGGCGTGTGTGATTTGTTTGAATTGTAGATCATGTGACCCAGCAGGATGACATCACCAGGCCTTTCCTCTCTGTAGTCTAAGAAAGGTCTGTTTATGTATAGAATTGTAAGTAGCTACACTGTAGCTCAGAGGTAACATTTTTGCTTTACAGCGCAAGGGTGCTTCTTTCCAATCCCTGCAGGAACTTTTATTTTTCCTCTTTATCAATGCACAGACCTCATTGAGGTTTCTTTTTTATTTATTTGCACTGTTTGACTTATTACTAACTAGTCCAAAGGACGGGAATAGTGTGACAGCACCCGGGGTCTGAACACCCAGTAGCTGCCTGAGAAGAGAGGTGATGTCTGTTTCTTTTTTTCAAACCGCCGGCAACCCAAAAAGCATCATACATGCACATTCTTCTGCATAACAAACCCTCTCCGATGCTGTAGGAGAGGGTATTTATTATGAGAGGGAGCCTTTACTTTTGTGGGCTCAACTTGTTGAGCATCTCTGGACTTTAATTTGTGTTTGTTATGCACATTCTTCGGTCCGTTTTTCGGACGGAATATGTGCATGTCAATGTGAAGGGGGGAGGGCTTTTCTCCGCTCATCGTGGAGAAAAGCATTACCCCCCACCCCTGCGGCCGGGGGGACGACCGCAAAACAGGACAGATACCGGTGGGATAAACCGACCGGTATTTGTCCGTTGCCGTGTAAACGGGCCCATAGTGTTGTCCCATGAAAAGATCTAATACAATATTTACCAAAATGTGCGGGGTGCACTTACTTTCCTAAGATACTGTATTTATGTGAATAATGTGGCAACATTATCTACAGATTTTGGTAACCTCATCTTTTCACTTTCTAATGAGAATGCTGATGTGAATATGAAAAATTCCTGCATACAAATCAGCTCGTGATAACTTTCTGACATAGAATCACCGATATCATATTACCATGAGTGTCATTTTGCTAATTCATCCGACAAACTTGGCGTTGCTATGTCCATACAAACCGATCACACTGCTTAGCAGTCATGAGGACTCAAAAATACATTAATAACAGCATCGGACACTATTTGTTGGCAAACAGCATCGTAGCTTTCAACATATCACTCATTTGGCCAACAGGTACATAACCCCCACCCCATATGAACAAGTGCCATCAGCAGCATGGCATACTGACAAAATGAGGGATGTTTGCAACATAATTGCCCCTATGTTGTCAGTTTTGCAAAAAGTGTCTGATTGAAACAAAAAAAAGGCAATAACTATGCAAGTAAAAAAGTATCAAAAAAGTTGTTGCTCTACTTGATTCACTTGTATATGTGCAGTTTTCCATTTTCAATGGAACTTTCCTATAGAAATGAACAGAGGAGGCAAAGTCGTTTCATAACCAAATTTCAACAGAGGGTTTTTTACAACCACTTTATATTCATAGTTCTTTAGGAAAGAAAGTTTCTACATAAACATAGAAAGGGATTCTTTACTGTAAGAGCAGTGAGACTGTGGAACTCGCTTCCAGAGGAACTTGTCATAGTCAATTCACTAATAGAGTTCCTAAAGGGCTGGATGCATTTCTAGATGTAATAATATAACAAGTTCTAGTGACCAGGATTCTGGAGAAGGGTCTGGATATATTTCTAGATGTAATAATAGAACAAGTTATAGTGACCTGGATTCGGGAGAAGGGTCTGGATACATTTCTAGATGTAATAATATAACAAGTTCTAGTGACCAGGATTCTGGAGAAGGGTCTGGATATATTTCTAGATGTAATAATAGAACAAGTTATAGTGACCTGGATTCGGGAGAAGGGTCTGGATACATTTCTAGATGTAATAATATAACAAGTTCTAGTGACCAGGATTCTAGAGAAGGGTCTGGATACATTTCTAGATGCAATAATATAACAGGTTATAGTGACCGGGATTCTGGAGAAGGGTCTGGATACATTGCTAGATGTAATAATATAACAAGTTGTAGTGACCAGGATTCTGGAGAAGGGTCTGGATTCATTTCTAGATGTAATAATATAACAAGTTATAGTGACCGGGATTCTGGAGAAGGGACTGGAGACATTTCTAGATGTAATAATAGAACAAGTTATAGTGACCGGGATTCTGGAGAAGGGACTGGAGACATTTCTAGATGTAATAATAGAACAAGTTATAGTGACCAGGATTCTGGAGAAGGGTCTGGATACATTTCTAGATGTAATAATATAACAAGTTATAGTGACCGGGATTCTGGAGAAGGGACTGGAGACATTTCTAGATGTAATAATAGAACAAGTTCTAGTGACCAGGATTCTGGAGAAGGGTCTGGATACATTTCTAGATGTAATAATATAACAAGTTATAGTGACCGGGATTCTGGAGAAGGGTCTGGATACATTTCTAGATGTAATAATAGAACAAGTTCTAGTGACCAGGATTCTGGAGAAGGGTCTGGATACATTTCTAGATGTAATAATAGAACTAGTGACCAGGATTCTGGAGAAGGGTCTCCAATGTGGCAATTATTCTGATTGCCAGATTGGAGTCGGGAAGGAATTTTTTCCCTAAAATGAGGACAATTGGCTCCTGCTTCATTGGGGTTTTGCCTTCCTCTGGATCAACACTGTAGCACAATAGGCTGAAAAGGATGGACGTCTTATCTTTTTTCGGTCTTACAAACCATGTAACTATGTTTATCCGTGATGATGCTTTGAATGGTGCAACGTCAAATTATGGTTTTGAAAATTCACTGCCAATGGGCAGGGCCAGGACAAGACATTTTGATGCCCTAGGCAAATAGGCCTCACTAGAAAAATTCAACTACCTGGCTCTGACCGGAGGCATGCCTCAGCTGCACCCTCGCTGGCTTGGTATAATGGAATAAAAAACACACAATTGTGCTATCTTTTTTTTTGGAGGTGCACTATAAATCACGTTGGTCAGTAAGATGACAATTTTTTTTAAACCTCTTTCTAGCACCATTTTCTGAGAACAATAACCTTTTCTATTTTTGCGGACTGAAGCCTGGTTTTCAGTGGAACCATTTTCGGATACCTGCAAATTTTTCTCATCATTTCAATTTTTGAAGAGGCAAAGTGACAAAAAAACCCGCAATCATAGAGCTGGGTATTTTTTTTAAACCAGTCACCATACAAGATAAATAAGGTAATGCATTAATAGATTGGACTTTTACAGACGCAGGACATGCCAATTTTCTTTAAATTATTTTCTTTTTTTTTTGTTCAGTGGGGAAAAGGGAGGTTTCCAATTTTTATTATTTTGTTATATTATTTTAAAATGTTTTGTCTTGTTATACCCCTGGGGTGTGTGGTCAATAGGGGATAGGATCACTTGTACACTAGTCTGCAATGCTAATGTACTGAAGAGCAGTGTGCAGTTACAGCTCTCCTGTTATACCGCAGCATCTAAGTAATTAAATGGGTTGTCTTACTACAAGGATTGCTGTTTTTGATGTTAAAGATCTTGAAAAAACAAGTCACTTTGCAATATATGTACATTAACAGTGTCCTACCTATTCCTAGATATCCCCTCTAGTATGGGCTGCATCAACTCCTCAGGTCGCTATAACTACAGACCTGTTCAGTCTCTCCTGATAGGCTGCCAGCACTGGTTGCTATAGCTACAGACCTGTGTCGATCTCTCCTGATAGGCTGCCAGCACTGGTTGCTATAGCTACAGACCTGTTTGATCTCTCCTGATAGGCTGCCAGCACTGGTCGCTATAGCTACAGACCTGTTCAGGCTCTCCTGATAGCTATAGCTACAGACCTGGTGTCCTCAGCAGCTCATCACTGCAGGCCAGTAATAGCCAGTAAAGCCAGTAAACACTGAATTCAAAAATGGACTGAGGTAGGATGAATCATTGTAGTGTGACAACCCCTTTAAACATCTTGGATGGTAAAGGCAGTTGCCCGCGGTAACTAGCCGCCGTCTCTGAAGACAACTCAGCTCCTGATCACGTTCTACACATCCTTGCACCCTTTTCCCGACAGGCAGAGGTAGGTGCCCTGGGTTTTGTAACCCATTGTCCCAGCCCTGCTGATTTTTAAAGCTTATTAAGCATTTGTTGTCTTAGATGCTGGCTACTCTCTACGGTACCTCTTCTCCATTGCGGGCATCATAGATATAGTTGTATCATCTGATGAGACAGGAAACAGAGTTCTGAGTGTCCCAATCTATCTTCAGATACTTGGCCTGCTGCACGGGGCTGCTTTACTCTGCAGCTCAGCTTATTCAGGCAGGCTCTGTGTGTAACCACAAACCTACTAGAAAGAAGTCATTGCGTCATCTGTGTGTGTAAGGATATATCCAGAAATCATTCAATGAAATCATCAACCTCTTCAAAATAATACTTATCGCTCCCAAAAACACCCAATACACCTCCTCTCCACCAGACTCCAGCTTTGGTCCCTTACACAAACATGAGAACCAAATTCCCTTTTTTTCTTCTTCGAATACTGGAGCACATTTCGGGCACGTCCACATGGCAAGGGGTTTTCAGTCGGCTGTTCAGACTGTTTTTAGATTTGAAAACCATCTGAAAACGGTCATCCCTCCCCTTAGGACTTTGATAGAAGATCCAGCCAGTAGTCTACACTGCACGGTTTTCTGCTGGGTATATTGTCACACCGTCGGAGTTGCAAAAGACTTGGGACGTGCAATCTTCTACCCGGTTTACAGCCGTTAGTTGTGCTATTGAATGGTGATGGGGGAAAGCGAATCTGCAAACTGCACACAGAACCGTCCCCCAAAACCATTCAAAAGATGATAAAATACCGGCCAGATTCTTAAACAGAATGTGACCGCCATTTTACACTTGTTGCGTGGCCGGAGCCTTATTAAGGCAGGTGTGCCAGAAGTCTCATAGTTCATATTGTACTTTGCTCCATATTTCCTATGTGTTTTAGACTATTTCTAGACACTTCTGTGACTCATCTGAAAACAGGGTCTTGGCCATGGTAAAAGTTTGTGGCTAAGGCTATGTTCACACGGGGTAATTTCGGATTTCGCTGTGTATTTGCGCTCTAATACTAGCGAGATGCGCGCCGAAATTACGGTAATCCATAGCTCTCATAGACAACTGTGGATTACGCCTCCTCTCCCCGCTCGTACAGTATAATCATATTGTATGCGCGGGGAGATAAGTGACATGTCAATTATTCGTGGCGAATACACGCCGCGAGTAATGAGTGTCAAAGGGAACGGCAGGCTGCCCCCCCCCCCTGCGCTGCGGGAGTACATACGTATTAGCGCAAGCTCCCAAAAGACAAGATGTACGCGCCGCAGTACATCGTGTGGACATTACCTAAGTGCACTATGCTGTGCCCCAAAAAAAAGCACCTCAATTACTGACATAAAGTAAGCAAACTCATAGAACACATATAGTTAGAATAGACAGTCTAAGGCCATGTTCACACGGCTTAAAACTGGACGTATTTCAGTCCGTAATTACGTGCTGGAGTGCGCAAATTACGGCTGGAATACGTCCCAGTCATGACCCTGGGCAACCCTGATGGCTGCGTTAACGCCACCAACAACTTACCGCCTTCATGCCTTGCCTTCCACCCAGACCCACTGCTTGTGACCCTTACCCAATAAACCACGGACAACCAATTGGATAAATTGGCCACAGCAGCCGTTTTATTAACAAATACAAACATAAATAACATTTTCATAAATACTTATAACCAACATTCCACAAGTACCTAACGGTACCATGATAAATACTTATAACAATCTTTCACTCCCCAGCTAACTGTCCACCAGTTAGCTCCAACCCCCGAGCAACCATAGACCAACCCCGCAATTGGTCAACCAATAACAACCAGGAGGGGCAGAGGTCCTAGGAGCCAAATCCGACCTGGCGACCAAATCCCCGAAGGGAAACCACACTACCCCCAGCCGCATTCCAATGGCTCGGAGGTCCAAAGCCATACATGATGGCTCAGCCAATTTGCTCTCCAGGGGTACCAGCCTGGAAGAGCCCCCCACCTTCGCCAGGTCGTGTCCACCTTTGCCACACCCCCGAGGGAGTCACACCCCGAATGACTCCCCCAGGCAATCTCCTCCTCCAACTCCCAGAACCCCTGCCGCCTAACGACCGCCATGACAGCGCAAAAACCCTATACACCATAACTCCGTCATAACCACCAGGGACGGCGGGTGGGATTCCTGCCTCGTGCCACGCCAACTGCTCACTGGGCGGAAGGGGCGGGGCTAAGCCCTTCGTCCCTCCGCGTCACTACCCTCCTCCCCTCTCCTACAGGGCGCGATGACGCTGCGCCCCAGCGTGCCGGGTCATGGCCGCGCCTCCCCTATGGGGGTGGGGGCCGGTCCGGCGCGCTTCTTTACGGTAATCCACAATTCTCATAGAGAACTATGGATTACGTCTCCTCTCCCTGCTTAGCGAATCCGCCGGGCGGGGAGCTAAGTGACATGTCAGTTACTAGCGGCGTATACGCACTGCTGGTAATATAAGTCTATGGGCCGGCGAGGTGCCGGCCCCCCGCCCCTGGCCACACGGTGTATTTGCAGGGCCTAATTACGCCCCGCAATTACACCGTGTGAACCTAGCCTAAACGTGCGCCAGATGTATCAACACTATGATAAATGTGGAACATTGCCAGACTGTCAAGTCTAAGGTTACACTGAGTATTAGACCGTATTGATACATCTGCCCCACAGTCTTTATTGCAGGAGTAGGTACAAAGGAAATATACAGCAGAAAAATATAACAAACTAGTACAGTATATGCAGGTAAAGCTAGGATATACATAGATCATAAAACAACATTTAAGGGAGGTTCAGATGGTTTCTACCAAGTCCAGTACAAATGTAGTTCTACAATAAAGTGTAAACATGATAAAGAAAAAAAAAAGGATAATTATGTCCAACAATAACCTGTGTCTTGTGTTCAATCGCTTAGAAGAATACCTTATAACAACATGATAAGCAGAGGTGCACAGAAGTCGAGAGCAAACAATGTGAAATGAGGGGGAGAGATCAGACAGTAAGGCCATGTCCCCACGGCACCGGTTTGTGGCCGGTTTTTCAGACTGTTTGTGGTTTTGTGGTTTTGCAAACCGTCTGAAAAACCGGCCGCAAACTTTTACACGGGGCTCTATGGAAAACCCGTGCAACAGTCCCCACTGCAAAGGTTTTCCGCCCGGCAGTTTTTCAGACCGCCGGCCGCCCGAAACACATTGTGCATGTTCATTCTTTCATCCAGTTTTCGGACGGAATATGAACAAGTGAATGGGAAGGGGGAGGGCTCATCGCGGAAAAAAGCCATCCTCCCGCGGCCGTGTGCACGGCACAAAAACCGGACAAATACCAGTCGCATAGACCAACCGCTATTTGTCCTGTGCCGTGTGGACGCGCCCTAATAACCACGTAAAAACAACATCTAAGGGCTGGGAGGACTATCCTGTAACAAGTGAACAAAAGAGGTTATAGTAGCTTGTGATTGCAGCCAGGTGTCCCAGATAAGATTACATGTATGTAGATAGTTTCTATGGCAGTCGAGCCATTTTCTAGGCGGTAAAACATCCTTCACCACAAAACAGAAGCATGTCTCTGCGTAAAAACTTCTGGGATAAAAATACAGCCTTTAATCATCTAGAAAGCAGGTAACCTGTTAATAATCCACTGTCTTCATCAAGTGAGATTACAAAATCAAATTTACTATTACTATATTAATGTAGGAAACATTGTAACCACAAGCAGTACATCCCCTAGTGCAAACAGAGCACAGAATAAGAGATACATTGTAATTTACAAAAGATGTTAAAAAAAATTAAAAGTGCTGGATGTACATGTTAGGAGCCCGCGGCGGGCACACATTGCCTGGCACATCCGACTTCACCCATCAAGCAGATCACACGAGGCATCTATGGCTTTTCAATATTTTTCTGCTCTTTCCAGGAAAGCCGCCATTGTGGTTGCATCCCCTGCTTTCTGCAGCCTTCCACTCGCCTTTCTTTGAATCCTCCTGCCATTTCCACAGCACAGTGTCTAATTACCATATAGATGCACGCCATTAACATAGGAATACAGATGAGGGCAACCTACAGGCAGGTAAATCTGAACCCAGCTACACATGTACCAGATTCACTCAAATGATAATAAATGACTGTTCAATAAAAGTGCCCCAGTGTCTGCCTTTTACTCCACGGTCTGTAAGCACTTTGCTTGTTCTGGGTTTTTTTTTTTTTTTTTTTTTAAAGGCCACAGTTTTTAATGCAGCTTTGTGACCCAAAGCCAGAAGTGGAAATACAAATTAGAACTTTGATTCAAAAAAAATTGCATCGCAAACTGCAGTGGAAATTTTCCAAAAATACTGTGTGTGAGAAATCACCCTAAGGGTATGCTCATATGATGGATTTTGATGCAGAATTCAACACAGATGCAGCATGAAAATAGACATGAAGGGCGACATGCATGAAGTTTGGCGTGTACAAATTTCATGCGCATAAGAAAGGCATAGAATGCGCCTGATTTATGAACCCAATCTACCTCGGGTCATAAATCAGCCGCATTCTAGCGCTCGGGCGACATTTCTGGCTCAGGTACCTGTTCCAGCAATACTGCACCCAGAAATGCCGTAGCGAAGCTATAAAAATGGAGCTCCGTAGTGCGCCACCCCCCCCCCCCGAGACCGGACGCATTACAAAGCACCGCAGGCGCGATGTAATGCACCCCAGAGTGGCGTGCAGGAGATTTAAACATGTATGAGCGGGGCTGCGCCTGATATCGGGATTTAAAGACACCAGATGTCTGGTACAGCCCGAGGTAAGCAACTATGTGGACTTGTATATATGGAAAAGGGCTGTTTACATAGGATTACTCTGACAAATCTGTAAAGATACCTTACTGACGCTAATGTTTTAGATAAATTGAATACTACTGTTTTCTGCGCTGTTCTGTGTACAACCGATACAGGCAGTGGCTTTCCCCTGTGTAATTCAGTTCTAGCCATAGAAGTAATGTGACCCGAAGGCTATGTTCACACAGCTTATTTGGGCACATATTTCAGAAATATGGCCCTGAAATCCGTCCCAGTCATTACGGTAATCCACAGTTCTCATAGAGAACTATGGATTACGTCTCCTCTCCCTGCTGGGCTAATCCACCGGGGGGGGTTATAAGCTACATGTTATTTACCAGCGGCGTATACGCGCCGATTGTAATGATAGTCTATGGGCCGGCGAAGTGCCGGCCCCCCCGCTCCCGGCCACACGGCGTAATTACGCCCGCAATTAAGCCGTGTGAACATGGCCTAACCCTAATGCCTATGTAACGCTGGCTTTGAAGTGACATCAGATGAAAGTGGGTGACAATGCCATGGGACCAGAAGTGAAGTCAAATGGAAGTGATGTCGGAGCCGTGGGACCAGAAGCACTGGGGAGCAGGTAAGTTAACCCATTCAAAACCAATAAAGAAAAAAAAAAACTGACTCCAATATAGGTTTAAAGGGGTTTTGCCACCAAGTGAGTTGCTTTCCTCTTATCTGGCTCAGGAGAAAATATAAACAAATCATTAACACTGCAGAAGGGAGAGGGAGGGGGCTGAGCAGAGAGGAGCACAGAGGGAGAAGTAAGGGAGCGTCTGCAATGTTCACGCAAATAATAACCGAAAACCAGTGGATTGTCTATACAGCCTAAAGCCTCATACACTGCACTTTCTCCACAGTCCCTTGGAAGCTCCTTCATGTTCCCTGTCATCAGAGAAGAAGTGTAGACAATGCAAGCATGGGCCAGGTCAGCTCCTGTCAGCTCTCCTGGTCGTGTCCAATGTAAACTTTTAAGTAACTAAGGGCTTGTAAAGAAAGCTGTAGCTCTCACAGGCTTCACTTTTTGTAATCACATACATTTAGAAAAGTGATTAAATACCCATTTTGGAGGATCCCACGTCAACATTACATCGTGGCAAAACCCTTTTAAGGTTACAGATAGGATAGGTCTGCACAGGACCTTGGTCATTTTTTCAGCAGATTAAGTATTTTGAATCTGCTGAAAATCTGACCTCAATGGAAAATCTGTGCTGTAGTCTACACAACACAGATTTTTCACGGTGGTTTTTCCTAAAATGAAAACCGACCGGCGGAATATAGAACATGTTGTATATTCCATGGGACCGACCTTCGATTCCCGCAGCCCTAATTTACTGAGCCACTGGGAATCTGAAATCCGACCGCCGGTTTTTGTGCAAAAAAGGCGCAAAAATACGTTGGTGTGGTCCAGCAATTTGAAAATGCCGTCAGATTTTGGCCGCCATTTTCAAATTGCTGTGTGGATGTAACCTTAGGAACTGGACTAGGTTTAGGGACAAAGCGAGAAGAACAGAGCCCGATTTTTTCACAAGTTTGATTGAACCGAACAGGGACACATTCGAGGAATAGTAGTTGTTTGTAGCTTGGACCTTTAACAAAAATGACATCTTCCGGAGCACTTCTGCTACTGTCAAGTCATGACCATTATTTAAAAGTACATCTTTGCAAATTTGAGAAAAATATCACTATATGTTGTATGCTTCAATTAAAGTACTTCCTTGGTATTCGCACCGCCTACTTTTCATACAATATATCAGTGTATTATTATGGGAAAATAGAAAGAAAAACACAGAGGTGTCGCTCTATGGTGAAAGTACGTCTGAAGTAAAGCAATTAAAACAACAAATAGAAAAGATGCTCACCTGGAGCTGTTGTGCGTATGATTATAGAGGCGCAACACTCGTACGGGCATGGGTGGCTCTCTCCGAGCCTCGGAATACCAGCCGCAGGTCACTCTCTCCGGAGCCGCAAGCATCCCGCGGGAATGAACAGCAAGGATGAGGACTACAAATCTGGACCCGGCGCTCAATTCCAGAAGGAAAAAAAAAAACCCTCGTGATTAGCGAGGATATGGTTTTAAATAAAGGTTTTTTATTCCATTAAAAATGAAAAGAGAGTTACCCTTTCCATATCTAAAACACACAGTTATAACGCGTTTCGCACTATCAGGCGCTTCTTCAGATAAAAATGTGTTACAGCAAGAGTATAGGAAACAACACTAATTTAGAAGGCAGAGTTAGCAATGATTGGATAATCCTACCAATACTACCTTATGCGTCTTTTTTCTACTGACGACTGTACAACATATAGTGCACTGTTACACACAGGAAGGGACGAGCATGACTAGCTCGCCATTTTATTGACCATTTCATTTTCCCGCTCTTTTTTCCCTCCCTTTTTCTTCCAATCACCTCTTGGTCCACTCTTTCCTATGGAATGAGTCCATAGACTTCTATTGCACAAAAGTAGCTCTCCTCCTTACTGGCCAAGTCAAATTTCCCACACTTTTAGACCAATCCCTATTTTTCTTTCATTTGAATTGTCCCGCCCATTATAGGATTGGTTGCTTCTCCTTTTTGTGGTATATGGAACTGTTTTAGGGATTGGTTCAGGATTTATCCAATCATTGCTAACTCTGCCTTATAAATTAGTGTTGTTTCCTATACTCTTGCTGTAACACATTTTTATCTGAAGAAGCGCCTGATAGTGCGAAACGCGTTATAACTGTGTGTTTTATATATGGAAAGGGTAACTCTCTTTTCATTTTTAATGGAATAAAAAACCTTTATTTAAAACCATATCCTCGCTAATCACGAGGGGGTTTTTTTTCCTTCTGGAATTGAGCGCCGGGTCCATATTTTTCGTCCTCCTCCTTAGTGTATTATTATGAATCAAGGTGAATAAACAGATGTTTCAGGGCAACTGGCACAAAGCATGCTGTTGGCAGTGCAGACACCGGTATAGTATATTTAAAGGGGTTTTGCCACAATCTCATTTCATTCCTCCTGCATCCAGCTCTTCAGCTCTGTGTGCTCAGAAGGGGGCGTGTGTGATTTGTTTGAATTGCAGATCATGTGACCCAGCAGGATGACATCACCAGGCCTTTCCTCTCTGTAGTCAAAGAAAGGTCTGTTTATGTATAGAATTGTAAGTAGCTACAATGTAGCTCAGAGGTAACATTTTTGCTTTACAGCACAAGGGTCCTTGGTTCAAATCCCTGCAGGAACTTAACCTGTGAATTTTTTTTCCCCTCTTTATCAATGCACAGACCTCATTGAGGTTTCTTTTTTTTGTATTTGCACTATTTGACTTATTACTAAGGAGCACAGAGGACGGGAGTAGAGTGACAGCACCTGGGGTTTGAACACTCAGTAGCTGCCTGAGAGGAGAGGTGATGTCTGAGCATGTGCGGCCAGGACTGAGGAGCTCTCAGCCCTGGTCGTATCCCCTGGAGACGAGCTGTAAACAATGGATCACTAAAGGAGCAGCTAAAACAAAAACGGTGCAGAATTTTTAATGATGATGAATGGTGGAAATGTTTATTATTTCATTTTCAAACTTACCACGGCAATTTTACTTCGTGGCAAAACCCCTTTAATGCTGCAGTTATCAGACATACACACGCTTTCAGTGCGTCAGTAACAGGCATCCAGCTTTCTCTGTCTTTCCAATGCACTTTGTCCGGTCAGTAAATAGATAGAGCAGTATAAAGAGGATTTGGATTAAACACTTTGTAAACTCTTGGGTCTTAATGAATCTCTTGAGTAAGATGCCAGGAGTAAAGCACTGCGGGCAGATGGCTGCAGGAAATCTACAGAGGAGGCAGATCACTGACAACAGTCAAAGAAACAAATACATAGTCATAGATTACCAATATTATAGCAGGATTAGCAACACTATCGGGTTGAGCCTTGTGAAAAATAAGGGACTCTTCTTGTGGTCCCTGCAATGCTTTCACAGAACCTTGTGGTAGAGTCACAAGGCACATTGGGCCTTATTTAACAAAACAAGCTACCAGTAAGGCCCGATTCACACGGCTTATTCAAGCCGTATTTGCAGGACGGATCACGCCCGCAATACGGCTTGAATAAGGGGCGGGGGTGGGGGAGCGGCCCACCAGCCACATAGACATTCATTATTTACGGCGTGTACACGCCGTAAATAATGTGCATGTCACTTTCTCCCCCGCGGCGGATTCGCCGAGCGGGGAGGAGCGACGGAATCCATAGTTCTCTATGAGAACTGTGGATTACCGTAGTTACTGGGACGTATTGGAGCCGTACTGAAGCGCAAATACGGTGCGCAGTACAGCTCCAATCCGTCCCAGAATAAGCCGTGTGAACGAGGCCTAAGGGTACGTCCACACGGCATGGTTTTCTCATCGGATTTTCAGACGGTGTGCGGAAAATCCCCAAATTTTGGATTTCTTCTAAATCTAATGCACTAGGAAGCAGTTAAGTTGCACCCAACCATTAACACAAAGGGGTTGTCTCACTACAAAATAGATTTCAAAATGTAGGGAACACTAAATGAAGCTGTTTTCCAAATATATTGCTTTGTTAATTTTTTTTGTTAAGGAGCTGCAAGTGATTTTATCACCTTCTGAGCTCTCTCTGGTTTCTCTAGTGACCGACCTGTGTACTCCTTCTCCCCTGCTGTTTGTTCTATCTGATGGCAGGGAGTGATGTCATCACAGGTTGCAGCACTGTGAGAGCTTGTGTGTTATCTGACCTTTCAGACAAAAGACAGTAATTACTCTACTGTTTACATTAGGTCAGAAGCTTCTCCGGACCTCAGAGAAGGTAATTTATTTAATCTAGACTAAAACATAGAAATCTGAATACACGGAGCTCATATGCTAATTACAGACAGCTTGACCAGGAAGTGACAGAGCCAAGCAGCATTATTTCATTCATGCATCCTATGAAACTTTGAGATGAGACAACCCCTTTAAGAAACTACGTTACAGAGGTTGTTACTCTTCAGGTTCTCACTTCCTGTGCAGGCTGTGGGCAGTTCTACAGTGACTGACATTTCAGCTCTGTTAGCTCCTATTCCTAGATGGGACATTTTTGATAGAGAGGTTGTGAAATGCAATGACACTGCCCAAACAGGATGTCTGGCTATTAATGTGAGCTAGCAGAGCTGTAGTTGTCATGAAAGGAAGCTTCTAATGAGAGAGAAAAACTTACATGCTTGCAAGACACACTGTTAGTCACTCAGCAGCCATCTTTTATGTAAGTACTCAGTTATGTGCTTTGTAGATCTTACAGGATGACACAGTGATCCTCTTGTCTAAAGGGTTACAGTTTAAGAAGAAAGATCAAATAGTGAGAACACTGCTGATAAAACACAGCAGGGAGTGATGTCACCATCCTGGCCAGTGCTATAGCAGAGACAGGTGGTCAGTAACTAGAGAAGCTTGTGTAAACAAGCAGCACTAATGCTGAAATGAAGCAAAATTGAAATAGCAGTGTATTTGGTAAACAACATACTAAGGGCATGTCCCCACGGTACGGGTTTTCGGCCGGTTCTTTAGATAGTTTGCAGTTTTGCAGACCGCCTGAAAAACCGGCCGAAAACTAGCAAAATGGTGCTCTATGGAAAACCCGTGCAGCAGTCCCCACCACATAGGTTTTCCGCCCGGCGGTTTTTCCTTCCGTTGTCTGCACATAAAACATTCTACACTCACATTCTTCCATCCGGTTTTCGGACGGAATCTGTGTATGTGAAGGGGGAGAGCTCATCGCGGAGAAAAGCCGTCCTCCCTTGGCCGTGGGGACGGCACAAAAAACAGACAAATACCGGTTGGATAAACCGGCGGGTATTTGTCCGGTGCCGTGGGGATGCAGCCTAACACTCCTGCATTGTGCTATATGGTTATGTAAACAGGAATTCAAGGGGGAAAGTGTATGCAGATTTACATCAAAGGGAGTTTTCATGTAGTTTTGGGAAGTTCCCATGCAGAGAAGGCATCGCATGATATTTCTTACCATTCATGATTCAATGTTAGGAGGCATCCTGCAGAATATATATTATTCAATGTGTATGTCATGTGTTACATTACTTATGTAAGCTTATGTTAACTTTCTTTACATTAACTTAAAGTGAATGTCAAGGAGCAGCCTGAATAAGGTCTGAATAGGTTGCATACATTTAGGAAAAGTATTGCTAAGAATTAAGACCCATGACATCTCCTGATTTGTCTGTTTTAGTAAATACTTGTTTTAACAGTTTCTAAAGGGGTTGTATCGTTTGAACTGTTCGTGCTCTTCAGCTAATTCTCAGAGATTGAATTAGAAATCCAGGGGTGTGTCTCTCCTGCCAGGAGGCGTGTCTCCGATCACTAAAGACCAGTGACATCATCATTCTGACTGTGCAGTGGAAGCAGAAGGATGTCCGCAGAGGACAGCTATACAGCCTCCTGCATGCTGCTCATGTGTCTGCAGAGATTCAGGCTGACTCCACAAGCTCCTTGCTCTGCTACAAGCAGTTATGCACACAGCCTGAACTGATGAAACATGTGAGGAATGCACACTGCCCCTCTCCCCCTCTGTTACCAGACAGCAGTCTGTCTTACTGTGTTATATGGAGCAATGCACACTGCCCCTCTCCCCCTCTGTTACCAGACAGCAGTCTTGCTTACTGTTTTATAGGGAGCAATGCACACTGCCCCTCTCCCCCTCTGTTACCAGACAGCAGTCTGTCTTACTGTGTTATATGGAGCAATGCACACTGCCCCTCTCCCCCACTCCTCTCCCTCTGTTAACAGGTAGGAGCCTGTATAAAACTCTGTTATATGAGGGGATCTGTGACACAAACAGCCCGTAATTGCCCAGATCATTCACCCTAGAGCTGGGAGATGAGTATACAGCCAGCAGCCCTTGGTTTCATTATTGATTTTAACAGCTCAGAGGGGAGTAAACACAGTGTGTGCAGGCAGCCAATCACAGCACAGAGGGCGTGTCCGGGGCGTTTCCTGTCTGGGGGGCGTATCCCAACAGGCTGAATGAAATGTCAGCCAGCCAATCACAGTGCAGGGGGCGTGTCTAGAGGGCGGGATCCGGCCAGGGGGCGTGTCCCGAACAGCAGCAGCAGAAACACAGATGCATAGAAAAGCTCATATCTGCTAAACCAAGTGACTGAGGTAATGCAACCCAATTACAAAAGTGCTTATTTTTACTGTCCACATAATCCGAGACATGATCTTTGTAGCGATACAACCCCTTTAAGCATCTTTCCTCAAATCTCTAGGTTTTATTCCTTCTAGATATTCATTACAAAATCAGAAAGAGGAGTGTTACAGATCAGGGGGTGTTCCTGCTCAGTGTGACATTGTCCAATCAGTGCTGACAGTCAGTGTCTCAAAACTGGAATGGTAACACCCAGCTGACAGATTCAGTGATACATTTCTAGAAGGAATAACAGAAAAAGCACAGCACAGAGATATAGGAGAAGAGGCTCCAGAATTGTTATTTCACAGGGAACACAGAGATTTACTAAAAACAGGTCAGGAGATGTCACAGGTCCTCCAGCACTAAAGGGTATGTACCAGGTCCACCTGAGCTGCTTGTAGAGGTGAGGAGGGAAGCAAAACACGTTACATTTTTTTTCACGTCCATTTCTCTACTATGTGGCACACTCTATTGCTCTTGTTCAAAATTATAAATATAGAATTATAAATACTTTATATTTGTATTTGCATTGCCCTCATCATTGACTACCCGATCAATATTACAGGATAAATAGCAGTTTACTAAAAACCTGCCAAATGTGTACAGTTTCAGTTTCATTAGCAGCAGGTAACAGATTAAAGCATTGAACAGGGAACATGTTACCATGGATTCAGACCTCCTACAGGTTACATTAGTGTTCACAGACTCGCAGGCAATGAAATAAATGATTCTGCACCAGCCTGCACATTTTACTAGGTCACTGGCAAAACTGTACCCTAGAAGTAAAAAGTCAAATAAAGTTAACTTGCTGCACTTCTTTCCCAACTCTTGTGCTACACTACAGTAAACTCAGATCACCAAAGGTACGGTCATATCGCCCTATTAATGTTAACACTGGCTATAGAAAAATGGCTCAGTACACACAGGGGGCGACATGTATGGATTCAAATGCATATTTTTTATAATTGGCGCCGACAACCCAGTTCTAAATAGATATAGAAGAGTGTAGAATCCGACAGTATGGAGATTTTTGGCGCATTACATAGAGCTTAATGCGCCAAACTTCTGTCAAAGTTCGGCGCATTACACTCTATGTCCATACGAAGCTTGGCGCATTAAGCTCTATGCAATGCGCCAAACTTTGTATGGGCATAGAGTGTAATGTGCCGAACTTTGAGAGACATATGAAGGAAGGCGCTTCAAAGTGAATTATTGCATTCATTATATTCAGTCTATAATGCGCCTGAATGTAAGAAAGTGGTTCTTGTGCGATTAAAAATGGTGTCTAAAGTTCATCGCGCTGCCTGTGTGTTTGGCACATAATGAAACTTAGTCTCAGTAATAATGCGCCAAACATTTGTAGAGGCTATAGATAGGCGTGAAATAAAAGAAAAGTCATTAGAATACTTTGTCAGTGAATAGAAACAATGGTAGTGGTCTTGCTTGGTGGACCACAGGTCCCAGCAACACCTGTGGTGTGCTGGCTCTTGTTGTATGTAGAATAAAGGGGGAGAGCAGCAAAAGTACATTTCAAATTTAATGTAGTAAAAAATTTTAAAAATCGGAACACCATCAGAGAGTTATTTAATTTAAAATTAGTTTTAGATGCTACGAATTTTAAATACGTTTTATAGAAGATATTTTTATATTTTTGGGATAATATATTTTTATATTATTTTTATATGATAAATTTTTTTATTAAATATAAATAATTAAATTTTATATAGTTTGATAATTATCATAAATTACTTTTTATTATTGTACTGGTGGAAGTTGAGCAATAAGGGACATTTTGAAATGTATTTTTGCTGCTCTCATGCTTTATTCTACATACAGCAAGAGCCAGCACAGCACAGGTATTGCTGGGATCTGTGGTCCACCAAGCAGGATCGGTCCCATAGTTTCTAGTCACTGACATGCTATTCTAATAACTTTTATTTTATTTTCAGCCTCTCTAGAACCTGTACACATGTTTGGCGCATTACATAGATCTTAATGCGCCAAACTTTGTATGGGCATAGAGTGTAATGCACCCAACTTTGACAGAAGTTTGGCGCATTAAGCTCTATGTAATGCACCAGAAATCTTCATACTTACATACATATTCCAATAACAGTGGCACACTATAAACTGAAGCTCTATCAAAGGGGACATAGGAATTTTGAAAAAAGCATTTCTGCTATCTAGGATATATGAAAAGTTTTTTGAGATTCTCTATTCACACTTTTGATCAAAACTGTTTAAGCCACCTCCGAACTTCAACGGGACCTCAAGTCAGGTGGTCCTACACTATTGATTCCTACACTATTGATACCTCTCGTTTGGGTCCTATTCAGACCTCCACAATCCAGGGAATGAAGGAACCAGCTTACAAGTTACACTGCACTGATTAAAAAACCATGTCAAGGTGGGTGGAGTGCAAAAAACCAAAATGGAGGCAGCCACTCCTCCAAACTCAAACTAGAAGCAAGATATGGTTATGCACATCCAAAAAAAACTGCAACAGTTTTGCTCAAAAGTGTGAACTGAGAATTTCAATAAAATTTTCATGTATCCTAGATAGCAAGAATGCTTTTTTCAAAATTCCTATGTCCCCTTTGATAGTGCTTCAGTTTATAGTGTGCCACTGTTATTGGAATATGTATGTATACTACAGCCGCAACAGTGTTACACCTATGTTCATTTTTTTTTTCAAAAATGTTTTTTTTTGGGATGTGCATAACCATATATTGCTTCTAGTTTGAGTTTGGAGGAGTGGCTGCCTCCATTTTGTTTTTTGCACTCCACCCACCCTGACATGGCTTTTTAATCAGTGCAGTGTAACTTGTAAGCTGGTTCCTTCATTCCCTGGATTATGGAGGTCTGAATAGGACCCAAATGATAGGTATCAATAGTGTAGGAATCAATAGTGTAGGACCACCTGACTTGAGGTCCCGTTGAAGTTCGGAGGTGGCTTAAACAGTTTTGATCAAAAGTGTGAACTGAGAATCTCAATCAAATGTTCATATATCCTAGATAGCAGAAATCCTTTTTTTTTAAAATTCCTATGTCCCCTTTGATAGTGCTTCATTTTATAGTGTGCCACTGCTATAGGAATATGTATACTACAGCCGCACCAGTGTTGCACCTATGTTCATTTTTTTTCAAAAATGTTTTTTTGGGATGTGCATAACCATATATTGCTTCTAAAAATCTTCATACTGTCGTACTCTTTATTTAGAGCTAGGTTGTCGGCGCCAAGTAAAAAAAAATAAAAAATACGCATTCGAATTCATACATGTCGCCCGGGGTATTATAGCTTGCAGTGTATGGGACTGTGTAGCTACAGATGAGTGCCCATGCGTTCATCACCACCAAAAGCACCTACAATAGAAGAGAGCATCAGAAGTGGACCATGGAGCAATGGAAAAAGGTGACCTGGTCTGAACACGTCGTCTTTCACATCATCATGTGGATGCCCGAGTATACATGCTTTGCTGGGGAAGAGATGGCCCCAGGATACATGTTGGGAGGGAGGTGGTGAAGGCAGTATCATACTCTGAGCAATGTTCTGCGGGGGAACCTTGGGTCCTGACATTCATATGGATGTTAATTCGATACATACCACCTACCTAAACACTGTTGTGCACCAAGTATATCTGATCATAGAAATACTCTTACCCAACTACTGTAGAATCCAGGGCCGCCATAAAGGCAGTAAAGGGGGTACTGACGTACGGGGCCCGGTGAAAGAAGGGGGCCCGCTGCAAGCGGGGTTTATGGGGAAGGGGGGCCCAGACGCTTTAGCTGTATGGGGTCCTGAAATTTCTGATGGCGGCCCTGGTAGAATCAGACTACATTAAGGGGATGTTCACACGGTGGTTTCTAGATATGTGTTTGGGTACGTTTTTCGGACTCAAACACGTATCTAACAATGTTCTTGTGTGATGACATTGGTGTCAATGTAAAACGCGTATCAGCGTTCAGACGATACGCGTTTTACATACGTCTCTGTGATGCATTTAACGGACCTTTTCAGGACGATGTGCATTTGGGAGCCGAGGATCTCCTTTTTGGACGGGTAGATTGTGGCATGAATATATTCATTGTATCTACCAGCTTATATTTAGCGATCAAACAATAGACATGTCGGTTCTAGATCCGATTTACACATGACAAATCCTATTTAAAACTATAAGGTACGTTTATGCAATCCAGAAACCGTATCCAAACAAGTACCACACTTTGGGAACGTGTTTGGATACGTTTTACAGATCGAAAAGCGTATTGAAAAATGCCGTGTGCACATACCATAAAGAGGGCACTGATTTTTAACCAGTATTATGATGGTTACCTGAAATTTACTTTTTTATAGGAAAGTCTAAGGGTATGATCACACGGCTTATTTTGGGGCGTAATTGCGGGCGTATTTCAGAGACGCTATGTAAAGGGGTTTTGTCAAGAAGCGATTTCCTCACCTAACAGGCTGATACTCCCCTCTTGAGCCTTGAAAAAAGGGGCGTTTTGTTTCTGTTTAAAAAACAAGTACCTCCTCTGTGATGTCATCGCTCTACCTCCCATGCACGTTCCCGAGGCTGATATTCAGTCTCTGTAGTTGAGCAAACATTGTTTGGCTAATCCACAGGGGATAACAGTATTGTGCACAAGCTATATGGGTTTTGTTCTCTCCCTCTTATCTGCTCAGGAGTAAAGATAAGCTCCGAGGAGGCAGTGTTCAATGACTACAGACAGGGGGCTGAGCAGGGAGCATCTGCATGTTTACTCAGATAATTACAGTATAACTAGCGGATTCTCTATACAGCAGACAGGCTCTGCACAGAAACGAAGCTAGTGCAGGTGCCCAATAACAATGCTTTTTTCTCCCCTCCCTTCAAAGCTCGTTCCTGTTTCCTGCCATCAGATAAAAAGTGCAAACAACGCAAGCACAGCCAGGAGCTTGCAAGATCAGCTCCTGGTCATAGCTAATGTAAACAGTCAGGAAACTAAGGACATCTAAGTAACGCTGCAGCTCTCACAGGCTATATTTTTTTTTAATCGCATATATTTAGAAAAGTGATTAAATACCCATTTGGAGGATCCCACGTCAACATTAGATCGTGGCAAAACCCCTTTAAGTTCACATAAACTGCTGCATACGACCCTCTCTTGTTGCTTTTTCCTTTTAATAATTTTTTATAATTTTCACATAAACGTATGTCATATCAAAAGTTCACATATAATATATATATATATATATATATATATATATATATATATATATATATATAATATTATATATATATATATATTTATATATATATATATATATATATATATATACACACACACAATCACGACCTGTAATCCAGATGCACGGTTCATAAAAACGCTTTCATCGGACTAGACGTCCTCTCAGGTCCTCACCAGAGCCGCCATCACTCATCTATTAACCGTTTCAGGGCCCCATACAGCCAAATCAAATGGGGCCCCCACCCATTACTAGTTCCTGTTTTTTAACATATCACTGGGCCCCTTTTTGGATTAGGGCCCCTGACAGGAGTACTGCCCTATTGGCACCCCTGCCACTCACTACTCGGTCATGTCCGTAGTGTCCACGCCGCTGTGTCGATATGCCATCCATGTGTATGGTGGGAACACCCCTTTAAAGCTAATCAATGTAATGAGAATACCCTTCTACGTTCCCAATAAATACTCAGCATCTTCATAATATAAATAAACAGGATTCTGTTCAGATTTTTCTGCAGCAAGTGAAAGATTTCCAAAACTCTGGATTCACATAGCTGGCGCTGTCATTTGCTCAGATTTCCTTCACACAAATCTGCAGTTTATCAGTCCTGTGTCAAAACACCCCAAAGGCCAATAAATGACAACGACCATTCATCACCAGAGCATCGAGATTAAAAAAAAAAAAAAGCAAGCAGCTTCATTTTAGCTGCAATATAGATGAGATTCTGTATCAGCCAAGTCAACCAGATACAGGTAGTATATAGCTATTTCATAAGTGCATGAGCTGATCACAGACAGATATGGTAATGCACTGGTGAAGGAAGGATTTCTCCTGCACATATCTTGTTCATAGCTGCTCTTCTTCATATCAATCAGCCACACACAGGGGACAGCTGGACTTGCTGCCAGTGTTCACTCATGTTTCCATTGAAAGGTTCTCAGATTCATTAGCAAATCAAATCTAAATTTCAGTCCCAAAGGGAAGATTATTAACATTCAATGGGAAAATGTGCTCTAACATGTTTATTTAATTACACAGCTAGAAGGAAGGTGTGAAGGTCAAGGAGGCCAGTCATTTCAAGAATCCTCAACCAGACAGAATGCAGCATACTATGTAAGAGGTGCTGACGTTTCCTACAGCAGGAAAGCTTCAGTGCTTGTTAAAGGGGTTTTCTCACTACATTGATTCATCTCACCTCAGTCCTGTTTTCTTGGTTTCATTTTGAATTCAGGGGCGTGTTTACTGGTTTCCACTAGGCTGCAGTAGAAGCCAGGTCTGTAGCTATAGCAACCAGTGCTGGCAGCCTATCAGGAGAGATCAAACAGGTCTGTAGCTATAGTGACCTGAGGAGCTGATGCAGCCCATACAAGAGGGGATATCTAGGAATAGGTAGGACACCGTTAGCTATTTATTTACATACAAGTGTCACTCGGCAGCTATGTGCTCTGCAGACCTCACCCAAAGTTTTCTCCTTTGGTCGGCAACTCTAAGGGGTTGTTCAGAAAATCGCATTCAAAAGCGCAGTGATGATCGGATCCTAAACAGATCCAACACGTATCCAACACACAGCTGCATGTTTTGATGCGTGTTGGATGCAGCAGGATCGCACCCTATAGTTTATTATAGAGGCAGCTGTGTGTTTGGATGTGTTGGATGCAGCAGGATCGCTCCCTATAGTTTATTATAGAGGCAGCTGCGTTTGGATGTGTTGGATGCAGCAGGATCGCTCCCTATAGTTTATTATAGAGGCAGCTGTGTTTGGATGTGTTGGATGCAGCAGGATCGCTCCCTATAGTTTATTATAGAGGCAGCTGTGTGTTTGGATGTGTTGGATGCAGCAGGATCGCTCCCTATAGTTTATTATAGAGGCAGCTGCGTTTGGATGTGTTGGATGCAGCAGGATCGCTCCCTATAGTTTATTATAGAGGCAGCTGTGTGTTTGGATGTGTGTTGGATGCAGCAGGATCGCTCCCTATAGTTTATTATAGAGGCAGCTGTGGTTTGGATGCAGCAGGATCGCTCCCTATAGTTTATTATAGAGGCAGCTGTGGTTTGGATGCAGCAGGATCGCTCCCTATAGTTTATTATAGAGGCAGCTGTGTGTTTGGATGTGTTGGATGCAGCAGGATCGCACCCTATAGTTTATAATAAGGCTCCTGCTGCGTCTTTCGGACCAAGAATCGACATGTCGATTCTTGGTCCGAAAGACGGATCCGAAAAACGTAATGAGACACATAGGCGATCACTCGTGTGAACGCCAATGTGTGTTTCAAAGTAGAAGCAATGTAAATCACATTGCTATTTATTAGATACGTGTTTGGGTCCGTTTAGGGTCCGATAGACGGATCCAAACACACATCTAATAACATATTTTCACACGGACTCAACACCCTGTGTGAATATACCTTAACATGGTTAATTAAGAAAGATAAAAACAGAGACTGAGAAGCCAGCTTCATCCTGCTGATAAGACACAGCAGGGAGTGACATCATCAGGCCAGCCACTGCTAGAGGAGAGAAAGTTGGTCGGTAACCTAGGAAAGCTTATATTAAAAGGCAGAAGATTAGAACTGCTCTAACTCTGATATTAAGCAAAATTGGAACAGCAATGTATTTGGTAACAATCGTTATTTACCTTTGCCTGCATGTTTAAAGTTTATCAATGAGATAGGAATATCTCTTTAAATCGAATGCCACCCTAAAATAAGTTACTGTAGTATAATGTCCATGCTTAAAAAGGGCGAGTACCATCTTTGGAAATAAGATTTCACAGCTTTTTGCTGTAGCCACGGAGATCAAAGAGGCGGCTGCGCATCCACATTTCTCTCAGTTCACTTCTATGGGATTTCTGAGAACAGCTGATCAAACGCACTTGGTTCTGTTATTATTTCCACTAGCCAATAAATTCAGTACCACTTATGTTGATATAAATTTTTTTTAATAAAGATGATCCATTTTGGCTGGTATGAAGGGTCAGCAGATGCTTGGCTTGTGAACTGAAGACCTGATACACACACCCGACATAGATGATCAGATAGGGTTTCCACATTACATAAACCGTAATTAAACAGCAGTGCAGCAGACAGATACATAGACTTACTCAGTTTCACGAGACCAACAAAATATTCACAACTACCCATTACCCAACAAATGTTGTTTGCGCTGAACGTGTAATAGCACAAAGGACAATCAATGGCAAACAGTGAAATGATCAAATCATCAACAAAACCTCAAACTCCGGCTCATCTGCAATATTGGGACTAATATTTTGCAAGTTCTGTATAAACTTAGATAGTGAAGACTTCTATTACGTCTCTTTTCTGGATCCAATCCCAGTTTGCATTTATGAAAAAATACTGCCCAGTACATATCATTTTCTGCTATTAGACTGATCTGTTCACATGAGGGAATTCGCCCTTCACAGTTTTCCTTAAAGGGGCTGTCTCACTACAGGGATTGCTGCTTTTTATGTTAAAGATCTTGCAAAAGCAAGTCACTTTACAATATGTGTCCATTAACAGTGACCTACCTATTCCTAGATATCCCCTCTTGTATGGCCTGCATCAGCAGCTCAGGTTACTATAGCTACAGACCTGTTTGATCTCTCCTGATAGGCTGCCAGCACAGGTCACTATAGCTACAGACCTGTTTGATCTCTCCTGATAGGCTGCCAGCACTGGTTGCTATAGCTACAGACCTGTTTGATCTCTCCTGATAGGCTGCCAGCACTGGTTGCTATAGCTACAGACCTGTTTGATCTCTCCTGATAGGCTGCCAGCACTGGTTGCTATAGCTACAGACCTTGCTTCTACTGCAGCCTGGTAGAAGCCAGTAAACACGCCCCTGAATTCAAAATGAAACCAAGAAAACAAGATGAATCAATGTAGTGAGCCAACCCCTTTAATAATCTTTTGATAAATTTATAATCTAAACTATGTTGGCATATTCTTAGTGAGAACGATACCTTGTGCTCAGGGTCAAAATAGACCTCTGTGACACATAGGGCCGGGACAATGGGTAGGCGAAGGTAGGGGACCGCCTAGGGTGCCACGTCATCCCAGGCAGAAAGAGGGGCGCAAAAAAGGTATGGAGTGGGCTGAACTTCCCTTTGGGGGTGGGGTGGGGGGGGGGATACCTTGTCCCAGCCCCGGTGACAACCATCATGTATTAACAGTTTTACAGCATTTTGTCCAGAATATGTTCATCTGCTTCTAAGGCCATGTCCCCACGGCACCGGTTTGCGGCCGGTTTTGCAGACTGTCTGAAAAATCGGCCGCAAACTAACACATGGTGCTCTATGGAAAACCCGTACAGCAGTCCCCACTGCACGGGCTTTCCGCCCAGCGGTTTTTTAAACCGCGGGCCGCCCGAAAAACGATGAACATGCTCATTCCTCCGTCCGGTTTTCAGACGGAACATGAACAAGTGAATGTGAAGGGCTTTTCTCCACTAATCGCAGAGAAAAGCCGTCCCCCCACGGCCGTGTGCACGGCACAGGACAAATACCAATCGGATAAACCGACCGGTATTTGTCCTGTGCCGTGTAAACGGCCCCTAATGGTTTAACTAAGCTGATGGAAAAATATTCACAGACCTGCCAAATTTTGAGAAGGAGAATATTGCAAAATTGTTGGTATTACAGATGCCTTGAATGACATGCGGAGGACACTACTTAGCACCCGACAGTAATCAGCCAAATCAAGTGGTTGTTAGCAAAGGGCAGCTCCTTTTGATGGCTCAGCAATGTACTAGATCACAGGTGTCAAGCTCAAGGTCCAAGGGCCGTATCTGGCCCACCACACTCTTCTATGTAGCTCCCAAGAGCATAGATACTGCTGGTGTGCAACTCACGGGCAGTAACACAGCTCTACCAAGGCATCTAGCCACCCTCCAAGGGCCCTTTGAGGGCAACCACAATGTTGTTGTGGGCCATGGTGAAAATGAGTTTGACACCCCTGTTCTAGATGGTCGTTTTCTCATTTAAAAGTGCCATGCATAATACATTTCCCTGTAGGGGCCTGTATAGAGCACTGTATGGCTTGTCACAACTTTGCCCAGTGATATCTGCTGATTGTTGGGGCCTCTTCAGCCTTAAACCATTGTGATCAGCCGATCACCATGGTTCGAGATTCTGAAGACACATTCATTTCTAGGTTTCTTTTCTTTTGTAGGAGTTGTCATGTTGAGGAAACCCAGGGAAGAACACAGACAGAGCCCAGGAACAGAATATTGGCACCTGGTTATCCCAGGTCTCATCAAACAACATCCCTTTAGGTCCTTAACAATCCAACAATAATTGCTAGCCATGAAACTTACCTTGTTTCCCCGAAAATAAGATATTGTACATTTGTTTGATGCAATTCAGAGTTTGGCTGCTTCTGCTGATGTTTGTGATGAAATCCCTACAGGATATTAATACAGGTTGATGTTTTGTTCAACAATAAATGTGAATTATTGTTCATAGAAAAAAAAAACATCCCCTAAAAATAAGTCTTAGCTCGTCTTTAGGAGCAAAAATTAATATAAGACACTGTCTTATTTTCGGGGAAACCGGGTAGTAGCTCAGGCATTTACATGCAATCCAATAGGCAGTAGGAAGCCTTTATAAAGGTGACATTGGGCCCCTTACCTACTGGGCTCTTCACATGTAGCGACATTTCTGCCTCTGAAGCAACCCTTTAACCCTTTATAAGGCAAAATTACCTTTCCCACTTAAAGGGGTTGTCCACTTCTTAAGAAAATCTAAATAGGCAGCTCTTGTGGTCCCATTAAAATAATTTTTTTAAAAAACCTACTCGCTTTCTTCTGGTCCTCGGCTCCAGCGCCACAACTCCGGTCTTCTATCTTTATTCATGTACTTCTGAATTGGGATGCCATTGCATTAGCCATGGATTGGCTGCAGTGGTCACGTGCCAAAAATGAACAGCTCTCAACGGTGATGTGAGCGCAAGCAACAGACCGCTGCTGCCGTAGAAAGGCCGACAAGACATGCCTGGACAGAACTGCAAGAGTGAAAACAGAAGACCGGAGAGACGCAAAACCGCGAACCAGAGGAAAGGGAGGAAACTTTTTTTTATTTTAATGCTGCTTATTTGAGATGATAATAATAATAATGATAAGGGGAATGGAGCATCTTGGTTATGAGGAGAGGTTAGTAGAATTGAACTTATTTAGTCTTGAGAAAAGACGGCTTCGGGGCGACATGATTAATTTATATAAATGGTCCCTACAAAAAGTATGGGGAAAAATTATTTCATGTAAAGCCCCTCAAAAGACAAAGAGGACATTCCCTTCAGCTGGAGAAAAAAGGATTCAATCTCCAGAGAAGAAAAGCGTTCTTCACTGGAAGAACTGTGAATCTGTGGAATAGCCGCCTGAGGAGCTGGTCGCAGCAGGAACTGTAGAGAGTTTCAGGAAAGGCTTAGATACCTACCTGAAACTAAAGAATTTAATGTGTACGTAGCTATGTAAAATTCTGGATCCTGGCTGGAGGAGGCTCTGGGGTCAGAGATGGGGTCTTCCCTGGAGCAGATTGGTTCTTGCCTTGTGGGTTTCAGGGCATTCACCAGTGGGGAGCCTGGGCTTAAAGGGGTTGTCTCACTACATTGATTCATCTTACTTCAGTCCTGTTTTCTGGGTTTCACTCTGAATTCAGGGGCGTGTTTATTGGCTTCCACTAGACTGCAGTAAAAGCCAGGTCTGTAGCTATAGCAACCAGTGCTGGCAGCCTATCAGGAGCGATCAAGCAGGTCTGTAGCTATCGCGACCTGAGGACCTGTTGCAGCCCATAAAAAGAGGGGAAATTCAGAAATAGGTAGGGTTACTGTTTAATGGACATATATTGCAAAGTGACTTGTTTTTGCAAGTATCTTTAACATAAAAAAAGCAATCCTTGTGGGTGAGACAACCCCTTTAAAAGTCCCTTGTCTACCCTCCCTCACCACCATTTTCCCACCCTTGGTTGAACTTGATGGACACGTGTCTTTTTTTCAACCGTACTATGTAACTATGTAATAATAATATTTATTTATATATATAGCGCCAACATAGTCCGCAGCACTTTACAATTTGGAGGGTGTAGGTACAGCCAAAAAGACATACATTGCCCAATGAAAAGCTCCTTACAGATGAGACACAAGGTGTGAGAGCTTACAACCTATTAGAGATTCTCTTCCGAAGTGGACAACCCCTTTGAACATGAAATATATGTATTTTAAAGTTCAAAGTTCAACTACAAAAATTCACAAGCAGCTGTACAGCCAAGGTCTAAGACGAAGGTCTTCCATCAGAAATAACCGTATTAAATATCCCGCCCCATAGAAACTGTGCACCTCAGAAGTTTACCATTTGACCATCTTAGGTTTCGTTTATCATGAAGGTTTGGCTCATGTTTTTGCTGCAGTCATCCGTGTGTCGGTGCTATTCTTACAGTCAGGCCTCCAGTGACCCATATAGTATGAAACGGAAAAAAAAAAGCCCATTTGGTGCTCTTGGCTCTGTGATCTGTCACTGACAAGTTAACACAGTGATAAGTACAGCTTCCCATTTGTGTCTTGCAAGATGCCACCACTAGTTAATGTAGTTATGGTTACATTTATTTTTCAACATACTGTACCCAGCGATCAGCTTGAAATCTCCTGGTGTCTCCTTTCAGGATAAATTCTCCTCTAAATCAATCACACGTCAGATAATCCCGCTGCCGATACCAGAAACATTATTTTTAGATACTCTACGTAAGCAGAGGTGGAAATCACAAAAAGGTTATCAGCCACAGAAAATTATCAGTGGGTCAGAGTCAGTGCTGCGAGAAAAGCTGACATTTAATGACAGCCCAAAATATCCATTAATAAAATAAAAAATGTAACCACCTCCCCACCCCCTCACCACAACATGGGCTCAGCAGCCAAAAAGGACCACACAAAGGCATAACTTTAAGCTGTTGGGCCCTAGTGCAAACAGTGAAATGGGGCCCCCCACTGACCATGTACCATGTTCAATTCTGTTAGTAAACCTATGAATACAAGGGCCAATCAAATAGAATGGATACAATAAGTTCAAAGAACACCAAAAGAAATTGTATCCAAAGCAGTAATATAGAAATATAAAAACAATACTTTATTAAATCTTATAATAAACAATTAAAAAAATATAAACCAGTAACAGACAAAATCAGACCCAAATAAAAAATACCCAACTAATCCTACTGAAACCTAACGCTATACATCATATAGGAGATAATAGTATCAAAAAACAACAAAAAAAACAACAACAATCCTCCAAGTATTCCAGGTAGGGGGAAAAAACCTATAAATGAGAAACCCGGCATTTATAGCCATATACACAAAACACTAGATTCAAATGCCTACGGGTATGGATACTACACTTAAAACTTAACATTTATTACCAAGATACATTAAAACATACCAGATATTATCTAACTGCCTAATACTAAAGTACAGTAATAACAAGAAAAATACGCGGAGCACCCGCCCCGAAAGGGGCGACCCCACCCTGGAGACCCTAACTTATATCAAACAGGACCAAGAAACATATACATATACAAAAATGTGTACATACAAAAAACCTAATACCAAAGAAACACCACAAAACACAAAGATACGACACAAAACAAACACCAAAAGGCCTATGCTGAATACAACATCCACACCAACCAACGCGTTTCTCCCGTAGATATCACGGGTTCATCAGGGAGACAAGGAACCAGCATAAGACAAACACACACAAAAATAATAAAAAAATATATCAGTAACAGACAAAATCAGACCCAAATAAAAAAAAAATACCCAACTAATCCTACTGAAACATAATGCTATACATCATATAGGAGATAATAGTATCAAAACATCACATAAATGCAAGGGCTGTATTGTGAGGGAAAAGTTTTGTCCTTGGCGTTGAAGTTGAGGGGGATTTGTGATCCCCCATAACCCCAATTTCTATGCTTCAGTAGATGTCGCTGGACACGGGACCCTTCCGAGCCGAGCCCCATCCTTCCTCCCCTCCCCCTCCCGTACTGTTGTCTTCTTTTTGTGTAAAGTTAGGTAGGGTCAAAGCATTCTAGCTCACGCAGTGGGAACTAGCTTGGGAAGGTTTCTCAGCCGGATTGTGTACACTGTATGCTTTCCTATGTTTTATTGACCAATGTTAATTTATATACTTCAGGTACCCACTTGTTGTCGTTCATAATGCTTATTTCATATACTTATTGTACCGGGAATGTTTGTTTTGTTAAAGAAAAATGCCAATAAAACTTTAAATTGAAAAAAAAAAAAACATCACATAAATAAGTACAAAAACATAATTTTATACATCACCAAGGATCAGTGGATTAGAAAAACCAAACACCCCGACGCGCGTGTCGCCTGCGCTTTCTCAAGGGGAATGACGGTGAGTGTCATGTTCAATACTGGTGTCTTTTTATGTGGCAGAAGGGTTTTTGGGCCCCCTCAGGCTGCAGGGCCCGGCAGCGACCGCTACCTCTACACCCCCTATAGCTATGCCCTTGAGACCACATTCACTGAGAAATGATGAAAGAAGAGAAGGGAAATTTAGAAAACTGAATGTGGTTAACTTTTAGGCAAAGTACAAGGGGGTAAGGCACAGGGGGATGACTGAAGATGAAAATGATCATAAAATTTTCATGCCTTAGTCTCAACAGCTGATCAAAAATGCATGAAACTAGTTATGGTAGAGGGGTCTCCATTCTGCTATAGGACCCAGTGCATGAATGTTATGCTCCTACCTAATCCTTCCTTCACTATGAAGTGAGGTCAATATTTACTTCATTAAAGGGGTTGTCTCACTACATTGATTCATCTCACCTCAGTCCTGTTTTCTTGGTTCCATTTTGAATTCAGGGGCGTGTTTACTGGCTTCCACTAGGCTGCAGTAGACGCCAGGTCTGTAGCTATAGCAACCAGTGCTGGCAGCCTATCAGGAGAGTTCAAACAGGTCTGTAGCTATAGTGACCGGAGGAGCTGATGCAGCCCATATAAGAAGGGATATCTAGGAATAAATAGGACACTGTTAATGGACACATATTGCAAAAGTGACTTGTTTTTTGCAAGATCTTTAACATTTAAAAAGCAGCAAATCCTGTAGTGAGACAACCCCTTAAAGGGGTTGTCACATTCCACATACAGTATGTTCTGGCATGTTGATAGGCAGGCCCGTTTTTGAGGGCAGGTGGGGCAGTCAGCCGCCTAGGGGACTACTCATCTGAGGCGGTGGTGGGGAGCTCAGTACTGATGCCATCCACCAGTTGACAAATTCTGGCATGTAACTCTGCATGGCCATTTTAAATTGGCTGTGCAGAGTAGGGCCGGGACGATGGGTAGGCGAAGGTAGGCGACCACCTAGGGCTCCACTTCTTAATGCAGGAAGGGGGCGCAAATAGGTATGGAGTGGGCTGAATTTTACATTGGGTGGGGAGGGGTGGGGGCGCTACATGCCTTATTTCCCTAAGTCACCAGAATACATTGTTCCAGCCCTGGTGCAGAGTACCTAGCTGCACATTAACTGCTATAAGGAGCTGATGCAGCCCATACAAGAGGGGATATCTAGGAATAGGTAGGACACTGTTAATGGACATATATTGCAAAGTGACTTGTTTTTGCAAGATCTTTAATATAAAAAGCAGCAATCCCTGTAGTGAGACAACCCCTTTAAGTCAAGATTTGTTCAACATATTTGGGAACATTAGGAAGTTTTCCTTGATCGCCCACAACTTAGACACTTTTATTTTCTGACCTGAAGTGCTTTTTGTGCACTGCCTTGCAATGCATTCACATTCGGATAGTATCTGCTGATGTACCCATACGGCATTTCAAAAGAAATTTTCTGGCTTTGCAGGGAAACAAATTTTTAAATGCCCATTTTTAAATGGGCCCATTTCTACAAGGCAAATCCAAAAATATGGGTATGTGGATACTAGGTACTTATCACTGCCAGCCTCGGCTCATTAAATCCAACAAGAGGAGCACTACAAACCCGGGTTTGGTTTTTGCCCCTCAAAAGGGGAATCATCAAAACTAATAAACCTCCTATCTAAAAGACTTCACAATTTAGAAACACCAAAAGGGGCCCCATGTATTTAACCGGGGTTTTGGGGCTAAAACTCCCCCCTTTTTTTCCCCAAATTTAAACCCATTGCAAAAAAAAAATGAGAGTTTTTGACCCCAACAAAGATCATACAAAGAGGCCCATGTCGCGAATAAAAAACTACATTTCTGTGGTGATTCAAAAGCTTTCCCGTGCCCCGTGCAGAAACACTTGAAAAGCCCAGGTATAAAAAATCCTAGTGTTATAAAAACAGAGCTTATCCGCCCCCCCATTTTTTTTCATCAAATAGTTAAAAAAAACAGACTTTTTGCTCCTTCCAGTGTGGGGAAGATTTTACACAACCCCAAAAAAACCCCGGGGAAAAACCAGCTGGGCTGGGGGACGGGTCTTCCTGTGTTTTTCCCCCCGGGCCCCAATCTTTCCCACAAACGCAAGGAGGAAAAAAAATTTTTGTCTCCCAAGTAAATGGAAAGAAATAAATTTGGGGCGAGGATAAAAACCTTTCCCTTTTTTACCAAAAGGGGTTTAACCACTGGTATTATCTGTACCCATACTTGCCAACTCTGAAAAAAGGTCGGGAGGGGGAAACTTTAAATATTATTTTTTCCCTTTTCCATTTTTTTCCCTTTTGGGGGAGACCCATAGGCCCACTTACACACCAAGACTTAAATCAGACTTTTACAAAGCTCGGGGAAAAATTTTGGGGAAAACGCACAAAAGATTGGGGTTTTTTGGGCCCTGTCCCCCCCCGGCAACCCTTTTTGCAGACCGTCTAAAAAATCGGCTGCAAACTTTTACACGCGCCGCTATGGAAAACCCTACGGTTTTTTTGCCGGGGGGGTTTTCAAAAACACCTCCCCCCCCACAAAACTTTTAAATTTTTTCATTCTTCCCCGGGTTTTTGGGGCGGAATAAAGGAAAAATTTAATGGAAGGGGGGGGACCCAAAACACGGAGAAAAGCCGTCCCCCCGGGGGCCGTGTGCACGGCACAAAAAAAAGGACGAAAAGCGGTTTTGGATAAACCGGGATTTTGTCCTGTGCCGGGGGTGGGGGCCCTTAGGGAGACAAATGGAACAAATTAGAATTCTGACGTTGTTTTTTTTCAATACGCTTTCCCGTGCTTAAAAAATTTTTTCATATTTTACAAGGACTTTTTTTTAAAGTTTTACCCCCCAAATTTTAAAAAAAAGGAAAAGCAAAAAAATTTTTTTTTATTTTCACGATTAAAGGGACCCAAATTGGGCCCTCAAAAAACCCTTTAAAAACGTCTACGACTAGGCCTTTTTTTCTTTGCCCTGTATTTATAAAAAATAAAGTATTGGGTTTTTTCCCTGCTGGATTCCTGGTGTTTCCCCCGTGAAGGGTAACCATGTATAGAACTAAGTATTGCTATGTAATTGGGGCCCCTGGACAGGGAAACCATCAAGGCCTTGCGAAGTGTCCCCCTAGTCAGCAAAAAAAAACAACTTTTCCTTTTAAAGGAGGGCCCTTTTAACCCGATGCCATAAAAGTGGGGACATCCCCCTTAGGGGTGTATTGTTAAAAGGAAAGTAAAAGTAAATTTCTTTTTTTTTTGAACTACATTGCATTGCAATGTTTTAATGAAACCCTGCCAGTGGCAAAAATTGAAAACTTCTGAGCCCTAATTTCAAGGGCGTCTTAAAAGAATTTGGGGGCCCCCCGGGGCAGAGCACTGCGGTTTGGGCCCCCCCCAAAAACAGACAAACACACTAGGCCTTCCCTTTAGCCCCTTTTCCCCCCCAAGGGACACATTATCCCGGGGCCCCCTTTTGTCTGGACACCAGCAGCCCACCAAACTAAATTTGGCCAAAAGCAGGGAAACCTTTTCCCTTCCCCCATCATGGTTTTTAACGGTTTTGCAAAATCCATAAACACACAAACATTTAATAAGCAAAACCAAACCCAAGGGGGTCCAGGTTTTGTTTTTTTGTATTTTCCCGGGACATACAACACCCCTTTTTGGGGCCCCTATACTTGGGGGGGCCCCCCCGGGCAACTGCCCAGGGGTTTCCCCCAATTTGGGAAAAAAGGCCCTGCTTTCCCCGCTATCCCAAATGTCATTTACAATACTGGGATCTTCTTAAAGTGGCAGAAGGGATTTTTTGCCCCCTCTGGCTTTCAGCTTCATTATGGGCCCGTCTCCTCTTCCCTCCCCTAGAGTCCCCACCCATCTACCAAGGACATGCGGTTTTCCCTAAAATTTTTGCAGTATAAAATTAAAACCCCCCAGGGTAGAGGGAAAAAAATCCTTTCCAAGCACATGGGCGATATGAGCGGATCCTAAAATTTTTCCTGACCCATTTCTTTTGTACACGACGTAAAGTTTTTCCTTTTGATTTAACCCGAAAGGTGAACTTTATGAATTTTAAAAAGCCCTTTTTTCTAGAAAAGTTAAAAACAGCCCGTAAAAAAACTTGATCAAGATTGGGAAATGGGGCGCTGGAAAACATTTAAACATTAAAAAAGAAAGGGTTTGTTTTACAGATCACAAACATTTGCCAAAAAAAAAGAAACCCAGCCCCAATATTTTTAAAAATAGAAATTAAAAGGTCTAAATAGTTTTTCCATATAAGGGTTTAAAAAATTAGATTTAATTTTTGTACCAAAATAATATTTTAAACAGGTTTTTCCCCTCCAAGAACAAAGGGCTAAAAAAGTGGGGCCCCCAGAAGGAGAATACAAAATGTACCATCCTTTAAAAACCAAAACCCTTACGTAAAAAAGGGGTTTTTATTCATAGAGGGACTCGGAGGGGAAAAAAAGTTTTAGTACCTCGCCAATATAGCATCATTTTGGGGAGCTAAAAAGTCACATTCTGGTGTGTTTACCAAATGTCAAAGGGGTTGTCTCACTACATCGATTCATCTCACCTCAGTCCTGTTTTCTTGGTTTCAGTTTTGAATTCAATATTTACTGGCAAGATCTTTCGGCATAAAAGGAACCCTTTGTTGAGGAACCTTTAGCAAACCAGTGTCAGCCTTATGAGAGATAAAACAGGGAAAAAACAAGACTACAGCTAGAAGCTACAGCAAGACAGTGCCGCAAAGGCATCATTTGTCCTCGTTAAGAATGGACTCAGACAGTGTCGGTTGGTTTTTGGTGCAGTTTTCTGGACATAGACACAAAAGAAAGGGCACAGGAGTCTGTACTACATTTATGAAGCCAGCATCAAGGGAACTTGGAATCCAATATTCTAGTATCGACTAAGATTTGAATAAAGAACACAAAGGGCCACATGTATAAAAACTGTCTAGGTCTATAATTCACTTTGTTGCCCATAGCAACCAAAGTGCCCCTTTCATTCCATATAGTGCTCTGGAAAAATGAGAGGGGTGCTCTGATTGGTTGCTATGGGCTCTGATTGGTTGCTATGGGCTCTGATTGGTTGCTATGGGCAACAAAGTGAATTTTAGATCTAGACAGTTTTCATACAATTGGCCCAAATGTCCAAATAATCATCGAGATAATAATCATCTTCAAACTACTATGTATTGTCATGGCTTGGGTGTGCCTTTATTTGTCACTATTTTCTAGATGTAGCAGAGCTGCCAATGAACTGTATGGCCATGTCAATTGAGCAGATTATTCATCGGACCCATGCATTTGAATGGGATTATGTAACAGAACCACGGATTTCTACAAATGTAGTTTAAATGTTGCAGAAATTTCTACAAATCTGAAAGTCTGTAGTTGAACTTACCTGGTTTGGCTCAAATCCCTTTCACATTGCTAGGCTCCTGTGAGCTACATGTGATCTGAGGATGACAACATCCAATAGAGGGCGCTGTGGAGCTCCTCAGCTCTTTTCCCATAAGCCATTGCTTTATGCAAAACATTCAGTGAGGTCTGAATGGCGAGTAAACCCTCACATCGACCAATTTACTGGTTCCTCTACTCCAGGAGAGACTTTTCCCCTTTCGAAGCCACTCTTGCCTCTCACCCAACCAACCAGTAAGTTCTACACTGCACATGACGTAGCTGTCAAATACCCCGAAACAGTTTGTCTGTAGATAACTCAACTGGTTTGGCCTAAATCCCTTTCACATTGCATAGGTTCCTGCGAGCTACATGTGATCTAGATAGATAACTACATCCAATAGAGTGCGTGTGGAGCTCTCAACTCTTTTCCCATAAGCCATTTGCTTTATGCAAAACAGCCAGTGAGGTCTGAATGGCAAATAAACCCTCACACCGACCAATTTATTGGTTCCTCTCCTCAAGGAGAGACTTTTCCCCTTCCGAATACAAATCTGAAACTAATTTCAATGAAGTTCGTTTCTAAGTAATGCAGCTCCCAAGTGCGAGAGGACAAGCTCAGTTTTGCTTCACTGTAACATAATAGCAAAATAAATTTATAACTATATTTTTTTTTCCCAAAAGTGCCTATCTTCTTGCTGTGATACGCAGGGCCGCCATCAGACATTTCAGGGCCCCATACAGCTGAAGCATCGGGCGCCCCCCTCCAGCCTACAAATAGCTGATATGGTAGAACGAATAGGCCTACGGCAGATCAGCCGGGCCCCGTACAGCAGTACTGGCTGTACTGCCCTAACGGCAGCCCTGGTGATACGAACTGTATGCAATCTTCTTTATGCCAAACAGATGATCAAACAAGAAATAGCGGTTTCCCATTCAGGCTGACTCATTACAAGCTCATCTATGCAACAGCACCTTATATTTCAAAGCAACAAAGCACGTAATACCCAAGGAGATTCTCAGGTTATTAACCTCAGTGCGGACGTATCCTATAAATATTCTGCTGTGGCACGGTTCAGGCACTAAAAGCATGCTCGAAGCAGGAGGAATTTAGCAGCTCAGTGCCCTGAAAACTGTCATTCACAGTTTCAGAAAACCTAGGTTATCAGAGAGCATGCAGAAGATTAGCCCTGCTCTTGTCCAGTTAGCCACTTAAATAAACATATTAAAAATAGCCATTGCGCCTTAAGGCCAACTGACTTGGCAGTGTACTCCTGTAACACAATATTCTGGGTTGGGTTCTCCCCGACAGGCATGACATCACCCAAGCCAAGCAATCGCTCACAGCGTGCCCTCTTCACAGCAAGGAGGTCTGTCTAAATAAAGAATGCCAACACCCTCCTTTGCTCTTTTTTGGATGTGGGTTGCTGTATGGAAAAAATGATCCATACCTACACGTAATTGGACTTCCCTTCCTAGCCCTGCAAATCCCCTGAGTTTTGCACCATTTCCAAGGATTAACAAAGCAGATTTTGACTTTTTGGGACAATATCCAAGCACTTTGGAAACGGTCTAGAGTCTAAAATGCCAGAACATGGAAACTGGAGCGTTATGGGTAAATAAAATTCCAAATGTGGGCAAAAAAAACACTGCTTATTTGTAAAATATTAGCACGTTCTTCTTTAATACTCCACGAACTTATAACAAACAGTTCACACGGTAGCACAACATGTATCAAAATATATAGTGGTAACTTGCGGTTTATAGTAGTTCAGTCCAAGTCGCCGCAAACTCCGATGTCTGCAGTGACGTGACGTCAAAAGACGGTGGGTGGTCGTTAGGCTATGTTCACACGGGTTAACTGCGGGACGTAATTAAGCCCCGCAATTACGCCGTGTGGCCGGGGGCAGGAGCAGGGGAGCGAGCGGGGGGCCGGCATCTCGCCGGCCCATAGACAATCATTGCTAGCGGCGCGTATACGCCGCTAGACAATGACGTCAATTATCTCCCCGCCCGGCGGATTCGCCGAGCAGGGAGGAGACGTAATCCATAGTTCTCTATGAGAACTATGGATTACTGTAATGAATGGGCCGTTTTCAGCCCGTAATTTGCGCACTCCGGTGCGTAATTATGGACCGAAATACGGCCCATTTTAAGCCGTGTGAACATAGCCTTAAGAAGTTAATACTCCACGAACTTATAATAACAGTTCACACGGTAGCACAACATGTATCAAAATATAAAAGTGGTAACTTGGGGTTTATAGTAGTTCACCAAAATTAAATGCGGTTTCCGTGAGTTCAATTTAACGGATCACTTCCACTAAGACTCTTTACTGGGGCGCCCTCCAAAAATCCAATTTGGATAGACAGCAGAGCAATTTGGATTTTTTTGGAACCAATATCCAAGCATTTTGGAAACTGTCTAAGCCTAAAAACCAGAACATGGAACAAGAGAGTTATGGGTGAATAAAATTCCAAATGTGGGCAAAAAAACAACTGTTTAAATTTGTAAAATATTAGCACTTTCTTCTTCAACCCCTTAAGCCGAACGCCTAAAAAAGTAGTTAATGACCAGAAAAATTTTTTTAGTTTTTTGCCTCCTTGCTTTAAACAGTTGTAGCTTTTTTTTTTTTTTCAATGACGCAGTTGGATGAGGCCTCGTTTTTTAAAGACGAGTTGTAACTTTATGGAGGAATATTTAAGTTCACTTATAAATAATTGCAGAATTTTTTTTTACACCATTCACATTTCACACTTAAAAAACTTGTTAGATTAATTCTACGGGTTAATTAGGGTTTGTGGGATACCTAATAGGGTGTAGGTTTTTTTGTGTGTGTAATGTATGGACAATTATTTTTATTAAATATATATTTTTTTTTTTTACACTTTGCATTTTTTACTTTTTTTTTTTTTTTAAATCCCATGAAGGGAGAACTGTTTTACTTTTTTTTTTTTTTTTTACACTTTGTAATGTATTAGCATATTCATATATGCTAATAAATTATAATCTGTGTCAGTCTGACACAGGCAGTGATCAGGCCAGCACACAGTCTGTCCTGGTCACTGGCTACTTACACAGACAGCTCTGGGGCCACTCTAGTTCCCCAGGGCTGACTGTGCAGCCGTTCCCCGGGCTCTCTCGGTTCACCGGGTGCTCAGATCACCCGACAGAGCAGGGGAACCCTTTGACTGCGCTGGGAGTGACTAAACCCCGGCAATCAAAAGGTTAAAGCATCGGGGAGCGGAGGTTCCCCCACTCCCTGGTGCTTGCAGGAGCTGGGATCAGGGCTTTGTAGTACAGCCCCGATCTTAGCGCTCTTGCGGCGTCGGGCGCCGCAAACTCCAATGTCTACAGCGACGCCAAAAGACGTCGCTGTAGACGAACGACCTGAAATGCCCGACGCCAAAAGATGGTGGGCGGTCGTTAAGGGGTTAATACTCCACGAACTTATAACAACAGTTCACACGGTAGCACAACATGTATCAAAATATATAGTGGTATCTTGCGGTTTATAGTAGTTCAGTCCAATTCACTGCGGCTCCGTGAGTTCAATTTAACGCATCACTTCCACTAAGACTCGTACTGTGTCTCCAACATCCAAATTGGATAGATGGCAGAGCAGATTTGGACTTTTTGGAATAATATTCAAGCACTTTTGGAAACTGTCTAGAGTCTAAAATGTCAGTACACGGGAACTGGAGAGTTATGGGTAAATGCCATATGCTTTTCTAATACATGTTACATAAAAAGAGAATTCAGAGACAAGAAGAATCATAGTATAGAGATATTTGATATAAATGTTATGAGGGGACCATAATTGTACTATCTTCCATCAAGTTATCTAATAAAAGATGACAAGTAGGAATTATATTGGCCATCCTGTCAAACATACGAGGAATGGCACAAGCACGGATTAAAAGCCTTGCAGACATCTGAAGTAAAAATATTTATGAAGCCCAAACTAGGACAAAAACATATACCCGGCGCTTGTATGCTGAAGAATAACCTCCGTCTTCTGATGAAGCGCCAGTGAAGGCGCGAAACGCGTTAAGATTTTTAGTGTATTTTACTGGTGTCGAAAGGTGAAAAAAACTTTCTATGACACTTTTATAATAAATATCTTTATTTTTATTACACTTGTGTCGACCTCGACGGAGGTTATTCTTCAGCATACAAGCGCCGGGTATACGTTTTTATGTCCTAGTTTGGGCTTCATAAATATTTTTACAAGCTCATCACCGGATTCAGGTTGTTGAGAACATTTACCCACGGCGGCTGATCCCTATGAGCTCAGAAGGAGAGCTCTGTATGCGCATATGAGTGGTTGTGCCTCTGAACAGTAGCACAACCCTCCAAGGTGAGCCTTCACCGATATTTTCAAATTAGTGTAACCTTTTGTACGTACTTCCACTATTGTGCGCCCCCCTCTGTTTCTTTTTTCTTTTAGACATCTGAAGTAGTAACAGGGAACACAGACCAAAAGACCATTCTCTCTTGTCTGATTGACTAGGTGTCTCCTGAAGATGGACAAAGTTGGCTGTAATCATAACCTCTGGAGCACAAGGTAGAAGATAACTTCCAGCACTAGCAGCACTTCCAGCCCTCTGAACTCCCCATGCAGTGGACAGTAAGGTCAAAAAGCAAGAAAAAAAAAAATCAGTGACATCAGGAATTTCAGATGTAGAAATCAAACTAGAACATTTGATCCATAAGTCATGTCTCGCAAAATGAAATAGAAAGTTCAGCCCCTGATCCCACTAGTACTAGGTCAACACATACTATTGTGAACAAAGCAGACGGGATAACGGAGGCATTATTTGCCATTAGCTGGATAAGCAGTCACTCCTGATCAGGCCATTTACCCCCATTACTGAGCGGGCACATTTTTTTTTTTTTTTTTTTTTTTTTTATCTCTTACATACTGACTTGAAAGCCGGAACGCTTCCTCATTTTCTGTTATTCTATGAATATATATACACATACACCAAAACGGATGATCGAAATTAAAAAATAGTCTTGTTTTTCCAATTTTTTTTTCTTTCTTATAGCAAAAAGTAGCACTAAAAAGGGATTTGTATTTGCATCACCTTAACATTATAGTTTTTTTTTCCTTATACAGGCAGTCCCCGGGTTACGAACAGGATAGGGACTGAAAGTTTGTTTTTAAGTTGAATTTGTATGTAAGTCAGAACAGGTAGATTTAGTAAATGTAACTTTTTTTTTTTCTTTTTTTTTTTTGGATAGTGCAGGGAAGAGTTTTTACATTTGTTTTGCTGTCCTGGCCCCAGTTAAGAAGATTTTACCTCATTTTCACTTCAAGTGCTGCTGTGGCATGCTGGCACTTGTCGTTCCACAGCTACTATTTGCTGTGGAACCTGGAACTTCAAGTGCCAGCATGCTCCATAAGTCTCTGTTTGTAACTAGGGGAAAAATTCACTGAAAGTCTCTATAACAAATCTAAACTCTAAAATATAACCTTTATTAAAGTCCATTTAAAATTTAAAACATAATGAAAACCAAATGGTAGAAAACAATACCGCTACCAGACAAGGTACTAAATCTTTACTATCAGGACTACCTGCCCCTCACACAATCCCTATCAGAATATACCTCTTCTGGGTCGAGTAATCATCCCGATAAGGACGGCCCAACCTTCGATGGCTCGCCCTATTATATACCTATGATGTCCCTAAAAGATAGACCCATAAATTCTATTTTATGTGTAACCACAAAATCACAAAATCCTGCAATATAGTGTGTATAATCACATACTACTAGATGCCTCTCCACATCAAACCATAATATGTAAGAAAAATCCTATATATACATGCAGGTTTAAACAGAAAGCTACACATAAATATACAACCTGATCTTCATCCTTATATGATAATTCCAAACATCCCGACGCGTTTCCCCCCTTAGAATATCTAGAGGTTCATCGGGGGATGATTTTCCAGCTTCAATTAGCAAAAAGTTGGTAATGAGATGAATTACAGATATTGGCAGCAGGCAATTGATATTCTACCAAGTCGGAACGATATAAGTCGAGGACTGCCTGTATATCGATATTTCATATTAGAGTTGTTGGGGCAGAGCTAAAAGTTGCAGTTTGGCTGGTGTTTTTTTTTTTTTTATTTATTTTTGTTTAATTTGTAAAATTATACCCCTGAAAATTGGTACATAATTTGTTTCTTTTTTGCCGATTTCCTCTGTAGCAGAGTTTTATATCTTTGCCCTAGTTACATGGAGAATATAGCCTACAGCACTGAATGCAGGTCTGGTATGAACTGTAGCTCCTGTAGTTTCCCGGCTCTTGTGATCACCAGGTATGGAAGTGGAAAGCCTGAAGACTTCATGCTACGCTGCACACAATGTGTACAACAGCAACCAGGAAAGAGGGAATAAAGCCTCCCTGCCTTCCCTCCCGGGAGCCCAGTTGTTATGTACATCCAGCTCCCCACTCCTGCAGCTGCACAATCCTTGTACAGCTGCAGAATCTGCAAGGATGCGCAGGAACATTTTAGCCCATGTTCACATGGGGTTTTTGGTTTTCAGTTTCCTTCAGATTGACTCTGTTCTGTCAGATGTCAGTTTTCTTGACAGAAAAAATATAGTGTAGCACGCAGAGAGACGTAGCACGTAGAGACTTTCAGTGATTTTCCCCTAGTTACAAACAGAGACTTATGGGGCATGCTGGCACTTGAAGTTCCATGTTCCACAGCAAATAGTAGCTGTGGAACAACAAGTGCCAGCATGCCACAGCAGCACATGAAGTGAAAATGAGGTAAAATCTTCTTAACAGGGGCCAAGACAGCAGAACAAATGTAAAAACTCTTCCCTGCACTAACCAAAACTAAAAAAAAAAAAAAGTTATATTTAATAAATCTACCTGTTCCAACTTACATACAAATTCAACTTAAAAACAGTCTCTATCCCGTTCGTAACCCAGGGACTACCTGTATAAGGAAAAAAAACCTATTTTTTTTGTGTAAAAAAAAATGGAAATCTGATTAAAAAGGACACCAACGTGTTTTTTTTTTTTTTTTACATTGAAGTCAATGGAAAACTTATACAAAATGGATGGGTAACATCAGTTTTTACATCTGTTAAATCCATTTGTTTCCATGCACGTGCACATTAAAATCTCAGACCTTAAAAAAACAAAAAAGATCTGTTTTTAACTAAAATAAACTGATGCAAACGGAAAGACTGCGCTTCTATTGGTATCAATTTATGTCCATTTCTGGTTATTGATCTATTCCATCCGTTTTGAAGGGAAAGCCAGAAGCAGATGTGAACCAGGCCTTAGCAGAGTCACTTTTGGACCCCCCTGGATGTTTACAGTCTACAAGAGATCCGCAAGTGGTTACATCCGCAAGTGGCTTATCCTCCCCTTTAAAATGTATGGCGTATTTTTAGGACAGGCTATCAATATTAGATTGGTGGAGGTCCAACTCCCAGCATAGGCCTCCTAAGGATCAAGGCAGAACATCTACTTTTAAAGTAAGAAAATTTAAAATGAAAAATATACCTTTGTTACCGGGAAGTATAATGGAACAATGTATGAAGGATTAGTAAACTGAAGGTGTCCATGTTGACGACACAAACCATAACCACAAGAGACTTCACTAGACCACCAGGTAAGCTCAAATTGATCAATAAGGCCATGACCCCACGGCATGGGTTTGCGGCCGGTTTTTCAGACGTTTTGCGGTTTTGCAGACCGTCTGAAAAACCGGCCGCAAACTAACACCGGGCTTCTATGGAAAACCCATGCAGCCGACCCCACTGCATGCGTTTTCCGCCCGAAAAACATTGAACAAGTTCATTCTTCCGTCCGGTTTTCGGACGGAATATGAACATGTCAATGGGAAGGGGGAGGGCTTTTCTCTGCTCATTGTGGAGAAAAGCCGTCCCCCGGCGGCGTGGGGACGGCACTAAAACAGGGCAGATACCGGTCAGATAAACCGACCGGTATTTGTCCTCTGCCGTGGGGATGAGCCCTTCTAAATCACAAAGGTTTCTCATCCACAAGGAAGCAGACACAAAGCACGAGTGATCAACAAGAAGCACACCACGACTATTTCAGCAAATAACTGCAGAGGAGGTGAAAACGAAGGTAAGAAAATAAACCTGCAATTTACCACAACCAGTTTATTAGTTCGCCTTTTACCTTTGGTTTTCAACGTTGCCATGTTTCTTCAATGAAGTTTATATGGTTTATACAAGTTGCAACAAATACTTAAAATGTATGTTGCCGTTTCCAAAAACCGAATGTGTAAAACCTTTGGGGTTTGATTTAGCTCGCAGCCAAAACCTTACGTGCTCAATAACCGACGCCGATACCTCTATGAGAAAGTTTTTATTTTAACACCACGTTTCATGTTTTTAATAAAAACACTTTTGAAGTGGCGATTATTGAGCGCGTAAAGGTTTTGGTAGTGAGCGACACCAAACCCTGAAGGTTTTACACATTCGGTTTTTGCATTCATTTCCTTACTAATCCACGTGGAGTGTGGATTAAGGCGGGCATACCAGCTGCGGACTGCTGCTAATTCCCATCACTGGCTATCTGGGATTCTGCTTGAAGAGAGTTGTGTCTTCCCAACAGAACAAAGTGAGTGTGGATACATCTCTTAGGCTATGTTCACATGACGTACAGTACGCGCCTCAATACGACGGGTGATTTGGGAGTCACGCTGATGTGTACTCCCAAAGCATGGGGGGGGGTCGGCCCCATAGACATGCATTACTCGTGGTGCGTAATCGGCGCGAGTAATTGATATGTTACTTATCTCCCTGCGAGTACAGTAATTGTACGCGCGGGGGGACGAGGCGTAATCCATAGTCCTCTATGAGAGCTATGGATTACTGTAATTACGGCGCGCATCTCGGGGCCCAGAGGTTGAGGAGCCCCACTCAGGAACATAGCTCCTTTATGTATGGAACAAATAGATAGCATTTCTTTATAGCAGAAAACCACTATTTGGGTCCCCAGATATGTGGTGCTATTATTTATATCTAATTATTGCTACCTATGCTGCTGTTTTAGTTTATGGTCATTAGATGGTGGGGCCCCATCTCATTTTTCTAAGGGGCCAAACAAACTGTAGTTAGACCCCGGAGTATCATGCTTTAAAGGGGTTACATACAAAATCAGTCTCCTTCCCTCTCTGGCAGCGGACAGTGCAGTCCCTTCATACTACTCCTACAAAAGGAGTCCTTTCAGCTATATGGTCATGTGACTGTAGCGGTTCTGCTCTTTCCCTGAGAAGCAAAGCAGAAAACGTTTCACTACATAACATCCAAAAGAAATAGAGGATGACTTCAGAGAAACCTTGCTGTAGGGAAAGTGACTGTGCATATGTGCCCACCACAACTTACCTCCATAGGTGGACGTGCCCATTGCTATATACTTTAAACACCTAGGCCAGGCATCCTCGAACTGCGGCCCTCCAGCTGTTGGGAAACTACAACTCCCATCATGCCCACTGTTCTAGATTATATAAATGCATGATGGGAGTTGTAGTTTCCCAACAGCTGGAGGGCCGCAGTTTGAGGATGCCTGACCTAGTGGAAGCATATAAGGTCAGTAAATGTCACAGTTTCTCTGGATCATTTTTTTTTTTTTTTTTTTTTAACAGCATGTGAATGAGAAATATTGTTATTTTTTTTATTAAAAGAATGGTCCAACATAAAAAAAAAAATAAAAAATTAAAGGTTCTGATGCTCATTTAAAAAAAAAAAAGCAACAAAAACAAATAATCTCAATCTCTCCTTCCTGCGCAGCTTTGTTCTAGCGCAGACACTGCAGTTTCTCTCGCTGCCTCCAGGCCAAATGGGACATCACCACAGCAATGGTCACGTGCCACTGCCCTACATCATTGTGCCATAGTGAACAGCTCCGAACAGTGATGTAAGGCTGGGCCACATGGCCCATTCGGACACAGCAAGGATGTAAACTGAACATGGGAGAGAGACACCACAGACACCAACGCTGGAATGGAGGTTAGCAGGGTGGCAAGTATGAGGTTTTTTTCTCATTATTTGGGCAGCAGTACCTTCTATATTTTTTTTTTAAAACACTGGCTAACCCTATTAACTTCACAATGAATAGGACGTTTGTTATTGGGGCAACCCCCATAAATGTACCGTATTATGTAACAGTAGAAAACCACATATAGGGCCACATATAGGTCTAAAACTCACACTCTTTTGCCCATAGTAACCTACGGGCAAAAAAGTGAGTTTTAGACCTAAACAGGTTCATACATGTGGCCCGTAGTCTTGTAAACATCAGCATTTTCATCTCTGATGCAGTATTTGTGTTGTTCAAACCAAATCTGCTGTTCTGCCAAATATAAATGCTGCTAATCAGGCTGTTGTGCTGCAATCGAGCGCTGCAGAAACAAGAGTAAATGATGAGTGTGCGCTCGTGCCAGGCCCATTAAGCAGTTAATAGCTACTTGCAATCAATCATAGGGGAACCCACATAACCTGGAATGGGCCTGCACAATCTGAATCACACCAAAGGCGACAGCTGGCAGTGACAAGTAGATACAATACATCCCATGACACATCCAAGCTTCTAAATGAAAGTCCAGCACCTAATATACAAGGGCATTTCCTGATATGTCTATGTTTGGCGGATGTACTGTACTGAATAATTACATAACACCTGGGATTCAGGCCAATTAAAAAAAGAAACCTAATAAAAGACATGATCCTTATTGAATATTTCTCATTAAAATTTAAAGGGGTTGTCTCGCTACAAAGAATAGCTTTCAAAATGTAGGGATCACTAAATGAAGACGTTTTCCAAATATATTGCGTTCTTCATCTTTTTTTGATAAGGAGTTACAATTGATTTTATCACCTTCTGTGCTCTCTCTGGTTTCCCAAGTGACCTTCCTGTGTACTCCTTCTCCCCTGCTGTTTGTTCTATCTGATAGCAGGGAGTGACATCATCACACAGGTGGGGGCAGCAGTGTGAAAGCTTGTGTGTTATCTGATCTTTCAGACAAAAGACTAATTACTCTACTGTTTACATTAGCTCAGAAGCTTCTCTGGACCTCAGAGAAGGTAATTTATTTAATCTAGACTGATAAACAGAGAAGTCTGAATACACAGAGCTCATATGCTAATTACAAACAGCTTGACCAGGAAGTGACAGAGCAAAGCAGCATTATTTCATTCATGCATCCTATGAAACTTTGAGATGAGACAACTCCTTAAAGTGATTTGGATTGGCAACATAATATTATTACATATTAACCAGGGTATGAACTTATGATTTTAATGGCAATGTTGCTTTTAGGCCTGGTCCACATCTGTGTTGAAGGTTTGGAGACTTTGGGGAAGATTCCATTAAAAATGACAGAATAATTAGAGCAGTATGCAGTGTCATTTTTTCTGTCAAAATGACGGACCCCATTGTAGTCATTTTAACATATCTGGTGCAGATCAAGGCACTAGAACAGATGAGCCTGTAGGAAAAGAGATAGTGATGCTCTTTGCATACACAAATAGATGTTGGTGTGGCTATCAGCTTTTCTATACAAGTATCTTCATAGAAGACCCAAGTACACATTTTGATGTCAAATATTAGGAACGACATGTGTACAGTAATATATTTGGCAAACCATCATGCTGCCTACCAGTATGACAGCTAATAAGTTAGTAGTATAATGTTGTACCGTGTTAGCCATAGAAAGTAGTCCCACCATAGGCCTCTATGTGGGGGAAACAGGGCAGAGACTCAGTCAGCGCATGAATTCACACAGAATCACCATTAATAATAGCAGAACTGATCTTCCAGTGGCTGCACATTTCTCTGGAGAAGACCACTCTATTGAAGATTATGGTTTTAATGGGACATTTTAAGACACAGAGGGAGAGAAAGGAGGGGGAATTTAAATTAATGCAAAAATGTCAAACTCTGCAAAATGGGCTAAATATCCATGCCAGCTTCATGTCAAACTATGTGTGAACTGTGAGAGCCACAAATCACACCTGATGGCTAAGAGAAAAGAGCAATAATTACTGACCCCTCCGTCACGCCTCACAAGTTTCCAGATTGTTGATTTCTTGACCTGTTGTAAATGACTTGTCTGCTTAGATTGCATTTTGTTATTTTTAAGAATTCTAAGTTCCTTTGAAGATCCATGTCTTTTGTGTATAAAAAGGTTCTTGTATAACATCATGTCTGAAGAAGAGAGCTAGTACTCTCAAAAGCTCACCATCAAATATACTCAGCCTCTAAAAGGTATCGCCTGATTTCTTCACTCTTCAGCTAATAAAGTTAGTAACAACAGTCTGTACCACTGAAGCTTTGAAAGAGGAATAAAGTTGTGATGTAATTAACATCAGTAACAGGCAACAAAAAGAATCTGCCATTAACACTGTATAAATGTTTTCATGATACACAGGAAAAGGGGATCAATATGCTATGCATGAAATAGATGTATGGGAAACCACCAGATGCCTTTCAAGCTGACCTCATGGAGCAGCTCCCCACTTAGTCTTTCAAAGTTTTGCATTGGAAGCATTTGTACCCTGTGATACAGTTCAAACATCCAAGTGAAGGTCTGATTTCATCTGGAGAGCTCATATCTCCCCTCTCTGGAGCAGCTCGATGAGTTTTGGAAATGGTATCCAAAAATGCAAGATATGTAGACACATTCTCTGCCAGCAATGGGTGCTGCCCTGAACCAACAACATAGCAGAAAGTTTATTCGGTAGCCAACATGCATACAAATGAGGCCAAATGAAGAGATTATATAATTCTGTATAGAACCTGCTCCTGGAACCATGATCACTACTACTACCTCTACCACCACTTAGGTTGGTAGTTGAGAGCTTCTCTGTTAGAGACACAAGCTCAGAACATATTGAATTATTTAAAGGACTTGTCCAATAGAGGAAAATTAATCCTAGAACAGGGCCAGGCTGTAGAAGAAGGAAGAAAAAGCAATACCTACCTGTCCCTAGCTGCTGTAGCTTCAGAGCATTCTAAGAAATCGTCATCTTCCCGGACATGGCATGGCCAGTCAGTAGCCTGCTACAGACCCAGATCCTCATGGTGCTTAGATAACGCATTATCTAAGCACCGTCTGTCAAATCTTTGTTCTTAGCCATTCTTGGATGTTTTTAGCTGCGTGTTTTGGGTTATCATCATGTTGGAGGACCCATGAGACCGAAACCAAGCTTTTTGACAATGGGCAACGCATTTAACTCCAGAAAACCTTGATAGTCTTAAGATTTTATTGTACCCTACATCCCCAAACCATAACAGAGTCTCCTCCATGTTTCATAGTAGGTACAATGTCTGTGTCATAGAGCTGATGTGACTTGCCACAAAGCTCCAGTTTTGTCATATTTGTCCAAAGGACATTCTCCTAGAAGCTTTGTGGCCTGTCAAGAGTTATTTTGGTAAATTCCAGTCTTGCATTAATAGGATTTGCTTTCAACAGTTGTTTCCGCTTTGGTTGTATATCATTAAAGGGGTTGTCTCACTACGTTGATTCATCTGCCCTCAGTTCTGTTTTCTTGGTTTCATTTTTAATTCAGGGGCATGTTTACTGGCTTCTACTAGGCTGCAGTAGAAGCCAGGTCTGTAGCTATAGCAACCAGTGCTGGCAGCCTATCATGAGAGATCAAACAGGTCTGTAGCTATAGCGACCTGAGGAGCTGATGCAGCCCATACAAGAGGGGATATCTAGGAATAGGTAGGACACTGTTAATGGACATATATTGCAAGATCTTTAACATAAAAAGCAGCAATCCCTGTAGTGAGGCAACCCGTTTAAGAAAAGGCTTGTTCGCTTACAATTGAGCGTGAGCATCTCCAGCATGTTGGGATGAGAACAAGAATCAAGAGGAGTGGATCACTGGGGAGCTCCGTAGCAGCAGTAGTGGGGAACAGCCGCTACGTATCAGGTTTTTTTCTCTTTTGGATCATCCTAGCCACAATGCAGTATCTATTTTTAATGGAAAATCCCTTTAACTTTTCTGCAGTGCTAAAAAATAAAAAAAAATTAAAAAAGTACAAAGGCCTATGAGCACAAATGTACTCTAGCTATGTACAGCCCTTGAGTTGTATGCTAGTAATATGGCACCCGTAGAAGTCTGTGGCCATAATGTAAAGCTGATGCAGCGCATACAAGAGGGGATATCTAGGAATAGGTAGGACACTGGTAATGGACACATATTGCAAAGTGACTTGTTTTGCAAGATCTTTAACATAAAAAGCAGCAATCCTTGTAGTGAGACAACACAGTCCATTGTGGCAAAGATAGTAACAGATGGTGCAATCTGACACGGATTTATATTGAGCTTGGAGATCACCTCTGATCTCCTTGGAAGTTGTTCTGGGATATTTAGCTAATATTCTTATTATCAGTCTCTCCAAATTTGTCATGAATTTCCCTCTAGTGGCCACATCCAGGGAAGTTGGCTAGTCTCAAAGATCTCAAACTTCTGAATAATATGTGCATCTCCAAGTTGTTTGGAGATGATCTTATAGCCTATACTTTTAACATGTTTGTCAATTTTCTTTCAAATCTCCCAAGACAACTCTCTCCTCAGCTTATTTTGTTCAGTGCGGTACACACCATGATACCAAACAGCACAGTGAGTATTTTTCACACTTTAAATAGGCAGACTGACTGATTACAAGTTTATAGACACCTGTGATATGGATAACAGGAAACACCTTGACTTAAACATGTCTCTATAGTCAAATTATTTCTTTTCTAGAGGAACCATAATTTTTCCCAGGTCAGTTTTATCTTTTTTTTTTGGGGGGTTGAACCACAACTCAGTTGCAAGGTCTGATTTATATTAGATCTTTTTCAGTAAATGTAAATTTATTATTACTTTGACAATTTCAAGTTATTTCAGTGACCATTTTGGGTTTCTTTCTTTCTTTAATGGAACGGAACGAATTTTGTCTAAGTATGTAAATGTAAAGTCACTGAAAGACATAGTTTATGCATCTTCTTCCTTATGCAATCATGCATATTTTTACATAACTAGTATATGTACAATAAGTATCACTATGCCTTCCTATGATAAAACATTAGTGTAGTCTAAATTTCATGCTAGCCAACACTTGGCCTTAGACTTCGATATGTATGCGCCTTGAGCAGTATCTGGACTTGCTGATAGCTTATCAGTATCATTACACGAAATGTGCAAACTCTCCTTGGCTATTTATCTTCACGACACCGATTTTACAGCAAAAATATTTCAACAAAAAGAAAATCATATTACGCTAAGACAACTAATTAAATGTTGTTCATGGGTAATGTCAGGCTCTCAGAACTGTGGTATGCTTACAATGCAATAAAAGACTGCAGATTTCCAGGAATCGCACACAAAACCAAGGGATTTAAACAACCTTCTGTTCATCATGCAGACAAACCACAAACACAGCATCACCCCAGAAAAAACAAACCGGACCAACAAAGACCCAAACAAGACACACAAAAGACCCACAACTTTTAGGCACAACAAGGACACAAAAACACACAGAAACCACACAGAACACACACAAAAACACACACAGAACACACACAGACACACACAGACACCCCACAAAACACCACACAGACACACACACGAACACACACAGACACACACACAGAAAACACACAAAACACACACAGACACGGTGCAGATTTGAAATGTGAATTTACACAGGCAAAATCCTTAACAAATATGTCAGCAGACGGCTGAAGGAAATCTCACAAGTCTCCTCCACACATTGCAGCAATTTTCCACACAGAAGTTGATCTGCGGTGCGGATTTCCAATTAGCCATTTTGGATTTTCATCGGCGAGTTCACCCCTTTCATTGAGGCAAGGGTGAAATTTGCTGCAGAATTGCAAGGTAAATTTTTTGCTAAATGTCTAAACAACTAAACATTTTCTACTAAGAGCGTAGTAGTTTGCGGCCGGTTTTTCACACGGTTTCTGGTTTTGCAAACCATCTGAAAAACCAGCCGCAAACTTTTACATGGGGCTCTATGGAAGACCCGTGCCGCAGTGTACATGTTCATTCTTCCGCCCGGTTTTCAGCCGGAATATGAACCTGTCAATGTGAAGGGGGAGCGCTTTTCTCTGCAAACCACAGAGAAAAGCCCCCCCCTCCCCCCCTGCGACCGTGTAACGGCCCTAAAACAGACCAAATAGCAGTCGGATAATCCGACCGGTATTTTCTCTGTGCTGTGTAAACGGCCCCTTAGGGGATACTCATGTACCTAGTGGCATAACCTGAAGCTTCTGGACTCCAATACAAAGTCTGCAACACAGTCCCCCACCTAATTTTGAAACATTTATAATATTGGTGTAATCTAGTCTGATAGAGTAGTTTGGGACCACCTAAAGCACCAGGGACTAGGAGCAACTACTACCTTTGCACCCTAAAAAAGCACTTAAAAAAAAAATAATAATTTTTGTTATAAAGGTTCTACTAAATACGAAGACACAATTCCTTTGCATGAGGGAAATAGATGCACAAATATTCCATAATACATACTGCAATAGTAAGACAACCCTCACGCTCTTAGATATAAACATACACTTTCAACATGATAGAAAAATAACATAACCCTTATGTGTATGTTCACACGTGGCCTTTGTGGGGCGCAATTCGGCAAATAAATGTGCTGCAATAAGCCCGAATTACGCCCTGCAACCACGGATGTGGAGTCGGAGTTGGAGCCTATTTTGCAGGAGTCGGAGTCGTCATAAAATTGACCGACTCCCAAAATATTTAATAAGTTGGTCCAGTTAGTTTGATGCAAAGAGCAATGTTATATACAGTCATCTTACCTATCTTATACATAAATGTGACTTGCAAGTATTTAGCATCTGCTTAGTTCTGCAGAATTTGTCACATAAATGCATGTTACTGTTTGCTCCTAAAATCAAATTTTATATTTATTATTTTGTTAGTATTTGGGAAATCCACCTTTGGTTTTCAGCACTGCCTGAATCCTTCTGGGCTCTGATCAGATTCAATCATATCTTGACCAAAATCTGATCCCAGGTCTCTTCTACACATTCAAAAGATCAAAACATTGTTACCCTTTTGCTTGTCAGTGTCTGTTCGACCGAAATAGCTTGATTATTGTATCATAAAGTGATAAAAAGCCTGATGTCACCATTTTACTGCAGTAAAGTTATCACTTAAACATGCGCCATGTAGGAGGGAGTCAGGAGTCGGAGTCTGGAGTCGGAGGTTTGGGAAATTGAGGAGTCGGAGTTTGGCTTGCCGACTCCACAGCCCTGCCTGCAACTATGGTAATACATAGTTCTCATTGAGAGCAATGATTACCGGCCGTTCTCCCCGACGAGAGAAGAAGCAACATGTCACTTCTTCCCGAAAGTGAATGAGGGCCGGGCCAGAGTGTTTTAGAAGTATGCACCGGACAGAGTGTACTTCTAAAACACCTACCGCAATACGCCGTGTGAACACAGCCATACAGTGCAACAAGCAGATGATAAAAGAGAATGCTCCAAACATCAAATGTATCCGGTGGTTTTATGTATCATAAGCCTAGGGTTATGTATACCAGGAGCTCCAATATTGAGCCATAAAATAACCACACCAATATCACTAAAGTTCAATACAATCAATGAGTACCTGCTATTTGAGAGGAGGAAAATACAGCAATGGGTAGATGCTTCTTGAGTTTGCAGAGATGAGCTCCATCCATCACACACCGAAAATACTAGACTAGTTCCACAGAATAAACCAACGCCCCGGATGGCCGTGTTCACCTCCACGTGCAGGTGCCGCTAGTAGTGATGTCACCAAAGTAAGCTACACAAGCTCTGTAACACATAGGCTATGTCCACACGGCCCCATTGACGTTCATTACTCGCAGAACGTATTCGCCGCAAGTAATGGACATGTCACTTATCTCCCTGTCCGTACAATATGATCGTATTGTACGAGCGAGAAGAGGAGGCGTAATCCATAGTTCTCTATGAGAACTATGGATTACTGCAATTTCGGCGCGCATCTCGCCGGTATCAGAGCGCAAATGCGCGCCGAAATTACCCCGTGTGAACACACCCATAGGAGGAGGAGTTGGTGCCGGTGAGCTTTTGTAACTTGCCGTGGTGACATCACTACTAGTGGCACCTCCACGTGGAGCTATACGTGGTCATCTGGGGCGATTATTTACTCTTTGGAGCTAGTCTAGTATTTTAGGTGTGTGATGGATGGAGCTCATCTCTGCACACTCCTTATCTCAAGAAGCATCTACACATTGCTGTATATTCCTTATCTCAGGTAGCAGGTACCTCTAGTTTTATGGATTATATTGAACTTTATTGTTATTAGTGTTGTCATTTGAGTGTTCAGTACTGGATCTGCTGCTAAAACTAATCCTTTCATTTTGATACATAAATCCAATGGATACATTTGATGTTTGGAGCGTTATTTTTTTGCACATTCAAGAGTGTGAGCATTGCCTTACTATTGTGTTCGGTTAGTATAATGTTGTACCGTGTTAGCCATAGAAAGTAGTAGAAGAGTGAAGAAACTCACCCTGCCTGCAGAACAGGTGCAAGACCTGCCAGCACATCCACACCGCTGACAGTGTACCTGCCCACAGTCACAGCAGGTGCACAGAATTAGGGGGAACATTTTTTCCTGTAGGTCTAGCAATGTGGTGTATCTGATTATGTGTGTGCAATGTCCCACCACAGGCCTCTATGTGGGGGAAACAGGGCAGAGACTCAGCCAGCGTATGAATTCACACAGATTAACCACTAATAACAGCAGAACTGATCTTCCTGTGACTGCACATTTCTACAGAGAAGACCACTCTATTGAAGATTTGAAGATTGTGGTTTTAATGGGACATTTTAAAACACAACGGGAGAGGAAGGAATGGGAATTTAAATTAATGCAAAAATTTAAAACTCTGCAAAATGGGCTAAATATCCATGCCAGCTTTATGTCAAACTATGTGTGAACTGTGAGGGCCACAAATCACGACTTGATGGCTAAGAGATAAGAGCAATAATTACTGATCCCTCTGTCACGCCTCACAAGTTTCCAGATTGTTGATTTCTTGACCTGTTGTAAATGACTTGTCTACTTAGATTGCATTTTGTTATTTTAAAAGATTCTAAGATCCTTTGAAGGTCCATGTCTTTTGTGTATAAAATGTCTGTGAAATTTCAGTTTCTTGTATAACACCATGTCTGAAGAAAGGAGCTAGTACTCTGGAAGGCCATGTTCACACGGCTTAAAACTGGACCTATTTCAGTCCGTAATTACGCGCCGGAGTGCGCAAATTACAGGCTGAAAATGTCCCAGTCATTACGGTAATCCACAGTTCTCATAAAGAACTATGGATTACGTCTCCTCTACCTGCTCGGCGAATCCGCCGTGGGGGGAGATAAGTGACATGTGAATTACCAGCGGCGTATACTCGCCGCTGGTAATGCAAGTCTATGGGCCGGCGAGGTGCCAGCCCCCCGCTCACTCCCCCGCTTCCGCCCCGCCCCCGGCCACACGGCATAATTGCGGGGCGTAATTACACCCGGCAAATACACCGTGTGAACCTAGCCGAAAGCTCACCATCAAATCTACTCAGTTAGCCTCAAAAAGGTATCGGCTGATTTCTTCACTCTTCTATTGTGTTCTATCTTAGTTTTAGAGTACGTCCACACGGCAAGGGTTTTCAGTCGTTTTTTTCAGACGATTTTCGGATTTGAAAACTGACTGTCAGTCAATCATCCCAGTAGACGTCAATGGAAAATCCGCCCAGTAGTCTACACTGCATGTTTTTCTACTGGTCAGATTTTCACACTGCCAGCGTCCAGAAAATCTAGAAACATGCACATTCTTCCATCCAGTTTTTGGGCGGAAGGTGTGGTCTATTCAATGGTTAAAAAGGTTTTGCCACGATCTCATTGCATACCTCCTGCACCCAGCTCTTCAGCTCTGTGCGATTTGTTTGAATGTGACCCAGCAGGATGACATCACCAGGCCTTTCCTCTCTCTAGTGAAAGAAAGGTCTGTTTATGTATAGAGCTGTAAGTAGCTACATTGTGGCTCAGAGGTAACATTTTTGCTTTACAGCACAAGGGTCCTTGGTTCAAATCCCTGCCGGAACTAAACCTGTGGATTTTATTTTTCCTCTTTATCAATGCACAGACCTCATTGAGGGTTCTTTTTTTTATTTGCACTGTTTGACTTATTACTAACTAGTCCAAAGGACAGGAGTAGAATGACAGCACCCAGGGTTTGAACACTCAGTAGCTGCCTGAGAGGAGAGGTGATGTCTGAGCATGTGCGACCAGGACTGAGAAGCTCTCAGCCCTGGTCGTATCCCCTGGAGATGAGCTGTAAACAATGGATCACTAAAGGAGCAGCTAAAACAAAAACGGTGCAGAATTCTTGATAATGATGAATCGTGAAAATGTTTATTATTTAATTTTCATACTTCCTACGTCAATTTTACTTCGTGGCAAATCCCCTTTAAGGGGGACAGGTGAATCCACAAAACTGTGGACAGAACCGTCCCCCAAAACGTTCAAGAGATAATAAAATACCAACTGCTGTGTGACCGTACCCTAAGGAGAGTACAGGAATCCCCATTCAATCAGCAGCCTAGATATATTGTGTGGGAGGAGAGTTCTCCTAGTATATACTGTTCATCAGAATGCTTTCTCGCATGCTTTATTTGACCATGTGGTAAAAGGTACAGTTGTGATAATCAATAGATATTTAAGTATTACTGTGTACACTGTTCTCTTCAGTAAAAGAATGGGGCCCATTGTTATAGAGAAGGATATTGAATTCCTTAATTGCTTTGGTTTCCAGGAAAATAAGTCTTTCCTCTTGGTAGATCAGACAATTTATCGGTTTACTACAGGCTATGTCTCCACGGCATAGCAATAGGATCGTATTTTCTGCGCTTTTAATACGATCGTAGGGCAGCTCTATAGACTACAATAGAAAAAACGACCTGTAGTCGCCACTCGTCGTTCTTTCTATGATCGTCTTTCATCGCATTATACATGTTGTATAATACGTCGGTGCTTTTAGTTTTTTCGTCATCTTCCCATACAATACAATTGTATGGGTGACGGCAAAAAAACGAGAACCGACCGCGGTTTTTGGGCAAAACGTGACAAAAAACACGGATGTGCATTGGAGAAAAAAAAAACAGCCCCTTTTTCGTCCAATGCATTCTAGCCCTAGCCATACAGGAAGGTAGAGCGATTACAAACATTTGCCATTATTTAGTTCCAGTTGTTTCTGGGAAAGCTGGGTAACAACAATATGGCTGCCAAATAGACAGACAGTGATAGATCCCACTCCTGCATCCCTTCATAACTAGGCAAATTTGGCAAGAAGATAAAGCTAGGTGTCAACACAAAGTACCTGTCACAAGTTCTCCTTCCACCAAATATAAATATGTTTAGTAGCACATCCCCGAGATGCTCAATTAGATTAAAGGAGTTGTCTCACTACAGGGATTGCTGCTTCTTATATTAAAGATCTTTCAAAAACAAGTCACTTTGCAACATGTTTCCATTACCAGTGTCCTACCTATTCCTAGATATCCCCTCTTGTATGGGCTGCATCAGCTCCTCAGGTCGCTATAGATACAGACCTGTTCAATCTCTCCTTGGAAAGCTTGGTAACAACAATATGGCTGCCAAATAGCCCGACACAGTGATAGATCCCACTCCTGCATCCCTACATAACTAGGCAAATTTGGCAAGAACATAGAGCTAGGTGTCCACTCAAAGTACGGGTCACAAGTTCTCCTTCCACCAAATATAAATATGTAAGGAGAAAAATGTTTTCCTCCTTTTGTAGGGAACCCCTTTAAGGGATTAAGTTTGGTCTCCAATGGACTCCAGGATGCTAACCATCTGCTGTGATCGCACTCCAGTAACATCTTGGAGATTTGCAGCGGCAAACTGGGTTAATACAAGTGTGGCGTCTGTGTACTTACTGAAGAGTAGGCTAAGGAGCCCTGTAATTGAGGGAGAAGGACGCATTGTGGAGCACAACACAGTGGGTAGGTTTATCTGTGTAACGCACCATTAATAAGCAGACTATGGAAGAACTGCGCTACAGAGGGAAATTGCCTGTGCTGCATGTAGCCTCCACACTACCTCCAGATCAGGGTTTTCTCGCGATTTGCTTCATGCAGGTTCACAATGCTGCTGCCATGGGGTATAGCCAATGTCTATTTCACAATTCTAATCAAAATCAGAATAGTGCTTCACTCCAATGGTTATTAATGACATAGAAGGGCTATTAAAATGCCTGATAGGAGTTTGCCCCTCTGTTTAGAGGTGAGCGCCCCCAACTCATTCCGCCAAGATGTGACAGGCAGGGGTGACCGGTATTACAGGGCAACCAAGCAAGTTGTGCAATTCTCCTTCTGTAACGCCTCCTTCTACTGGAGTTACAAAAAAAGGCAAGAAACATGGCACTCATTTGCTTCCATAGACCTTCCCTTCTCTAGCTTCTGCAGACTAACGGGTACTCTCATCTCAGCCATGACTGTATGGGATGAGAATACCCTTTCATTCAATACTATACAGAGTTTAATTTTTCAAAGATCGACCTCTGAAATTAATTCTGTCCATGTTCAGCATGCCAAGTAGAGCTGCCAATAGTAAGACTTTTACATCTATGTCAATGGGCCACAATACGTCTAATATTAAATAGGTCACCATGTCTAACGACTCTTACCTGACAAGATATGGACTTCACAAGACCTCTGAAGTGGTCTCATGGTAGCCGGCACCAAGACATTAGCAGCAGATCATTTAAGTCCAGTAAACTATGCGGTGACACCTCCCCAGATCCCATTTTGTAGCACATCCCCGAGATGCTCAGGGGTTGTCTCACTACAAGGATTGCTGCTTTTGATGTTAAATATCTTGCAAAAACAAGTCACTTTGCAATATGTGTCCAATAACAGTGTCCTACCTATTCCTAGATATCCCCTCTTGTAAGGGCTGCATCAGTTCCTCAGGTCGCTATAGCTACAGACCTGTTTGATCTATTCTGATAGGCTGCCAGCACTGGTCACTATAGCTGAGGACCTGGTGTCCTCAGCAGCTCATCATTGCAGGCCAGTAGCAGCCAGTAAACACTGAATTCAAATATGCAACTGAGAAAACAGGACTGAAGTAAAATGGAATGATGTAGTGAGACAACCCCTTTAAGGCCGGGTCCCCACGGCAGAGGACAAATACCGGGCGGTTTATCCGTCTTTTCTCCGCAATGAGCCCTCCCCCTTCACATTGACATGCACATATTCCGTCCAAAAAACAGATGGAAGAATTAACATGCACAACGTTTTTCGGGCGGCCCGCGGGCGGAAAAACCGTCGGGCGGAAAACACGTGCAGTGGGTACTGCTGCACGGGTTTTCCACAGGAGCCCGTTGTGCTAGTTTGCGGACGGTTTTTCAGGCGGTCTGCAAAACCGCAAACCGTCTGACAAACCGGCCGCAAAACCCGTGCCGTGGGGACATGCCCTAAGGGTCTGGGGAATTTGGAGGCCAAGTCAACATCCTGAACTCCTTGCCATGTTTTTCAAACTGAAGAGGGGTTGAAAAGTCATTAAAGTGGTTTTCTCACCACATTAATTAGCTTTAAACATGCAGGCAAAGGTAAGTAAAGACTATTACCAAATATACTGCTGTTCTGATTTTGCTTTGTTTAATTGTTAGAGCAGTTCTTATCTCCTGCAAGATTCCCATGTTACAACCACCTCTCTCTCTGCTCTACTAGTGGTCAGGCTGGTGACGTCACTCCCTGCTGTGTGTAATCAGTAGGCAAAAGCTTTCTTTTTTCTATCGGATCTTATATTTTTACTAAATAAAGACTTTAACCCTTATAGTTACTGACCTGGAAGCAGCCTTGTATCAACCTGGCCGGTCTACAGAGCACATTTAAAGGGGTTGTCTCACTACAAGGATCAATTTTTATATTAAAGATCTTGCAAAAACAAGTCACTTTGCAATATGTGCCCATTACCAGTGTCCTACCTATTCCTAGATATCCCCTCTTGTATGGGCTGCATCAGCTCCTCAGGTCGCTATAGCTACAGACCTGTTTGATCTTTCCTGAGAGGCTGCCAGTGTTTGTTGCTATAGACTACAGACCTGTTTGATTCACTCCTGATAGGCTGCAGTGCTGTTGCTATAGCTCAGACTGTTTGATGTCTCTGATAGGCTGCCAGACTGGTATATAGCTACAGACCTAGCGGCTACTGCAGCCTAGTGGAAGCCAGTAAACACGCCCCTGAATTCAAAGTTAAACCGAGAAAACAGGACTGAGGTAAGATGAATCAATGTAGTGAGACAACCCCTTTAAGTGTATTTACATCAAAGATAACAGTCACGCAGTACATGACGTTTTTCTCTCTTACTAGAAGCTTCCTATCAATTACAAATACTGCTCTGCTAGCTCACATTTATAGACAGACATCTTGCTTGGACAGTGCCTTTGTTTTTCACAACCCTTCCACTTCCATCACCAACTTTCCTGTAATGGGCTCACCTAGAAATCCGAGCTAGCAGAGCTGAAACGTCAGTCACTGCTGTAGATCTGCCCACAGTCTGCAATGGAGGTGGGCGCCTGAAGAGGCTCTGAAGAGTGAAAACAGCCAGATGGGACAGTCCCTTTAATCTTCTATCACAGTATTATATGCATCAACTTCTCACAGCTTATACTGTAGTATAAACACATTGGATATAGTTTAATTGAACAACTAATGATTTCAAGCAAGTAAAAAGCTGTGTGTTTTTTATGGTGCGCTTGTTCTATATCAGTCTATATTCCTTGTCTTTGCTACCATCTGCTAGAGATTGTTAGCAGGAAGATCTTTGATGTCTAAGAGTTTACAGTCAGGTCATGGTAGCATTTCTCACGCTGCTGTAAACAGAGTGGAGGTCATGCACCCATAGTCTATTTTATGTGGCACGTGCGTTTCTGTCATGATGCTGCCGAATCTGCATCATACAGTCCACATAGCTCTCCACCACACCTGCTTCATCTCCGCTTCGAGAATCAGTACGTTCTGAGAGCAGCACACTTAAAGGGAATGTGTCACGAAAAATGACTTATTGTTTAACTCACATTAAAGAACTTTTGGTTATTTTTTTTTTTAATTTTCCAGATCGCTTTCAATATTTTGTAATAATTCTTAAGTCCTGCAGTTTTCACTTTGGCCACTAAACCTACTAATAGTCTGACACTTCCTGTTCTGTAGAGAAAGATTCTCAGTTGTCTGCTCATTATCAGCACAAAGAGGGTCAAACTGAAAGGAGAAACCAGTGTGTATAGATAACACCGGATCCACCAGTCACAAGAGGAGATGTCACAGTTCACCCTTTCACCTCCCTGCACAGCGACTTCTTCCCAGGTCAGAGAGTGTGACTAGAAAACTCTTATAGAAGTGAATAGACTGAGTCAGTCATATGGCTCCTATGTGCATGAAGCTGCTGTAAAGCATCTCTCTAACTGCTGTTAAAGCAGTGCAAACAAGGCCTAGTGGCCAAAGTGAAAACTGCAGGACTTAAGAAATTAAAACATATTGAAAGTGATATGAAAAATTAAAAAAACAACCCAAAATTCCTAAAAAATGTGTTTAACATAAAAACGGAACTTAAACAATGACTAATTTTTTTGATGACACATTCCTTTTAAACATGACGGACACATTTGACCTGCAACTAAAGTCTGTAGAACAGGCCTCTCCTCATGCATGTACAGCACGCCATCATTTCAGGGGAGATAAGTGGCATTTAATGTATGGTATGTTCGCACGGCAATACGCCATGTGTCTTAGAAGTATGCGCTGTCCAGATGGGGGCCGGCCCCATTCACTTTCACCATCAGTGGCGCATAAACGCCATGAAAAAGTGACATGTCCCTTCTTTCCCCCGGTGTACAATACGATCGTATTGTACGCCGGGGAGACGAGACGCAATTCATAGTTCTCTATGAGAGCTATGAATTACTGGAATTGCGGCGTTCATTTAGTCTGTAGTAAAGCACAAATACGCTGTGAAATGGGCGCCGCAATTACGCCGTGTGAATATACCCTAATAAGGTAAGCAATTTTAGTCACAAAGGTAAAGGTTTGTAATTATTGTGACGCTGTGCTGATTTATGTCTATTTCCGAATAACAAAATCAAAGCTCTGGTCATTGCTCAGTCCCCACTGCATGGGTTTTTTGCCCGGCGGTTTTCCAGACCGCTGGCGACCCGAAAAACATTCTACTTGTTCATTCTTCCGTCCGGTTTTCGGACAGACTAGGAACAAGTGAATGTGAAGAGGGAGGGCTTTTCTCCGCTCACCACGGAGAAAAGCTGTCCTCCCGCGACCGTGTGCACGGCACAAAAACAGGACACACACCAGTCGGACAAACTGACCGGTATTTGTCCTGTGCCGTGTAAACGGGCCCTAAGTCTACGTGTCTTTAAAGAACAGTCACTTGTTTTTCTGCGTCTCCTCACAGTCGGATTTTAAAGTGGATTCAGTATTTAGAATCCGCTAAAATCCAACTGTGAACCATCGCCATAGACCGCAATGGATAATCTGAGCTGTAAATCTACACAGCTCGAATTTTCTGACCAAAAAAACCCAAAAAAACATAGAACGTGTTCTATAATGGCGGATTACAGTACTGTCCTACGGCAGGGGGCGCCCGATATCCGAATGCCGTGACGTAAACGGACTGTAAAATACTGGTCGGATTCTAATTAGATTATTGAACCTGCCGCAGTTTAGTTTCTCATGTATTCCTTATGGATTATTCAAAATCAGACGCACAAAGAGGCCGAATATAGGAACAGTATTATCCTTCCGTACAACAAAAGTCTGTAACCCAGCAGTGTGCTTGATATCCGACACAGGAAAAGTAACGCAATGGTCAGCATAGAAATAGAACTTGTGTAAAACAGAAGCAAAGCCAATGGTGCACAGAGATTATCTCCTAAAATCTTCTGTTTCCATTCACGTAAGAGGGCATGAAGGTGTTTTCCGAGACTGAAAGGAACACTCGACATTAACTTTATCACAGCTTAAGAGACTGTGGCGAGAGTCTTCATGACAGGACATGGATACAGTGTATTCCTGTGTCCCATCTTACAGATAAGAGGCTTCCTGCTGCTAGATGTACTAATGCTATTACTCTGTAAGGAAATTTTGTGAGCAAATGAGATGACGCAATGAACTGAAGTGTGAGCCGTGACCAATTACAGGACTAAAACTATGAACTTTGTTTCTAATTTGACCTAATGGCCATATACGATATTTTACGTAAACACTATGTACGTGTGCTTATATAGGAGATATATACACACACACATTAACAAATACTTACATACACACTCGTTGATTACAACCCCAATTGCAATGTTCCTCCTATGTATGCGAGGTACACTAGTGTAAGAAAATAGATCCAATGAAGCTTCACTTTTAACCAAAGCACCAAGCATAGAGAGCATGTGCTCATATGTTAGTAAAGTCACATATTAAACAGGTGACCAGGCAGCAGTCACGTTGTGGGTGGGTCGCATCCAAAGGGGATGACCATCACAATATTAAAGGGGCTGTCTCACTACATTGATTCCTCTCACCTCAGTCCTGTTTTCTTGTTCTCACTTTGAATTCAGGGGCGTGTTTACTGGCTTCCACTAGGTTGCAGTAGAAGCCAGGTCTGTAGCTATAGCGACCAGTGCTGGCAGCCTATCAGGAGAGATCAAACAGGTCTGTACATAGACAGTGTGGCAGCCTATCGAGAGATCAAAAGTCTGTAGCTATAGCAACCAGTGCTGGCAGCCTATCAGGAGAGATCAAACAGGTCTGTGGCAATAGCGAACAGTGCTGGCAGCCTATCAGGAGAGATCAAACAGGTCTGTAGCTATAGTGCCCAGTGCGCACCCTATCAGGAAGATGGAACAGGTCTGTAGCTATAGCAACCAGTGCTGGCAGCCTATCAGGAGAGATTGAACAGGTCTGTAGCTATAACAATCAGTGCCGGCAGCCTATCAGGAGAGATCAAACAGGTCTGTAGCTATAGTGACCTGAGGAGCTGATGCAGCCCATACAAGAGGGGATATCTAGGAATAGGTAGGACACCGTTAATGGACACATATTACAAAGTGACTTGTTTTTACAAGATCTTAAATATAAAAAGTGAGACAACCCCTTTAAGTAAAAGGAAAGGACCAATGTTCCAGCAGTTCAGGACACATCACATAGACTAGCGTAGCTATAGGAGGTGCAGAGGTGGCAGTCGCTACCGGGCCATGGAGTTCATGGGGGCCAAAGGGCCCTCTACAACACAGGAGAGCAATAGTATTATAGGTGTTGCATGGTTAGGTGGGGGCCCAGCTATAGATTTCACACTGGGGCCCAGAAGCTGTATGTTATGCCTCTGGCTGACTGACCTAGAAGCCATATGGTACTGCTGAGGACAGAATGAGGACTGCCAATGGGTTGGATGAACCGTCCCCTGAGCTGAGAGAATCTGACCAGAGTAATCGCTGTGTCCCGTGTTTCCTACTTACAGAGGGAAACCTCAGCTTCGGACTATAAACCTTCTAACCAGGAACTGCGTCTTGTCCGCGTCACCACTGAGAATGAGACCTCTTGTGAGTAAAGTTGAAGTTCTGCCCCAGCCTGGTTTTCGGACTTTTCAATCGGTGCAAAGAAATGCTTCCTCTTTTTACAAGTCACCTTGCAGGGCGATAGCATACCTCCCAACTGTCCCTATTTTGGAGGGACTGTCCCTATTTTTAACCCTTGCCCCTCTTTGCTCTATAAATGTCCCTCTTTTTCATTTGAGAAATGGATTTGCTTCAATAAACTGACTACCTTTCTGTAAAAAGTATCAGATTGCTTCCTCTCTGTATATTACATAATAATTTACTTAATATTTCATCACTGGATACAAAGAAACCCTGAGAATGTGTCCCTTTTTGGCTGTCTAAAAAATTGGCATGTATGTGTATGGGCGTGGTTAGAGGCGTGTCTTTGTGTGATGTCATGTTTGGGAGTGGTTAGAGGCGTGGCCTGATGTGTCCCTCTTTGCAATCTCTAAACGTTGGGAGGTATGCGATAGTAGCACCTCACGCATCAGCCTGAAGTCCATATAATATGGAAAGTGAATTGTATTGCTTATCTTTCTAATATCTAGTTCATTATTATATATTACATGTAGCCAACTTGAATGCAAATTTTAGACAAAAATAAAACAGTCAAGAAACCCCAGAGCAATCAGGTGACACCTCCAGACCAGAGATGAGCGAGCAGTAATATGTTCTAGTTCGATTAGAACCTCGAACTTTCGTGTGTTCGGTTCGAGGTTCTATCCAAACTTGAACTCGAACCCCAATAAAGTCAATGGGAGAAGATGTTCTGGTTAACTTTTATACCTATACAGGCGAGAAGCTGTAATTACCATCCATAACAGTAAACTGGATACATGGAACAACTTGGTGAAGAAAATTTGGCTCTAAGAGTGACAGAAAAACATTGAGAGGCTAAAATACTTCATTCCTTTCAATGGCTAACTGAAAAGATGAGGACAGCTTGCAAGCAGGGGCGTAGTTATAGGAGGTGCAGCAGTAGCAGCCGTTACAGGGCCCTACATCCTGAGGGGGCCCAAAAACCCCTTTGAAACATAGGAGAGTTGGAGACTGTGTGTTATACAATTACTGAACCCCCAAAACTGCAAAAACAACTCTTGTATAATATATATCCCTGTATATGAGAGTTAGGCGTTATGTGAGCCTGCAAATGTTGCCAAATAACAGCTTCTGGGTGTGGGAAAGATGCAGCCGGCAATACCAAACTCCCTAACTATTGCTGTCTATGGAGAGGAAAATTCTATCTAACTAAGAGCAGTCTGTCCAGTACAGAGAGTGAGCTGAAAATGGCGTTCACAAGGCAATACAGTGAAATATATATAACATGGGCATGTGATTTTAGCAGCCAAATGAGAGCCCTACACCTCAGCAATGACATTCTTGACACTTCTCTGTGTCTCTGTAAGTGCAGAAAGGTGATTGGATGGCCGCCAAAAGTGCAGAAAGCCACGGAAAACTAAACTGAAAATGGCAAAGTGTCAAACTAGAACTTTACTCCAACGAACAGTAAAATGTTCAGTTCGAGTTCTAAAAATTAGAGAAGTTCTACTAGAACTTAACTTTTCTAGAACGATTCGATCAACAATACTCTGGACCTCCTTCCTGCACGGACACATGCAGCCATGATGGTGGCCACCACTACCTTACACTGGAGTATGTTGTCTGTGGTGCAGTTGGTTATTAGTGGTGGTGTGGTCTTAATGCTAGAGTGTTTCTATTAGCTTTATGTTATATTCCCTTTGAAATATTGAATCTCTGTTAAACAGTAGCAGTAACATTTGGTTTACACACAAGTAGCAGCAATAAGGCGATGTTCACACGGCTTATTTCAGAATGGATTTACGTTGGATTTCCGATCGTAAATCCGTTCCGAAATCGGTTGAAAATCAGTGTGAAATAAGTGTCACTAAATGAGGCACGTATTTCGCGACGGATTTACAATCCCTATTCATTATATGGGGTGAATCCGTTGCGAAATCCGGCTCAATAAGTTAAAGGACCATTGTTCTTCCGGCCATTTTGCGGCCGCAAATCCGCGGCGCAATACGGCACGGAAATACGTGTCGTCTGAACGACGACACGTATTTCCCATTGAAAGCAATATTAAATGGCCTGTTACTTATTTGTAACTGATTTCGGAACGGATTTACCACATCGAAAATACGGTGGCAAATCCATCCCGAAATAAGCCGTGTGAACGAGGCCTTCTAACAATCAGGTTGAGCTCCTTCTTCATCAGGTTATTGTAATTCAATGGTTCCAGGAATTTTTTCCCCAATGATCAAAATTGCTAAAAATCAACACTGGATGTGTGGTAAAATCTCACCTTTAAGGTCTGAGGAAAGTAAAGTCTGATCCAAGCCCATAGAAAGCCCTATGTGCCAGGCTACTGATCCGTACAACACTGACCTTTAATGCTGAAGAGGTTATAAGGGACCCCCTCACTTAAACACTTAGAACGGAGCATGCACTTTACAAAACTAGAACAATACATAACAATTTTAGGTTATGTGTATACTTAAAGTTTGTGTCCTATATGGAACGTAGAGCACCAGGTTGGCAGAAGTGGCGGTCATCGTGGTTTTATATACTTTATTGGTTAAAAGCAAGTGCACTGCCTACATTATATGGGTACTGTTGTAGCTGCGTGCCGCACTGGTCACAAGCAAGAGAAGGTGGCTCACGTTCCATGCATCTGAGAGACTGAGTAAGCTGAAGTGTGCAGAGCTGAGCAGCGATACACATTGAACAGAAAATGTTCATCCAGCTCACCTGTCTCTGTGGCTTACGGAAAAACTGCGAGGGTGCACGGAGAATCCAGCGGTGCTGCGACTAAAGGTTTATCCCCAAACGTGTCAGCGTTGCTTGCGCCACACTATGTTTTAATAGCTTTAAAATAAAGCCTTGAATTTTTATTTAGGTGCTGGATTTCACCCCACATTGGATCTAGTGATACACATTGCCCTGCAGGTTCTGAACAGTGTCAGGGAAACAGGGAGGTGTGCTAGTCTGGGACAGCTGAACTTTTGTGCCCGTGGCCTGCTAGGGGTTATTGCTGACCGCAAGGAGATTTTAAAGGGAATCTGTCGCCAATTTTTTTTTTTTTTACTTATTAAATCAAGCCCCTGATCCATATGCTTTTCCTCTCAGTCGTTTTTATTTACTGATTGAAGATTTATCTATTCGGCCATCTATATATGATTGTGGGGAAGACATTCTTGCTTGCACTGCTTTAACAGCAGTCAGAGAGATGCTTTACAGCAGCTTCATGCCCATAGGATTCTTAAGACAGTTTCTGTCCCACAGACGTCTATAGGAGAGTTATCACTGTGAAGGGAGAGGGGGAGCTGTGACCATCTCCTCTTGTGACTGGTGGATCCTGTGTTATCTATACACATTGGTGTCTCCTTTCTGCTTTTACTGATAATGAGCACACTGCTGAAAAGCTCTCTAAACAGAGCAGGAAGTGTCAGACTATTATTAGGCTTAGTGGCCAAAGTGAAAACTGCAGGACCTAAGAATTATTAAAAAAATATTGAAAGGGATCTGGAAAATTAAAAAAAAAACATAACCAAAAATTCAATAAAAATATGAGTTAAACAATAAGTCATTTTTTGATGACACATTCCCTTAAGCCTGATTAACTGGAAATCGAGACCTTTTTATTAATGGTGGATGCAGCGGATTTACTCGGTTTTGTATATACCAGAATTATTTCTTGTCCTTACAAGAAAGCCGAGTACCACCCGGTTTCGGAAAGTTAAAGCGTCATGTGGTGCGGCTGGAGACAAGTGGCAGTGCAGAGAACAGCTTTCTTTGCTTACAGTGTGGACATTACTGCTCGCTGGTAGGAATCACAACTTGTTAGTTACCGTATGCGAGCAGACTGTATAGTAGACCCCATTAAAGGGATTTTATGCCACTATTTTTAAGGATCCAGCATTGCCGTCATCTTCTCATTCCGGCTGAATGGGAGGTCACCGCTGCAGCCGCCGAGTCGGACACCACCGCTTGGAAGTGAACGCTTCGAATGGTGACGTCAGGCAGTGGCACGTGACATCCCAGTCCCTGGCCAGAGCCAGGAAGCAAACCACAGACGAGCTAAAAAGGAAAGACGGAGGCAGCGCTGGATCTGGGGAGGGAGGATAGATCTTGTGGTAAATATTAAGCCCATAATACCCATGTACCATTGTACCATGTACCCATGTACCATGTACCCATGTACCAGTCCTAAATCTGGCACAGAAAGGATCGTCCATTGTAAATCACTGCTAGAATGTTAATGCAGATGTACGGTCTGACAAGTTAAAGCAGCACAGTGAAATGAACCATGCGAATGATGAAGACTTAATGATCACTGAAGTGCAGGCTCAGCAGGCCTCACCTACCAGTGACACAGCTTGAATGCAGCCTTCTCCATGAACAATCTGAATGCCACTGTGTTTCATTAAGCAAAGAAGGAAAAATGGGCCAATGTAGTGGATGTGCGGTTTTCATCTGCGGGTTCATGTCAAGCTGTTCACATGGCCAGCACCAGAAAAGACATCAGCGGTGATGAGTCACTCGCTAAACTGGCTGCACCCAGGGCTGGGATCCACCAGGGTCATCTATCCTGCAATCTACCGCACTGCAACCTTGTGTGAGTATTGTGTGGAGCGAGGGGCTTGTGAGGTGGTGATGAACACAAGAAGTCAGGGCAAGTGGATTTTTTTTCTGCAGTTATGGATGCTGACGTTGCATGTACCACAATGCAATGTTATAGGCTCCCTTAGGCTGACATAGCACTGCCGCCTAGCAATACAATTCAGTGTTAAAACACATATAGGTACATGAAAAAATGTCCCCAAAAAATCTCATCATAAAATCTAAATTTTATTAATGTAAAATACACAAAAAAAGACAAAACATATAATTAAAAATAAACATAAATGGCAGTATTGTGGACAAAGCCTCAGAAGGAGTAGTATGCAAAAAAAATATATATATATCAACACCAAAAGTGTAAAGATGATCAGAGTCATTACAAAGAAAACATGATGCTAAGCATAAGTAAGCAAAGTAAAGACCAGTGACAATAGCCTACAGTGAGCAGACAATAGTTAAAGGGGTTGTCTCACTACAGGGATTGCTGCTTTTTATGTTCGAGATCTTGCAAAAACAAGTCACTTTGCAATATGTGTCCATTAGCAGTGTCCTACCTATTCCTAGATATCCCCTCTTGTATGGGGCTCGGCAATCAGCTCCTCAGGGTCAACTATATGCTTAACAAACCTGTTTACTCTCTCCTGATAGGCTGCCAGCACTGGTTGCTATAGCTACAGACCTGTTTGATCTATTCTGATAGGCTGCCAGCACTGGTCGCTATAGCTACAGACCTGTTTGATCTATCCTGATAGGCTGCCAGCATTGGTTGCTATAGCTACAGACCTGGCAGAGTTACATGCCAGACTTGGTCAACTGGTGGGTGGCATCAGTACTGGTCCCCCACCACCACTTCAGATGAGCAGTGCCCCAGGTGGCTGACTGCCCCACCCACCCTCAAAAACAGGCCTGCCTATCAATATGCCAGAACATACTGTATGTGGAATGTGACAATTCCTTAAAGGGGTTGTCTCACTACAAGGATTGCTTTTTAATGTTAAAGATCTTGCAAAAACAAGTCACTTTGCAATAGGTGTCCATTACCAGTGTCCTACCTATTCCTAGATATCCCCTCTTGTATGGGCTGCATCAGCTCCTCAGGTCGCTATAGCTACAGACCTGTTTGATCTCTCCTGATAGGCTTCCAGCACTGGTCACTATAGCTACAGACCTGTTTGATCTCTCCTGATAGGCTGCCAGCACTGGTTGCTATAGCTACAGACCTGTTTGATCTATCCTGATAGGCTGCCAGCACTGGTTACTATAGCTACAGACCTGGCTTCTACTGCAGCCTAATGGAAGCCAGTAAACACGCCCCTGAATTCAAAGTGAAACCAAGAGAACAGGACTAAGGTAAGAGGAATCAATGTAGTGAGACAACCCCTTTAATGACAGTGCAGCATACAGACCAAAGCGGAGGCGCCGAACCCCAATGCACGTTTCACCAACCGGCTTCATTGTCCTTCTGAGGTTTTGGCCACAATACTTCCATTTACATGTTTATTTTTATTTTTTTTTCGTCTTTTTAGAGTATTTACATTAATAACATTGATATTTTATGATAGGATTTTTTTCGTTGGGGTTCTTGGAGGTACATATTTTCCGATCCGTGTTGATTTTGTGTTTGTCAGTTATAGATACATGAGACTATTTCTCAGTTTTATCATCCTTTCACTTTTTGTGCTGGGATTTTTGTAATCCTAGCAAAACTATGGAATTGTTTGGTTGGTTTTTTTGGGGGGGTTTTATTACGCAAAATGCCATAGTTTTGCAAAATAAAAAAAATAAAAAAAGGCTAAATACACCCGTCTTGCTAGCAATAATCTTCCCAGATCCCTCTATAAAACAAATAGGCTGCGTTTACACGGCAAAGACCAAATACCGGTCGGATTGTCCGACTTGTATTTGGTCTGTTTTTGGCACGCAGGGGGATGGCTTTTCTCCGCGGTTTGCGGATTCAAGCCCTCCCCCTTCGCACCCATATGTTCATGTTCTGCCTGAAAACCAAGCAGAAGAATCAATATGTTCAATGCTTTTCGGACCGTCCGACGGAAAATCCGTGCAGTGGGGACTGCTGCACGGATTTTCCATTGAAGTCTATGGGGGGAGCGTTACCTGTCGGTTTTCAGATGGTTCGTAAAACCGCAAACCGTCTGAAAAACCGACAAATAACCGATGCTGTGGGGACAAGCCCGTATGCATGGTTACTTCAATGGGGATAAGGCAATGAAACATGGTCTTCGGGTCTATCTCAATATCGTATCTATGTGAGGAGCCGGGATTGGCAGGCTGCCTCATGCGTTTAGAAAGATCAGTAACCGGTGCCAGTAAACGACAGCGGCAGTATCGTGAAACGCATGGCATTGAGAGTATACTACTTACGGTGTAATTCTGGAAGAATATTTGCCACTCGGTGATATGGTTATGAATACATTATGTTCACCATATGTGCAACATTGTATTTCAGCCTACGATATCTTATTTATTTGTATACAGTGTATGTTGGTTACTCATCTTGCACTATATGAAATAGATCGCATTTAGTCTGTGAAAAAGTCCCTGATGAACCCCAGCAATCACATGGGGAGAAACGCGTAGGACAAAAAATATCGGGACAAAATATTGTGACTATCTTTTCTTGGAAACATATTCTATACACTTTTGATGCATAATCGATCTTTCTTATGAGAGCTATCTATATAGAAATTTTTGGAGATCATCTAATTCTATCTAAAGTATGAGGTGAAGGTTCCAGGTGGAGTCGCCCTTATCGGGGCGGCTACTCCACTTTTGATAGGTAGGCTTTTTATAGCAATAGCCAGGGCTGGGGAGTCGGAGCCTATTTTGCAGGAGTCGGAGTCGTCATAAAAGGGACGACTCCCAAAATATATAATAAGTTGGTCCAGTTAGTTCGATGCAAAGAGCAAGAGGAATTGGGTCCGGCCCGTGCTACTGCTCCCATATCTTTAGCCTCATCCCAGGAGGAGTGTAATTGATGACATGGAGCAGGCAAAGCGCTGCCCCAGGGGAGAAGATCCCGCTCCCATGGCAAACAGATGTCAGCTAAATGTTTCGCCTGCTTTCAAAGAAGTAGAAGAGTTTAACCATTCATCAAAACTGACTGTGGCCGAGGCAATTCCTATATACCCTGACATTGTTAGAGATGTGGCCCCTGTGGTCACCGCTTTCCCCCAACCCAAGTTAGTGTAGAGAGGCCGTTCTCTAGCCTAGAAATATGAGATCAGACGTGAGGGTCATGTATGCAGGATCTGATGGAGGCAATACTATTTCTCAGAACAGATTCAGAGACTCCACAAACGTTCCTGCAGTGTTTTGCATATTTACAATTTTTTTGTGTTCTAAAGTCATGTCCAATAAATATATTTTACACCGACAAGCAAAAGGGTAACAATGTTTTGAATTTGTGACTTTCAGGTTCAATATCTCACCATCCACTACAGCTTTGTACATGATGCTACTGTAATTGTATATACAGTCATCTTACCGATCTTATACATAAATGTGACTTGCAAGTATTTAGCATCTGCTAAGTTCTGCAGATTCTTTCCTGTTTACTGTTTTGGTTACTGTTACTGTTTTGCTACTAAAAATCAAAATGTTAATTTGTATTATTTTGTTAGTATTTGGGAAATCCACCTTTTGGTTTTCAATACTGCCTGAATCCTTCTGGGCTCTGGATCAGATTCAAGCATATCTTGACCAAAATCTGATCCCCGGTCTCTTCTACACATTCCCAATGTTGGTGCAGACTGGACTTGGATACAAATACAGCTTTTTCTTCAACTCCACCCACAACTGTTCTAAAGATCAAAACATTGTTACCATTTTGCTTGTCAGTGTCTGTTCTACCTAAATTGTATCATAAGGTGATAAACAGCCGGATGTTACCATTTTACTACAGTAAAGTTATCACAAACATGCGCCGTGTATGAGGGAGTCAGAAGTCGGAGTCAGGAGTAGGGAGTTGGAGGTTTGGGAAATTGAGGAGTCAGCGTCGGGGCTTTGGCTTGCCGACTCCACAGCCCTGGAATATCGAGTATAAGTAATTTAGGATAATATTTTATTGTATATTGATTAAAGGTTAAGTTTTAGAAGAATTACAGGTAGACAACTCTTTTTTGAGGGTTTAATATTTGGAGTGGTGGCCAAAATAGCTAGGGTAAGGCCCAAACCTATAACCTTTTGGGCATTAGTGGATTTTAGAACTGTTGGCCTGCAACCAAAGAGACTGCTCTTATAACATAGAGGTTCTTCAGCCACTTTAAACAAGTATGTCTTATACGCCAATTGATGTCGTTTTTTGGGCCAACCCAATCAGGATTTATACTTTTGACTTTGTTGTTCTAAACGAAGTAGATACATAGGTGTCCAATAACTGGAAATGTACTAAAAATGATTGTACCCCACTGGAAAAACTCAGAATTGGCCCGAAAAACGTAGTATAGCCAGTATAAACAGCGGCTAAATGGGTGTTCTCACCATGCTGTTTCACAGAGCCTGCTCCCCACAGCCAGCTTCAGGTTCCCACTTCCTGTTCAGGCTGTGGGCAGTTCTACAGCAGTAACTGACATTTCAGCTTTGCTATTCCCAGCTGAGCATTTTAAAGGAACATTGGTAATGGAAAGCAGAACGATACAGAGCTCTAAAAGGTTATAGTTGGTCTGGAAGAAACAAACAAGCTCATGTACTGCTGATAAGACACAGCAGGGAGTGACATCACCATCCCGACTAAGACTCTAGAGCCTATTAGAGCATAAAGAGGTGCTCAGTAACCTTGAGAAGCTTGTGTCCCTAAGCAGGAGATACGAAGCACTTTTAGCTCCGACGTGGCAAAATCAGAAGAACAAAGTATTTGGTAATGGTCTTTATTTGCCTTTGCCTACATGTTTGAAGCTAATCATTGTGGTCAGAATACCTCTGTAAGGCACACAGCCATATTTCAACTTTACAATACAGCACTGCATACAACTCAAAACTCGAATATAGTCCATAAGTGTCTATGGAGCCATATGGTATCTCAGCATGGCTTTAAAGTTTGTTGAAATATTAAGTAGCCATTCTCCCTTAGAAGCATTATTTCTACCCTTGTTTCCCCGAAAATAAGTCAGTGTCTTATATTAATTTTTGCTCCTAAAGACGAGCTAAGACTTATTTTTAGGAGAGGTCTTATTTTTCCATGAACCAAAATTCTCATTTATTGTTTAACAAAGCATCAACCGGTATTAATATACTGTAGTGATTTCACCACAAACATCAGCAGACGCAGCCAAACTCTGAATTGCATAAAAAAAATGCACTAGGTCTTATTTTTGGGGGGGGTGTCTTATTTTCGGGGAAACAGGGTAGGAGTGAATCTCTCTAATACTGAAGAACACAGACTGTATGTGCCACTTTACAGGTCTGCGTACACAGCTGTTCTGCATGCATGGAGATTCCCAGTATACTGGTACCCCGTTTCCCCCGAAAATAAGGCATCCCCCGAAAATAAGACGTAGTACATTTTTTTATGCAATTCAGAGTTTGGCTGCTTCTGCTGATGTTTGTGATGAAATCACCACAGTATATTAATACAGGTTGATGTTTTGTTTAACAATAAAGGTGAATTTTTGTTCATGGAAAAATAAGAAATCCCCTAAAAAGAAGTCTTGAGCAAAAAGTAATATAAGACACTGTCTTATTTTCAGGGAAACAGGGTAGGTGGGAGGTAAACAGATTGTAGCATCAAGGAAAGCAGCAGAAATATTTCAGTGTGAGGTCCTTCCTCATCTCACAACCCAAAGCAGTGACATGGCCTAATATATAGAAGGTACACGACTGCCAAAAGACAAATCGCATGTCCTGCCTCCATATGCATGAACGTAAACAGCTGAGGAGACATTTTATTGTGGGATTTAATAGTAAATTACTCCAGGACGGCCTAACATTACACAAGATAAACCTTGTCCTGTACGGAGGCCCAAAAGCCGTGGCATCATCACACCCAAAAATACTCAAAAATATTGGGAGTCATTTTTCCAACAAGCAGTGCTAGGATTACTTTTCCTAGGGTGACTTCTAGACTGAGAACTGTGTGTGGATTACAGCATGTAGCTCCAACGCCTATAGATTTCCTTTTCAAGTAAATCAGAGAAAAATGGCAAAAAATGCCTGATGTGCGCTAAAGCTGCAGCTACCACTAATTCGGTGGGTGATTGGAAATTCTTACACTTCCATTCACTAACATTGCTGTGTGGGACTGCAGCTTTGAAGCAAGCCTTGGTCTATCCACATGGTGGTCAAGATGGTGGTTTATTGCCATAATAACAGCAAAGTGATAGCAGAACGCCATGATTGTGCAATACCGGAGGTGTTTTGCGACGCCATTGTGGTTACTGTGCTAACCATGGTTTCACCGGGCTACTTAAACAGACCCTTAGTACCATTTAGGTTAGGGATCTGCAACGTGCGGCCCTCCAGCTGTTGGGAAACTACAACTCCCATCATGCATTTATATAATATAGATCAGTGGGCATGATGGGAGATGTAGTTTATAGAGGTTTGGCCCATGACCACATTGCAAAACCAAAGCAATTCACAGTAGAAAAAAAAAATGCTGCGTTTCTAAACTGCACCTAAACCAGGGATCTGCAACGTCGGCCCTCCAGCTGTTGGGAAACTACATCTCCCATCATGCCCACTGATATAGATTATATAAATGTATGATGGGAGTTGTAGTTTCCCAACAGCTGGAGGGCCGTCGTTGCAGATCCCTGGTTTAGGTGCAGTTTAGAAACGCAGCATTTTTTTTTTCTACTGTGAATTGCTTTGGTTTTGCAATGTGGTCATGGGCCAAACCTTTTTAAAGGGGCTTTCCTGTCTAACACAGTGATGGCACATCAATAGGATAGGTTTCTGGAGCACGGTCTCAAAATAGGTGCGGGTCACGGGTTGGACATCAATCAATCACACATTGTTGGTATATCCTATCGATATGCCATCGATGTGTAGATGGGGACAACCCATTTAGGGGTCAGTTGAGGTCCTGTTTTTTTCAGTGTAGCTGGAAACTAATTATACAGTATATTAAAAAAAATGACTAAGATCCAAAACAGCATACAGGCTCGAAACGCGTGAACCACGCAGTTTTTAAATGATGTTTTTTAAACTATCTCCAATAAAAGGTGCATTTTAATCTACATTACGTTGGATTCCTCCTTGCATGAGTGCTGGGAATTTTCAAACTCATTTGCATTAAAAAAATAAAAATAAAAATAGTACGTGGTTTTATCAGATATTGTCCCGGTTCTGCAGCTAGCACAGATGAAGCTTGTAAAACCTGCAAATCCATGCCAATTGCAGTAAGAATTGAGGTAATTTTTGCTGTGTGGCAAAATAAACTCCCCATCTGCTACATGTGCGTATATGTGAGCATATTTTAACAAACATTTGAAATTTTTTGCTAAAAGTGTTTAACCTGTAAAACCCAAACCATCAATAACTGCATTGGAGAACTGCACCAATTCTCAGTTTTCATCTGTGTTTTTATGCAGTTCTTAGCCTCTTTATAAATGTACACACGGCCGGGACGATGGGTCGGCGACCGCCTAGGGCGCCACATCATCCCAGGTGGCATAGGGGCGCAAGGAGGCATGGAGTGGGCTGAATTTTCTATTTGGGGGGGGGGCGCTCTTTTTGCCTTATTTGCCTAGGGCACCAGATTACCTGGTCCCGGCCCTAAATGTACCCTCTGTATATTCACACGTTGCGGTTGAGAACCACATCTGAAAAACCTTTCCTTAGACCCATGACCGCTTTGTATGAAGCGTTATGGACACGAGTAGCTATATTGCATCTAAAACCATTCCGGCAGATCACGTACAAGAATTTCTGGAGGATGTTAAACAAATATCCTTTTGTATCGCACCTAAACCCCACAGCTTATAGATTGAGTTAGTACGGATTTGTGGTTTTACGACACAAACAGCTGCCAATGACAGATGTGAACAGTGCAAATGTTCACTAGAGCCATGTGTGCACGTAGAAAACAGACCCTGGAATTCTATTCGTATCATACACACTTTACCCTGTTTCTCCGAAAATAAGACACCCCAGAAAATAAGACCTAGTGCATTTTTTTGATGCAATTCAGAGTTTGGCTGCTTCTGCTGATGTTTGTGATGAAATTACTACAGGATATTAATACATGTTGATGTTTTGTTCAACAATAAATGTGAATTATTGTTCATAGAAAAAAAAAACATCTCTTAAAAAGAAGTCTTAGCTCGTCCTTAGGAGAAAAAAAATGAATATAAGACACTGTCTTATTTTCGGGGAAACAGGGACTGATAATGTGGTAATACCCTGTTTCCCTGAAAATAAGACAGTGTCTTATATTAATTTTTGCGCTAAAGACGAGCTAAGACTTATTTTTAGGGGACGTCTTATTCCTCCATGAACAAGAACTCACATTTATTGTTGAATAAAACATCAACCTGTATTAATATCCTGTAGAGATTTCATCACAAACATCAGCAGAAGCAGCCAAACTCTGAATTGCATCAAAAAAATGCACTAGGTCTTATTTTCGGGGAAACGGGGTAGTTGGATATAAAAGTGTGATTTAAAGGGCCAGTACGCATCGAAGACCACAGTTTCTAAAAGTAAAGCTTCGAAGACGAGACGGTCATGTCTCGGTATAGAATATGCGGCTTAATATTTCCAAAGGTTATTAGAAATGGAGATAAAACAGCGATCAAACAATTTTTCTGGCTTGGCTGCCTGCAATCCCATTGGAGAACACTACACTCAGCCTGAAATGGCAGCTTACAAAACAAAAGATTGCATCTATCTGCCCAACAAATGGTGAATAGGTAGAGCTTAGGCTTGGTGTACCTTTAAGAAGGCAGCTTCACCCCTTGCAATGCAGGACTGGCAGCGGCCAGCCTCTCAGGGGTTACAGACATTATCTGTAACAATGCCGTCCAGTGACATGATGGTGTGCGTGTGCTTTGTAGGGAATGGAAGCAGCTCTGCAGAGCCGCAGACAGCACATCTCCTCTCAGCTTTGCACACATAGCCAATGAGGTCTGTATTTTCCTCCTTTTGAAGAAACATTTGATTGCCCTGACTAATTATCCTGAGTGGTAATTACAAATGCATCTACTCCGCTTTAACCTCTAATTCACATTTCTTTCCAAGCAAGAAGTGGGGGGGGTGAAGAAAAAAAAAAAAAAAAAAAAAAGATTCCTTAGAGTCTTGAGGAAAGGTCATGTGCCTTGTGCGGTGTGGATATTAGATATTATTAGACAGGGTTCCCTCATCTGCTTCCAAACTATGCGAGACCGGTAGAGCAGCACCTGCTACATAGGCAACGGCGGTACAGCAAAAATACTAATAAAGAGCAGATCGGCCACATTCCCCCGGCAGACACGTATGGAAATATAACATAGGCACAGAGTAAAGTTGCTGCTGGCTTTGCCATGCACGGCTAGGAAACGGCAGTAATGATGACCACTGGAGCAATAGAAAGACAAAATAACAAACTACAGCAAAACAAACACCTACAATGAAACAGAGGGAGAGAGGACCCTAAGCTTCCAACCCCAGAGGTCCCTAGGTCAGTCCAGGTTCAGACTTCTCCTATAGAAGCCTATGCAGTACAAGTCAGAGGGATAGATAGGCGACAGGGGCTTCTACCTCTGTGCAGGGAATATATCCTATACCAATGGCTAAACCGTTGCAATGGAAATGGTACTCACAGTGCGGAGGAATTGGATCTCATCCTCCACTTCGCCCCCTTCAGCCATGGCTCTTGAGGAGTCAGCTCTGCTAAGACTATGCTTGCCTCCACTGATGGCTCAGCGTGCTGTGCAGCTCTTCTCCTAGCAATATTAGCATACAGCTAATCCACAGCCATATAGGGAGCAGCAGAGCTAATGTGTACTAAAACTACAGCACAGCAGACTGTGAAACCCATCACAGCCAGCAGCACCGTCACACACTCCCAGACATCTCCACATTGATCCTATATCACAGGCTGCCTATACACAAGCGCATACTCCTCTATAGCTGTATACGTGCCTATGCAGGCTTCCTAGTGATCATAGGCAGAGTCAATGTTTACATATGAGCATTTCCTTTTAATTTTGCAACATACTAATCAGACCCATGCGTGTTACTTTTGCTAGCATCGCGCTGCTCATATCTACGCTATTTCGTCATTAACTTCAGGTCCCTAGGATTCCTGGCACGTGACAGACACAGGGCCATCTTTTCCATTGGGCACACTAGGCAGTTGCCCGGGGGCCCCACAAGTATAGTGCAGTGCTATGCCCAGGGGGCCCATAATTCTATTAAGACAGTTCTGGACAGACACAGGCACAACATCATTCTGCTATTAAGCCATTCTCGGTGACGGCATTGACGTGAACGCGTTTCCAAGTTGCACGCGTTCGGTAGCGTCTGCCTGTGAAATTGTTCCGCTCCGCTCTGCAGAGCTGTGATGCACTGCGATATGCTGTAATATATTTTTTTTTTTTATTACCGCTTCCTCATTGGGTTGGCTCGGAGAATATAGATCGATGCTCTGAATGCGGGTCACATCTGAATTGCAAAGCCCATGGCCGGCTCCTTTCTTAATGAGCTCTATGACAGCCTTCTAGGACTACAGGGTATAGAGGCTGCTGAGCTCAGGACAAAAATCAAATCAGTTGAGTATCGAGAGATGAAAATCGGTGCCGCTGCAGTTTTCTGTAACCCAACATACAGTCTAGTCTTACTTATTGTTACATGATAGCAAAAGAATCCAAGGAGACGGATAGACATAATGAACTGGACAAGTGTCAAGTGAGCTCCTTAAGTGACTGAGTGAATTATGGAGGGTCGGATCAGCTGCAAGTTTTCCATAGCAAACCTACAGCATAAAATGCGCCCACAAATATCCAGCCCTTAGCCTCATGGGGTGTTCACACTTCAGAGTATTGCAATGCACCCGAAATACCCCCCCGCAAATATGGTAAAATCATAGCAACCCTTGAGTGCTATGAATTTACTGCATATTCCACGGCGTGTACTGAGCTCCCCGTAGAAAGAAGTGACTTGTCATTTCATTCCGGAGCTTACGCTCCACGGAAAGAGGAGGGTGAATGGGGGCCGGAGCGCTTTATAGGCCTGCGCATACTTCTAAAATGACAGGTGTATGTGAACACAGCCTAATAGTAAGAAGCAAGGCCGCCGTAAAGGCAGTACAGAGGGTACTGCTACACGGGGCCCAGTGAAACAAAGGAGCCCGCTGCAAGCAGGCCCTCTTGTTTCATAAACTCCTCAGCCTGGACACGGGCTCCGCTGCAGTGCAGACCGTCCGCAGGGGCTGTGCGGCTCCGCGTTTGAGGAGGGGGCGGCCACGTTCCGATCACAGGAGTGAGTGCTCTTTATATTACTACGGCTGCAGCAGCGTCTCTCACTTACTTGCAATTCTGGAGTCTATGATCTTTCTCTCTCTGCCAGCAGGAGTCACCTAAGCCCCGCCCACAGGCAGAGAGAGAGGAGGGGCCGACTCCGATCACAGGCTCCAGAACTGGAAGGAAGTGAGAGATGCCACTGCAGCTGTATTCATGTGAAGAGCATTCACTCCTGAGATCGGAGCGCGGCCCCCACTCCTCAACGCCCCACTGAAACCCCCCCCCTCTGCCCCAGCAAACACAACCCCCCCCCCCCCCCCCCGAGGCGGGGGGTGCTGGGTGTGAGGGGGGGGGTAGTGCGGTGTGGGGGGGTTGGCAGGGGGGGGGGGTGATGTGGGGGAGGGGGGGGCAGATGCTTTAGCTGTATGGGGCCCTGAAATTTCTGATGGCAGCCCTGGTAAGAAGTAATAAGCATTCTGAAAAAAATTCTGAACAAAAATATGCAATAATAAACTGAAAATACCCAAATACCACAATGCGGTGCAGTAAGCCCTAAATGTGGGCAAAATAAGCACTGTTTACCAACTTATAGTACGGAGACCATTACAAGTAGTATCAATAAGGAAGGGCCGGTATCCCTGATAAACTCTAAGGACTAGAAAAACTAAACGTCCCTAGCCTTTAAATATGGGGTAGTCGTCCTGATAAGGGCGTCCTCGTCAGGGACATCATTTAGTTTTTCTAGTCCTTAGGGTTTATCAGGGATACCGATCCTTCCTTATTGATACTACTTGTAATGGTCTCCATACTATGAGTTGGTAAACAGTGCTTATTTTGCCCACATTTAGGGCTTACTGCACCGCATTGTGGTATTTGGGTATTTTCAATTTTTTATTGCATATTTATTAAATGTTATATTTTAAAAGATTTTCTCCCTTAGTATTAGTATTAAGTGACGTTGTAATTTTTTTTCACTTTTTTGACTTTACATGTCCAACTGTTCAATGATTCAATACTTTTTGCACAACTTGCTGATCACTAACAAGGAGTTTATTGGCAAAATTCCAACAGGTGTTGGATCACTGAATGGCCCAATAAATTTAGGGGATCAATTTGAATTGCGATTTAAACAGTCCTCCTCATCATGCTGTTCACATTTTGACATCATGAGACCAAAACAACACCTTACAATTGATCAATAGTACCTCGCCATTGCGAGGCTTCAGGCAGCATGCTCTCAGTCAGAAGTGACCACTGAGCTTAGAGTGTCACAGAGTGTCATCAACAGGTTGCAACAGAGATACAGAGAGACTGGAAGAGTCACAGAAAGGCAAAGAAGTGGATGTACTTTGGCTCCATCACACATTGTTGACCGCCTCATTGTAAACAATACCCAGAACTGGATGATGAAGGCCTCACAACTCCAAGCACATTTTAGAGAGGCGAGAGGCACCAAGTGTCACGTCAGACCACTAGTAACCGTTTACCTCTGTGGTCTGTGCGCTAGATGACCTGACCACACCACCAGGCACAGGCATCATCATCATCTTGCATGTTCCAGGGAGCATCCACATCTGGCCCATGCAAGACGAGGATGAGTTGTCCTCAGTACTGTTCAGTGATGAAAATAGATTTACTCTAAACATAAATAATAGCCGCCAGCAGTGCTGGAGATGTCCAGGAGAGCGTTGTCACCAGACAAGCCTTTAATGGTGGTGGTGTAACATTGTGGGCAAGTGTTTCTAGTCCATACAGAACTGCCCTACACTTTGTGGATGGTACAGTGACATGAACAACACAGGGCTAATTTAATCTTCATGGATGACAATGCTTCAACTCATTGAGGTTGCATCATTAGGGAACGGCTGTTGGAGACTAAGGTACCTCAAATGGAGTGTCCTGCACTTTCTGCAGACCTGAACCCCCTAGAAAACCTGTGGAATCAGCCGAGTCGCTGTGTAAAAGCTTGTTGCTCTGTACCACTGAACCTCAATGACATGAGGGGCGCCCTTCAAGAAGCGTGGGGTGCTATGCCTCAGCAGTCACTAACTCAACTTGTGAACAGCAGGAGATGTCGCTGTCAAGCTGTAATTGATGCTCAAGGCATCATAACACATTGAGACCCTGATATTTTTGATGGTGGATACCCTCCACTGTTGTTGGCTTTTGTTTCATTAAATTGTTTTAGATAACAAAATCAACATTGCTACGACTTAAATGGCCGACTTTCAGGATAAAATATCACTCTGAAATTGTTACATTTTCACCCGAAAGTCAACTCTCCCTAACTTTTTGTGAACAGTGTATATTAAATGTTGCTTTTCTTCCCATGACCTGCACAATCCTTATAAGGCTATGTTCACACGGCTTAACTGCGGGATGTAATTACGCCCCGCAATTACGCCGTGTGGCCGGGGGCGGGAGCGGGGGGCTAGCACCTCGCCGGCCCATAGACATTCATTACCAGCGGTGCATATACGCCGCTGGTAATTCACATGTCACTTATCTCCCCCCCGCGTCGGATTCGCCGGGCAGGGAGAGGAGACGTAATCCATAGTTCTCTATGAGAACTGGGGATTACCGTAATGACTGGGACGTATTCCAGCCCGTAATTTGCGCACTCCGGCGCGTAATTACGGACCGAATTACGGCCCATTTTAAGCCGTGTGAACATGGCCTAAACTGCATCAAGCTTCGGTGACTGGCTCCTGATCCAAGAAAACCAAAAAAATCTCACTCTAGCTGCAGTCAGTCCGAAAATGTTCCTGATCATGTGATTAAGTCTTGTGGGACCTCAGACACCTCCCCAAAACTACCCCCGATGAATTTTTTGTGAAACGCACATTGGGATTTTCAGTGTGCTGCTGGTTTGTATCTCCCATTTAGTATTCTTTTTTTGATTGGTTTGTCACTTACTTTGGTATACATTGATTTGAAAAAAATATGTGTATTTACTGTTGCCACTTTCTAGGGGTGTGGGATTTATTAGCCTATGTCTCCCCTGCAGTGGACAAAAAACGACCTGAAAACGAATTACTAAAAACGTTCATGAAACTGAGTTTTCTGTCCCCTACCTGTCAAAAGCAGCTGAAAAAACGTCCATTTTTTTGAGCGTTTTTCGTTTTTTGGAGCATTTTTTTGAAGCGTCTTTGCTCTGCTTTTTAATGTATGCACAAATTAAGCCATTGGATGTAAACTACACCCTACAGGTGGAGTTAACATGTTAAGTAGTCACTTCCTTTAGATCACTGCAGCCATTTTGAGCACATTGTCCTTTGTTTGCTGCTGCGTGCTACTACTTTATTAAATTTTGCACCAGATTCTTGCACCAAAATGCACAAAAACCCGCATTATCTTTGCATACAGCAAGATAACTTTATTAGCATCAAAATCTGTAAAGAAAAGGATTTTAGCGCCAAAATCCCAAAAAACGCATTATTGCGGCAAATTCCGTAAAAAAAAATATTTTTACTGTCAGAAGCGAGATCACTTTATTAGCGGCAAAATTTTTCAAGACATTGATCTTGGTGCCCAAATCCGTAAAAAAACGGATTCTGGCGCCAAAATCCGTTAAAAAAAAATTTTTTGGTGTCAAAAGCTAGATCACTTTATTAGCGCCAAAATCTGTAAAAAAAATAAAATATTTTAGTGCCAAAAAACGTAAAAAAAGGACTATTGCGCCAAAATCCGTAAAAAACGTATTTTTGGCGCCAGAGGCGAGATAACGTTGGTAGCGCCAAAAACTGTTAAAAAAATTATTTTATTGCCAAAAAACGTAAAAAAACAGATTCTTGCGCCAAAATCCGTTAAAAAAACGTATTTTTGGTGTCAGAAGCAAGATAACGTTATTAGCGCCAAAATCTGTAAAAAAAATTATTTTAGTGCGAAAAAACGTAAAAAAAACGGATTCTTGCACCAAAATCCGTAAAAAAACGTATTTTTAGTGTCAGAAGCGAGATAACATTAGCGCCAAAATCTGTAAAAAAAAAACCCGGATTTTAGCGTCAGAAGCAAGATAACTTTATTAGCGCCAAAATATGTTAAGAAAAGGATTTTAGCATCAAAATCTGTAAAAAAAAAAAAACAGATTCTGATAACAATCTGTAAAAAACTTATTTTTTGCGAAAAAAAATATGAATTGCACAAAAATCGTTAGCGACCAAAGCATGATCATTTTATTACAAAAAGGTACAAAAAAGGACACATCAGACACTTGTATGCAGATTTGATAAGGATTAACCTTTGTTACACCCACTATAGGTGGGACTTGGGTTTTCATTGAAAAATTGTGGCAAAAAACGGCGCGAAAAGGCGCCAAAAGACGTCCGGCGCTTTCCATAGACTCCTGTAGTAAATTTTCTGCCCGGCTCTGGCGTTTTTTAGAACATGTTGCAAAATACGACCAGTAAAAAAAACGAGCAGAAAAAAGAAGCTCAGTGTAGACAGCGGGAGGGTTTTACAATAGAGTCTATGGGAGATGATTACAGTCGTTTTTCCAGCGTTTTTAGAAAACGAAAAACGCTGAAAAAACGGACGTTTTTCTGTGCAGTGGAGACAGAGCCTTACTAATATATATTTCACTATTTACTAATATTTTGACTTTGTGCCTATGTACACTGGGATTTGCACTACAGCATTGTCGCTCATTTTAATATATGTATTTTGTTAAATTTCTCAATAAAAGATATTCTTATGTAAATATTATTTTTGGGTAAGTGTAATCTTGTTTGGCGTGTATTTTTTCTATCCTTACCCTTTGGTTTCTTTTTTATTACTGTATTGGCTCTGGTTTTTGATTGGCGGGTACCTCCCCAAAACTGTAGCATGCTCAATTAGAATGTGTGTCTCTGTGAGGTGAATCCTACAAAGTATTCCCTGGTTAGGAAAAGGTGCCTGCATTCCCCTGCTCTATCATCTTTCTCCTCCAAATATTTAAAGGGGTTGTCTCACTACATTGATTCATCTTACCTCAGTCCTGTTTTCTTGGTTTCACTTTGAATTCAGGGGCGTGTTTACTGGCTTCCACTAGGCTGCAGTAGAAGCCAGGTCTGTAGCTATAGCAACCAGTGCTGGCAGCCTATCAGGAGAGCTCAAACAGGTCTGTGGCTATAGTGACCTGAGGAGCTGATGCAGCCCATACAAGAGGGGATATCTAGGAATAGATAGGACACTGGTAATGGGACACATATTACAAAGTGACTTGTTTTTGCAAGATCTTTAACATAAAAAGCAGCAATCCTTGTAGTGAGACAACCCCTTTAACTAACCACTAAAGAAAAAAAAAGAAAAAAAAAGAGGGAGTAGTACAGAGGGATGTTTCTCCCTAAGCAGAGCGTCACTAAGTGACCTAGGGATTGCCTATAGGAAAATGTACACCTCTTAGGGGAGTAAAGGATGAAGAATTCACAATTCCTTAGATGCCACTTCCTGGTTTAGCCCAAATAAGTTTGAAACTGAGACCATCTCCATCTTCTCCAGTTACCATATGTCCATAGCGTTCAATAATGAATACTCACTTAGACACTCTGCTAACAGAACTTTTCCTGCACCTGTGGCAAGTATGGTATAAGGGGCCAGTCATCTCACGTTTTCAACATCTGTCACCAGAATATGAATACCTTTAAAAGAGCATTTAAATGTAGAACCCCAATTCCAGAAAGAGGTGGGATGCTGTGCAAAATGTAAAGAAAACAAGAATTTAATAGGTTGGATCACTGTTATGGCCATATGGTCTCCGAAAGCAAAAATAGAACAAATATCAAAAGTTGAAAGATATTTTTTTCAAATGAAGTTTAAAAAAAAAAAAAAAAGTTTAACATTTAGAAATTGACGTCAGGAACACATCTCAAAAACATTGGGACAGGGTTAACAAAAGACTGAAAAATTAAGTGATATGAATGAATACAGCTAGAGGGTCAATTTTTCAACTAAGTCACATGAATGGGTATGAAAAGAGCATGTTAGAGAGGCAGAGTCTCTCATAAGAAAAGATAGTCCGAGGTTCATCAATCTGTGAAAAACTGCATCTAAAAATTGTGGAACAATTTAGAAAAATGTTCCCCAAAGTAAAATTGCAAACTTTGAATATCCCACCATCTACAGTATAAAACGTGAAAAACATTTCGAGAATTTGGAGAAATCCATGTGCACAAGAGACACATGAAAGCAGTGGCTTCAGAAAAACTCTGTGCCCATTCTTGACTGGCCCAGCCAGAGTCCTGACCTAAACCCAATTGAGCATCTCTGGAGAAACTTGAAAATGGCGTCCACCAACGTTCACCATCCAACCTGAGGGAACTGGAGAGGATCTGCAAGGAAGAAAGGCAGAGGATCCCCAAATCGCATCATTCCCAAGAAGACTCATGGCTGTACTAGCTCAAAAGGGGGCTTCTACTCAATACGGAGTAAATTCTTACAAAAGAAGATGGGATGCTGTCAAGTGGGAGACATGCCCCTGTTACAATTTTTTTGAGATATGTTGCTGCCATCAATTTCTAAAGGAGTTATTTTTTAATGAAATTGTAAATGTCTACATGTTCAACTTCTGATACAAGTTCTTTGATCTGTTAGGAATAAAATATGGGTATAAAATTTTCAAGCTGCATTCTTGTTTTCTTTACATCTTACACAGAGCCCCAACTTTTTTTGGGAATTGGGGTTGAATACTGCAGCCCAGCTGTGGGCTGTAATAATCCAGTCTTCTTGTGACTAAGTCTGGTCTGTTTTGCGCTGAGATACATTTGCACATCAGAAAGTTGTAGTCTACTTACTAAAAGTGGACCAATGCATATTGGCAGTGGAAGCTGAAAACATGGTGCGAGTGTCCCTTAAAGGGGTTTTGCCACGATGTAATGTTGATGTGGGATACTCCAAAATGGGTATTTAATCACTTTTCTAAATATATGTGATTACAAAAAGTGAAGCCTCTGAGAGTTACAGCTTTCTTTACATGCCCTTAGTTACTTAAAAGTTTGCAATAGACACGACCAGCAGCTGACAGGAGCTGATCTGGCCGCGCTTGCGTTTTTGCACTTCTTATCTGATGACGGGGAGTTTGAAGAAGCTGGGAAGGGACTGTGGAGAAAGATCTTGTCTTTTGTATGGAGAATCTACTAGTTGTAATGTGATTATTTGAGTAAACATTGCACAACGCTCCCTGCTTCATGGCTGTGTTCTCAGCCCCCCTCTCTCTCACCCATGAGGCAGCATGCTTTGTTTATTTTCTCTTCTGAGCAGATTAAGAGGTAAGAAATTCACTTCTTGGCAAAACTTGTTTAAGCCTACTCACACAATAAGAGCAGCTCTCTACAGCTTGCAAAAACTGAGCAGGTGAAATGTAGATTTTAAACAGGTGTTTGGCTTTGGTACATTTGATGTGTTTTGTATGTGAATTATAATCCCCATTTAAAATCTGATATACTGGCTTTAATGAGGATCCACACTTTAGAACAGAGTATAACGTGGCAAACCCCTCATCATAGCTATTCAACAGCTGTATTATGGTTTAAGGGCTGAGGGTTACACTTAGATCATTGATGTGTTACATCTGTTATTTTAAGCTATTAAATTAAGGACAATTTGAATATTAAATGTCTTCTTCTCAGCGGTGGGGAATACTTGCACAAGTGCATGAGATATGGAGTCAGGTTTTATGGACTGATAAGTCTAAATTTGAGATCTTTAAAAGAAACAGGAAGTAATAGGTTCAAAACCGTCTTGGAGCCACCTCTACAGCCCTCAGTCAAGCTTGCTGGAGGATCGCTTTTGGTTGTATATCAACATCTCGCACTTAAAATAGGGGCAGGTAGCTTAGCGTACATAGGAGATCAGAAGGTACATTGACCACCAGTTTTACAATTGATGTAATGTTAAGTAGTCAGTATAAAGCTTGTATAACAGTGTATATGTGGTGTGCCCTCAAAATAACTCAACACAGCCATCGATGTCTAAACCGCTGGCAGCAAAAGTGAGTACACCCCTAAATGAAAATGGACTAATTGTGCCCAAAGTGTCAATATTTTATGTGGCCACCATTTTCCAGCACTGCCTTAAAGGGGTTGTATTAATTCATTAAATGGTCTTCAGAATAAGGGGACAGTGAAAACAAGTAACTTTGCAATTAGATGTCATTAGCAAAGCGGTCGTGTTATCACAGGATCCCTTATCTTCTGTTTACACTGATATCCAGTGCTGGTCGGATCCCTCCTCCTTGTATTTCACTAGCTGAGAGCTCATTTACATTCTGTTCAGCCCCCGGTCGGGTACTCACGGAGCTTACATTCCTGCCTTTCACTCAAAGTAAGGGACCGGCACATTTTCACTCTGCACAGCCAGAAGAAATAGAATAACATTGCAGGGCTTGTACAATCAGGAAACAGCACAATTGTGTGTCGATCACTGCCTCTCCTGCATAGAAGGGAGATCTGTGCTGTTCATAGAAAGCTGAATTCAACTGTAACAAATCTCCAGCTGTGAGAGGACCATACGCCAAACACTGGTTTTTGGCGTATGGTCCGAGTACTGACAGGCTGATCCTCCCAAGCCTATAACCGCTGCAGCAATGCTGGAAGCACTCATACGACTATTTTGAAAAGACATTTATAATTATTTTTACGGCACAAGTCATGCTATAACGGTGGGAGTTCAATATAAATTCAGATTATGCATCATATAGTACAGGTATAGATTACAATGATAGGATTACTGCACAAGTACAAATACAGATCAGACAAATGTCATAGATGTTGCAGAGATGTCTGATAATTAATGAGGTCAGAAATGTCGACGTTTCGGCAGTTCAGCCTTTATCAAGTGACAATAAGTAGTGCCAGTAGAAGACATGAGATCAATGCAAAGGAAGTATAATGAAATGACGGCCAAGGCATAGGGAAGATCCCAGGAGAGAAAGGCAGATATTGAGGCTTAAGCGTAGAGAGATCCGGAACAGACGTCCGAGTCTAAAGAGAGGCCGCGGGCCATTGACCTTAGACTCAGACGTCTGTTCCTGATCTTTCTACCCCTAAGGCTATGTCACATGGCGTAATTGCGAGGCGTACAGTACGGCCGCTGTTCCAGATCTCTCTACCCCTAAGGCTATGTCACATGGCGTAATTGCGAGGCGTACAGTACGGCCGCTGTTCCAGATCTCTCTACCCCTAAGGCTATGTCACATGGCGTAATTGCGAGGCGTACAGTACGGCCGCTGTTCCAGATCTCTCTACCCCTAAGGCTATGTCACATGGCGTAATTGTGAGGCGTACAGCACGGCCGCTGTTCCAGATCTCTCTACCCCTAAGGCTATGTCACATGGCGTAATTGTGAGGCGTACAATACAGCCGCAATTACGCCGGGTGTTCGGGAGTCTCGCTAATACGCGCATACTCCCGCGGGGCGGCGATGGCAGCCCGCAGGCCCCATTGACAGTCATTACTGGTGGCACATAATCGCCGCAAGTAATTGGCATGTCACTTATCTCCCCGCGCGTACAATACGATCGTATTGTACGCCCGGGGAGAGGAGGTGTAATCCATAGTTCTCTATGAGAACTATGGATTACCGTAATTTCGGAGCGCATCTTGCTCGTATTAGAGCGCAAATAGACGCGAAATGCGCAACGAAATTACATCGTGTGAACATAGTCTAAGCCTCCATACTGACCTTTAAAAGTGAAAGTACTGCTTACCCCGCCTATGTACAGTGATTGACAGTTCACCCTGTACACACAGTGATGAAGTGAAAGCTGTCTATTACTGTATGTGAGCGGGGCAAGCAGGACTCCTATTATCTCTCAAGGAGTCCTATCAGGATAACCCTGCACATATATGATACCGGTTTATCCTGATACATCTAATTGAGTGAGGGTAGAAGTCCTGCTTACCCCATTCACATACAGAGATTGACAGCTTTTCCTGCACCAGTGTGTGTACAAGTCAAACTGTCAGTCACAGTATCTAGGCGGGTAAGCAGTACTTTCAATTTCACTTTAAAAATTTTCTATGCTTTTTACTTCTAAATTCAGCATTAAATCACATACCCTATAAAATCACAGAGTTCAGCTGCTCCCATCAATCATATAACCCTATATATCACAGAGCTCAGCTCCTCTCCTCTATCATATAACCCTATATATCAAAGAGCTCAGCTCCTCTCCTCTATCGTATAACACTATATATCACAGAGCTCAGCTCCTCTCCTCTATCTTATAACCCTATATATCCCAGAGCTCAGCTCCTCTTCTCTATCATATAACCCTATATATCAGAGCTCAGCCTTCTCTTTCTCAATCATATAACCCTTATAATCACAGATCTCAGCATCCTCTGTCTCTATCATTAAACCCTATATAATCACAGAGCTCAGCTTCTCTCTCTTATCATATAACCCTATATATCCCAGAGCTCAGCTTCTCTCTCTTCTATCATGATAACCCATATATTTATCACAGAGCTCAGCTTCTCTCTTCTATCATATAACCCTATATATCCCAGAGCTCAGCTTCTCTCTTCTATCATATAACCCAATATATCACAGAGCTCAGCTTCTCTCCTCTATCCTATGACCCTATATATCAGAGCTCAGCTTCTCTCCTCTATCATATAACTATAGTTCACTGAGCTCAGCTTCTTTCCCTCTATCACACCCTGCTATTAGCATACACAACCTGACAGGTTTCCATTAAGCTTCTTAGAAAAGAGAGGTGTATGCTCAATGTTTGTTCAACCATTTGTATGGCCAGTTATTGATATGAAAAAGAAAGCGCAATAGAGCAATGGATCTTACACTGGTCACGAGGAAGGGAAGAGTTACTGAATATCAGCAACATTTTGATCATCACAGTGAGTAACACTAGTGTGTTACAGAACTGCATATATTATCACTTCGTATCCGAATAAGTCGCATTTGTAAATGTGCAATGATAGAAAGCCGGGACCCCATATTACATTGCAGTAAAAACAGTCTACCCTCTCCCTACCAGCTCAGAGTGAAACCTAGCCAGAGGCTCCGTGGATTGTAGCGGCAGCAAGTACATCTGCTCTGTCACTTAAGATGGCTGACTGATCTCAGTCCAGTCATAAAAACTCAGCAGGAGTGTGGCCAAAGCATTTATCAAATCTTGTCACAGAGAGCTTACCGAGATTATATGGAATGCCATCACCGTATAGGTTTGAGCAGTTTGAGATAAGAGCAACATTAACTCCCATCATACAATGGTAGCACTTTGTGCTATGCAAATGTTATGGGGGTGACACTTCTGCATTGGTGTGAGTGATGGGAGCACCATGACTGGTCTGTCCAAAAGTGAAATTGTTGTGATAAGCTATTTTGTGTATTGGTAATGCAATAGGATTTCTGTTCTCTGTATATTCCCCTGAAGAAGCATCGCGCGAAACGCGCGTAGGGAATTTATCCTTGGCTGCCATTTGGGTAACGTAATTGGGATGTATTTTGTATAGTTGTGTTTGTGGGCTTATTTTTTTCACCCTTTTATGCATATATTTAGTTTACATTGTTTGCACTATTTGTATTCATTTACTTATATTGTGTGTTGATCATTTGTATGCATTAGATCCTACTAATGTTGATTTGCACAGACTTTATAAATTATACTTTTATTTATATCACCTGCTATATTTATATGCCTGAACTTCTGCTATTTCTTGCACGATGCACTTTACTTGTATGGTATCGTCACTAGTATATTAATAATATTTTTTTTTATAACATTTTGTGACTTTCATGTGTTTAGGGCAATACACTACGTGGAAATCCCTAAAGAAGCATTTATGCTATCTATCATACATGGCTCGATTGAGAGGTAAAGATAGGATAGGACTGCCCGATTTTGAGATCACGTTGAAAGTCGTGGGCAGCTTAAACATCTTTTGATCAAAATATGTGAACCGAGAGTCTCAAAGTTTTTTCATGTGTTTAGTCTACATTATTCATTTGGTGGCTTGTACCCCTCCATTTGTTGCCATATTTTTACACTTTTTAATTTGTATTAATAATTAATTAAGAATTATTTTTATGATTATTGATTGTATTTTTACAGGGATCTTTACTAGTGTTTTCATAATATTGGGTTGATCCAGTGGTTGAGAGTTTGCTTTAGGGTGTAATATCTGTACGCGTTAGTCTAGGTCTACACGGTATTGGACAAAAAATTCACTGAAAACCAAATCCTAAAACGGAGTTTGTTTGTCCAGTGCATGTCAAAAACAACTCAAAACACGGCCATTTTTTGGTGCGTTTTGCTTTTTTTTTGCGTGTATTTTAGCTGAAATGCACAGCATTATAATTGCTGTGGATTTCTGCAAAACAATGCGCCAAAATGCGTAAAAAAAAAGTCCGCCGCTTTTACACCAATAGTACATTTTTCTGCCCTGAAACATGTTGCAAAAAACGACCAGCTGCAAAAACATTCGGTGGAGACTACAGAACGTTTTTACTGTAAGTCCTCGTTCACACGGCTTATTATTCCGCGTATTGGCGCTGTACTGCGCGCCGGATTTGCGCTGCAGTACGACGCCAATCCGTCAGAGTCATTACGGTAATCCACTGCTCTCATAGAGAACAGTGGATTCCGTCGCCCCTACCCGCTCGGCGAATCCGCCGGGCGGGGAGAAAGTGACATGCACATTATCCAGGCGCAATACGCGCCGTGGATAATGCAAGTCTATGGCGCTCCGGCCCCGCCCCTTATTCACGGCAGATTTGTGAGCCGGATTGCGCTAACAAATCCGTCGGGAATAAGCCGTGTGAACACGGCCTTAGGGTGCGTCCACATGGCACCGGTTTGCGGTTTTGCATACCGTCTGAAAAACCGGCCGCAAACTTTTGCACGGGACACTATGGAAAACCCGTGCAGCAGTCACCACTGCACGGGTTTTCTGTCCGGCGGTTTTTCAAACCACTGGCCGCCCGAAACACATTGAACATGTTCATTCTTCCGTTCGGTTTTTGGACGGAATATGAACAGATCAATGGGAAGGGGAAGGACTCATCGCGGAGACAAGCCGTCCCCCTGCAGCCGTGGGGACGGCACAAATAATGGACAAACCGGCCGGTATTTGTCCTGTGCCGTGGGGACGCGCCCTTAAGGTCTATGGGACCTCTTTTCAGTCGTCTTTTTTTTCAGACGGACGTTTTTGTGTGCTGTATAGACATAGCCTTAGGGTCCGTCCACATGCTTTTTTCGTCGGATTTTCAGACGTTTTGCGGATCTGCAAATTGTCTGAAAACTGAAAAGCAACCAACCCCATAGACTTTAATAGAAAATTTGCCCAGTAGTCTACGCTGAGCGGATTTTCAGCCAGATGGCTTTTCACACTGCTGGCGTTCTGAAAAACAGTTTTCAGGCGGAAGGTGTGCTAGTCAATGGTTAAAGAGGACGGGCGAATCCGCAAACTGCGTAGAGAACCATCCCTCAAAACGACTGAAAAGATATTAAATTACTGGTTGTATTCTTAAACAGAATCTGACCGGCATTTTACAATCGCCATGTGGCAGTACCCTTATAGGGCTGATATGAACTTGTTTTACTTGGGGTGGGAGTTGTTGTGATTTGATCATATTTCTTATATCTACCTAAGCACCATTTATGGACTATCAAATAAATACTACAGCTCTAGACCGTTTATAAGGCTATGTTCACACGGCTTAAAATGGGCCGTATTTCGGTCCGTAATTACGCGCCGAAGTGCGCCAATTACGGGCCGAAAACGGCCCATTCATTACGGTAATTCACGGGCGGGAAGATAATTGACATGTGAATTACTAGCGGCGGATACGCGCCGCTAGCAATGACTGTCTATGGGCCGGCGAAGTGCCGACCCCCCGCTCACTCCCCCGCTCCCGCCCCGCCCCGTCCACACGGCGCAATTGTGGGACGTAATTACGTCCCGCAAATAAGCCGTGTGAACATGGCCTAAAAGTTTTAGTGCACATTTAGGCCTCGTTCACACGGCTTATTTGAGCGCTGATTGGAGCCGTACTGCGCGCCATATTTGCGCTGCAGTACGGCTCCAATCCGTCCCAGTAACTACGGTAATCCACAGTTCTCAGAGAACTATGGATTACACCTCTCCTAACCGCTCGGCGAATCCGCCGGGCGGGGAGAAAGTGACATGCACATTATTTACGCCGTGTACGCGCCGTAGATGAAGACAGTCTATGGGGCCGGCGAGCAGCGCCCCCGCCCTGCCCCGCTGCCGGCGTAATTGCGGGGCGCAAATCCGGCCCCGCAATTACGCCGGCAATAAGCCGTGTGAACATTGCCTTATAGGCAAATGCCATGCTTCTGTATCACACTTGGGGCTCATGCACATGACCAAATTGTAACTCCAGACAACCTCAGCCATTATACAGCACCCATAGCTAGCCACTCTTGAAAAAAATCTAACAGATACATATAATTATGATGCTCAATCAGATTCTGTATTCCGCATACAAGTTTTTATTCAAACCAAAAGTGTTTGTTCAAATCTCTAGAAAGGTTTTATGGATGGCATCTATACTGGTTTCTTCTGAGCTTCAAAACAGTGCAATGTGTATACTGATTTATCATTTATTTAGCTTTAATATTTGTGATGCTTTTCACTGCTGTTAATGTGTCCTTTACTAATTGAAATGACATCACCAAGGAAACAAAATATGAATCAGCCTGCCAAGAAAGAGAAAACAAAAGTTCAAACCATCTGGTGAAACCAGCTGGTAAAAAAATGTTATGGTTTTATATTCTGGTGCAATACTTAAAGGGGTTGTCTCATCTCATAATTTCATAGGATGCATGAATAAAATAATGCTGCTTGGCTCTGTCACTTCCTGGTCAAGCTGTCTGTAATTAGCATATGAGCTCCGTGTATTCACACTGCTCTGTTTATTATGTTTATTAGTCTAGATTAAATAAATTACCTTCTAACAGGACAGGAGAAGCTGCTGAGCTAAAGTAAACAGTAGAAATTACTGTCTTTTGTCTAAAAGGTCAGATAACACACAAACTCTCACTGCCCACAGTTCTGTGCTGGCTATGACCTGTGTGATGACATCACTCCCTGCTATGAGAAACAACCAGCAGGGGAGAAGGAGTACACAGGTCAGTCACTTGGGAAACCAGAGAGCTCAGAAGGTGATAAAATCACTTGTAGCTCCTTAACAAAAAACAATGAACAAAACAATACATTTGGAAAAAGTCTTCATTTAGTGTTCCCAACATGTTGAAAGCTATTCTTTGTAGCGAGACAACCCCTTTAATGAATCTAGCACTGCCAATGTGAGTATAGATGACGAAGGGAATGCTCAATAACTACTAGCTTATCAAAGACAAAACTTCTGCTCTAAGAGTCACTGTAGTGATCTGCTTAACATTGTCTGCTGCTGGGCAAATACAGTATTACATGAATGGCGGTCCATGCAATTAATAAATGCAGTATATACACACACAAACACGTGGCAAAGTTGTTGGTCAGCTTCCATTAAAGAAAGAAAAACACACAATGGTCATTGACATAACTTGAATCTGACAAAAGTAAAAAATTTATTTTTTAAAATGACTGAAAATCAACTAATGAAAATAAGACATTGCTTTTGAATTGCGGTTCAACTAAAAAAATGTAAAGAAACAAACTAATGAAACTGGACAAAAATAATGGTACCTTTAACTTAATATTTTGTTGCACAACTTTTTGAGGAGATCACTGCAAGCAAACAAATTCTGTAATGCTCAATAAGAGTTCTGTACCTGTCCACAGGTATTTTCCCCCACTCCTTGTGTGCTCCAGTTGTCTCAGGTGTGAAGGTGTCTCCTCCAGGCTGCAGGTTTCAGCTCCTTTCACAGATGTTCAATAGGATTTAGATCAGGGCTCATAGAAGGCCGCTACAGAATAGCCAAAGGCTTCGCTGTTCGCTATTCTTGGATGTTTTTAGCTGTGTGTTTTTGGTCATTATCCTGTTGCAGCACATTTTAATCCAGAATGCCATGATGGTCTTGAGATTTCATTGTATCCTGCACAGATTCAAGACACCCTATGCCAGATGCAGTAAAGCAACCAAAAAACATAACCCAGTCTCCTCCAAGTTTTTCATTTTTGCATCTGTGAACATAGAGCTCATGTGACCTGCCAAAAAGCTTCAGTTTTGCCTCATCTATCCAAACAGAAACATTGTGTCTTGTCAATATATATTTCAGTCTGGTTTTTTTTTTTTTTTATAACTAGCTTTGTGGTTTTCTCCTCTGTCATCTTCCATTGAGTCCACTTTGGCAAAGACGGCAATGGATTGTGCAATCGGACACTGAAGTTGCTTGACCTTGGAGTTCACCTTTTATCTCTTTGGAAGTTATGGGCTCCTTAATTACCATTTATATTATCCATTTTTTCAGTTTCCCAGTAATTTTGGTCGTTGGTCCATGTTTAGGGAGCTTGGCTATAGTGCCATAGACCTTAAACGTAAATAAAATATGCCATTGTAGTAACAGGCTAAAAAAAAAAAAAAACAAACAAACTAGAAAACCAAAAAAAAAAAAAAAAAAAAAAAAAAGGACCTAGAGAGAGGAAAACGTCAGTGTAGGACCCACCTGCTTTGAGGTCTCGTTGAAGTTCGAAGGTGGGCTTAAGCGGTTTTGATCAAAAAGGTGAACTAAGAACCTCATAATTTTCAATATAGCCTAAGTAGCAGAAAAACTTTTTTTGAAAAAATTCCTATGAGCCTTTTGATAGTTCTTTTAGTTGATAGTGTGCCACTGATATTGGAATGTGATTGTAGTAACAGGAGCATCAAGCTGTTTGGAGATAGTCTTTACCGTTAGCATGTTTGTATATCATTTTATTTCTAATTTCCTGAGACCAGGGGCGTTGCTAGGGTCCTAAAACATCTGGGGCTCGGGCCCTTTGTGTTTTACTGGGTAGGGATGGGTTCACACGACATTTTTCGCGCCTCATTGTGAACTGCGGATGTTTTTTTAGAGAAAAACCTTCTGTTCCTGTCACTAATTTTCTGCACATCCCACACAGATCCCGTCCATCTCCTCAGCAGTCACTGTACAGTAAAAATCACCAATGACAAATTTACTTTTTCAGAACTTCTCACCTTCATATGACAATACCCCTAAACAGTCACCAAAACATCCACCTTCACATTGGGAAAAAATCTACCAACAAAATGATTGTTACCCAAAACCCTCCTACAAAACCCAAGACCCCAAACTTTTTTTACTTAAAGGGTTTAAAAAATCCTGCCAGACCCCGACTGAACGCAACCCCCCACATGTAATATCCCTGCACACAGGCCCCAGAGACATATTTTTCGCCTTTTCAGGGACCGATAGTGGTAGATACTAGTTGTATGTAGGCTCTGCAGACTATAAGTGATTACATGCAGTTACATTTAGTGACTCAACGGGAGCTTTTTGATCAGCGCGTTCCCCTTTTTCCTTTTTTTGCCATCCATTCACACCCTTCAGCTGATTGTCCCCGGGCCAATACTGTCCCTGGGTTTTGGCCCAAATATTTGAATCCTCATATTTTAGTATCTCCTTAAATTTTAGGTATAGATCCCCCAGTTGGTATATAGGGGGCATGGGAAAACGTATATGGGGCCCCAGGGATTATGGGCCCCAAAGGCGGGATATAGGGCCCCAGGGAGGTATATGGTGCCAAAGGAGTAATGGGGGGCACACGATTATGGGGGCCCCAAGGGGGTACATAGGGGGATGGGCAGTATATGGAGCCAAGGCATTTAATGGGGCATTGGGGGTAATTTGGGGCCACAAAAGGTATTTAAAGGGGCCCCTGAGGCAGAATATAGGGTCATGAGGCAGTATAGGGGGGCATGGGAGTAATTGGGCCACAGCAGGGGTATGGGCCGGGCAGTTAAAGGGGGCCACAGCAGGTATGGGGGCCACAGGCGGGATTTGGGGCCGGCAGTATATGGGGGGCACGGCCCAGGAATTTGGGGGGCCACAGGCAGGAATTTGGGGGGCCACAGGCAGGTTTATGGGGGCCCCAAAAGGGAGGGATAGGGGGCCCAGGCAGGCATATAGGGGCACGGGGCAGTATTTTGGGGGGCCACAGGCAGGGATATGGGGGGCCCCCAGGGGAGGGATTAATGGGGGGGCACAGGGAGTATTTGGGGGGACTGAGGGGCAGGGAAAGTGTTAAAAATAACATTAATAAATCACCTTAAACTCCCCGGCGGGGCGGCCCGTCCTCTTCACCCCCCGCTCCTGGCAGCTCTCGGGCGCACGACTGTGACGGCTGTGCGCCCGAGGAGAGGAGCGTCGCGATGAAATACTCATCGGGACCGCCGGGTGAGGCGCACGGGGCCCCGGCGGGTCCTCACGTGTGAGGACCCCCGGGGGGCCCTGCTTTTCCCCGGGCCTGGGGTCGGGGAAATGTTGGGGGGGGAGGAGCGCTAGCTCTCTGCCCGAGAAGCCTCGCTGGTGTGCGCCCCGCGGACGCACATGCAGCTGAAGGGCCACGGTGCTCCAAAAACCCCCGGCAGCGGGCCCGGAGCCCGGGGGACTGGGGCAACAGGGTGTTTTATTCGGGGCCCGAGCCCCCAATAAAAAGCCTAGGACGCCCCCGCCTGAGAATTTCTCTCCCTTTGCTTACTTTGGGCCCTGTTCATGTGGTACCACCCCCAAACCCAAACAAAAAGCGACTCTTTTTTACTTTTTAATAGGTATACTGACCGATTACAAATTTAAAGAAACCTTTTGGTGCAATTTTTTGGAACAAACCTTATTTAACTTGTTCTATGGGGCAGATTTTTCCAAACTTTTTAGGGTTGTACTATCATTTATGTACAGGCCAGTTTCATTAATTTTGTTTTTTCGTTTTCAATTTTTCAGTGGACTGATTCACAATTCAAATACTAGGTCTGATTTTCATTATTTGGTGTTCAGTAATTCATCACCACTTTCCCAGTTTCAAGCTATTTTAGTGACCCTTGTGGGTTTTTCCTCTAACAGATAACCAAGTCAATGTTTTGGAGCGGTCATCACAAAGCCCTGATCTCCATCCTATCGAAAATTTATGGACAAAGCTGAAAAGGCCGGTGAGAGCAAGGCGACCTACAAACATGGCTCAGTTACACCAGATCTGTCAGGAGGAATGGGCCAAAATTCCTACCAACTATTGTGAGAAGCTTATGGAAGGATATCCAAAATGTCATCCAGTTTAAGGGCAATGCTCCCAAACACTAATGCAATGTATGTAAACTTTTGGCTTTGCAGAAAGTAATAAAAATGTCTTAAAAAAATTGTCTCTCTCATAATTCTGGCATTTGGCAAATATAAATAATTTTGGTAATCCTAATTGACCTAAAACATGTAAGGTTTATTCTGATTTCATGTCAGATAGTTAGAAAAAACATGCATATGTGTCTTTTTTTATAGTGTATGTAAACTTTTGGTTTCAACTTGTGTATATATATATATATATATATATATATATATATATATATAAATATAATATACATCACACATACATACATATATATAATATATATATATATACATACATATATATAATATCTATATACACAACACACACATCCATACAGTATATACACATACATATACCCACACACACACACTATATGTAAAGGGCTGGTGCTACACAAGTATATTCAGGCAAATATCTCATGAGCCTTTGATTATTAAGTGTAAATTTAAAAAGTGTTATATTTTGAAGCTTGAATGAAAAGGTTTTTCTGGGACAACCCCTTTAAACAAATAGTGAAGTTTTTCCCCAAAACGTCACTATTTGGGGTGGACCAGGATAATGAAGTAAATGAGATCATTGCAGTGCTTAATTTATATGTAAGGTTAATTAGAGACAACGTTGCCTTCTGCGACACAATCCGGGACCTTTAAAAGAGTAAGGTACATAAACTATAGAAACTTTTTAAAACAGAATTAACGTTTGCAAATTTTTAAGGTTGCAGGGTATTGCTATCAATGTTATGTTTTACATGTTATGCTGTACAACAGATTACACGCTGCAGAAGCATGTTCTGAAAAGCAATACTTGCACTAAAATGTTTGTTCATTTGGTGAATGTCACATATACTGTAAAGTATTTTTTTTTATACCGGAGTACATGGAGTTAAAAGGATTTGTATTTATGTTAAAATTTAGTATTTTACCAAGTATGTATTTCATTACATATATCCATATGCAAAGCCCTGCAGAGGACAGGAACGGTACTTAGTCCATATAGCAGCCTTTATAGATGATCATTTGTAAACATACACTGCCCCCTACATGTCATTGCCCCCAGCATCAGCACTATATAGGAACTATAGAAAGTTGGAACATTAGATCTTCTTAAGTTTAGGGCTATTTAGATAAAATGTATAGAATCAATACGTATCTTTCAGTTTACTGAAATATATAAAATAGATGTATTAAACAGAAATCTGGAGAACAAGCAGTCTTAAATTATCAAGAATTTGGAAGTCACAGATGAAAGCAAATTTGGAATAGTCTCTCAAAATACAAAAACTGGAAAAAAAATCCTTGTTACATCACAATGTTGTCAGTATGCCTCAAATTCTGGGGAACTTCCAATCACCTAATTCATCATTCACATCTATTGCATTAATCGTCTGGCTATTCTCACTGGAACCATCATCTTTTAAAAGGGGTTGTCCCACTACAAGGATCGCTGCTTTTTATGTTAAAGATCTTGCAAAAACAAGTCACTTTGCAATATGTGTCCATTAACAGTATCCTACCTATTCCTAGATATCCCCTCTTGTATGGGCTGCATCAGCTCCTCAGGTTGCTATAGCTACAGACATGTTTGATCTCTTATGATAGCACTGGTTGCTATAGATACAGACCTGGTGTTCTCAGCAGCTCGTCACTGCAGTCCAGTAGAAGCCAGTAAAGCCAGTAAACACGCCCCTGAATTCAAAAATGAAACCAAGAAAACAGGACTGAGGTGAGATGAATCAATGTAGTGAGACAACCCCTTTAAGTGTTATCTGTGCCACAAAGTGAATCAAAAGACGAAACACAGAAGCTGTAAGGACATACAGACTGGGTAAGATCATGGAAATTGTTGTGTCACAAAAGGCTATGTTCACACGGCGGAATTGCGGGGCGTCGAGTACGCGCCGCAATACGCCGGGTGTTTTGGGAGTCGCGCTGATCAGCACGTATTCCTAAAGCACGGAGGGTGAGGTGGGGGGGGGCTGTCAGCCCGCCGGCCCCCTAGACACGCATTACTCGCGGCACATAATCGCTGCTAATAATTTACAGGTCACTTATCTCCCCGCGCGTACAATACGATTGTACTGTACGCGCAGGGGGACGAGGCGTAATCCACAGTTCTCTATGGGAGCTATTAATTGCACCACGCATCTCGCTGTGTATTAAGTGCAATACGCGGCGAAATACGCCCACAATTATGCCTGAAAATAAGCCGTGAACATACCCTAAGAGTCATTATTAAAGAATCAATATATGAAGCCACCATCAGCTAATACATCTGTAATGTACTCCAAATCTAAATGGGGCTTACAAACTGTTCTAACAGCAAATTTTTCAAAAATAATGTCTACCTATGCAACCATTTTCTAATTGCTACAATGTATATACAGTATTATTTTAAAGACACAAAAATTGGGCATCATAAGGTTTCCAGTGGTCTGGCACTTATGCCCTAACCCAGGGGTCCCCAACTTCAGTCCTTAACGTCCGCCCGGCGTATTTTGGCGTCGGGCATTTCAGGTCGTTCGTCTGCAGCGACGTCTTTTGGCGTCGCTGCAGACATCGGAGTTTGCGGCTCCCGGCGCCGCAGCAGCGCTGTGGTCGGAGCTGTACCTCACAGCCCTGATCCCAGCACAGCTCCTGCGAGCACCGGCGAGCGGGGGAAACCTCCACTCTCCGGTGCTTTAACAATTTGATTGCCGCGAATCGTCACCGCAGCGCAATCAAAGGGTTTCCCTGCTCTGTCAGGTGATCGGACACCCGGTGACCCGACAGAGCCCGGGGAACATCTGCACAGTCAGCCCTGGGGACCTAGAGTAGCCCCAGAGCTGTCTGTGTAATAAGCCAGCGATCAGGACAGACTGTGAGCTGCCCTGATCACTGCCTGTGGCAGACTGACACAGATTATAATGTATTGGCATATATGAATATGTTATTACATTACTAAGTAAAAAAAAAAAAAAAACGAATTGTAAAAAAACCAGTTCTCCCTTCATGGGATTTAAAAAAAAAAAAAAAGTGCAAAAAAATAAATAAAATAGAAAATAAATAATTAAAAATATTTGTGCATACATTACACACAAAAAAACATTAGGTATCCACACAACTGTAATAACCTGTAGAATTTATCTAACACATTATTAAGTGTGAAATGTGAATGGTGTAAAAAAAGAAAAAAAAAAATTGAAACAAAATTCTGCAATTATTTATAAGTGAACTTAAACTATTAAAAACTTAACTAAAGTACAACTCCTCTCGAATAAAACAAGGCCTCATACAACTGCGTAATTGAAAAAATAAAGTTATAATTGTTGTAACGCAAGGAGGCAAAAACGAAAAAAATGTTCTGGTCATTAAAGGGGTTGTCTCACTACAAGGATTGCTGCTTTTTATATTAAAGATCTTGCAAAAACAAGTCACTTTGCAATATATATCAATTACCAGTGTCCTACCAATTCCTTGATATCCCCTCGTGTATGGGCTGCATTAGCTCCTATGGTCGCTATAGCTACAGACCTGTTTGATCTCTCCTGATAGGCTGCCAGCACTGGTTGCTATAGCTACAGACCTGGCTTCTACTGCAGCCTAGTGGAAGCTAGTAAACACCCCTGAATTCAAAATGAAACCAAGAAAACAGGACTGAGGTAAGATGAGTCAACGTAGTGAGACAACCCCTTTAACTACTTTTCAGGCGTTCGGCTTAAGGGGTTAAGGCCCAGCAACAGGTCATGTTTTCTGTCTTTCCTTAGCATTGCACAGGTGATATAATTATTGTCAGTGCATTCTGTGAGATATCCTGAAAACATGACCTGTTGGTGGGGAGCGAGGACTGGAGTTGGGGGAACACTGGTCTAACCTACAAACATTTGAGAGCACTGACATTACGATTCTGGAGCCAGCACTGCCAGAGAGGAGTCCATTGTATTCATGACCTGAAACCTGCTTCGCTGCAGTTTTAACAGATTCAGTCACATTCATGGTAATAGGTAGAAATCTTTGGCAGGTGGGTGGGTAAAATGGCAGCTCATGAATATGATGCACTCGTCTCTGGCAGGTCATGTAAGATACATCATGGAAGTTAAAACCATTGTAGGTTAGGGCATAAAAGTGCCACACTGCTGGAAATTGTGATGCAGTCTCAGTATAAACATAGACTGCACAGTCTGAAAAAGCACCACACTTATCACTGAATTGATAAATCTGGTGCATGTTTAGACGGTCTAGTCAGAGTTCACACTTTTTGTTAGTTGACTTAGTTTACGGCATTGACTGTAGCAAAACTCTGGTGCATTTTTTGGTGGACGCTGTTGCAAGCTACGTCACGACCCCTCACAAGAACAGGAGTGTCTAAAAACTGTCTGAAATATTTATTACATATGGTAAAAAGCAGGTCAGTATTTTGGTGCAAATTACAGAATTCTGGCACAATTAATATAGTAAATATTCCCCAGCATGTCTGACATTATCCAAAATATGCATCCACGAATGGAAACTCCAGCAGGAACACAAACTTTTCTTTGTTCCATTATAAGCATGACAGTGCAGGACAAATACAATGTGAACGCCAACGCGTTTCTGGTCTCTCTGGACCCTTGATCATGGTATGCCGTGATCACGGGTCCAGAGAGACCAGAAACGAGTTGGCGTTCACAATGTATTTGTCCTGCACTGTCATGCCTATATTGGAATAAAGAAAAGTTTGTGTTCCTGCTGGAGTTTCCATTCGTGGATGCATATTTTGGATTATCTAGCCTTACCTGCAGCTATCCGAGCGGGAGCACGACCATCATTCCTTTTACAAGCAACATCTGAGAAGGGGGAAAAGAAGTGAAGGTACCTGGTTTGGGGAGTGCATGGAGGAGGGCGGTTGCCTATTTTTTGCTTTGAATCATGTCTGACATTACCTGATATTGGCCCCAGTGAGGACAACATAAGGACCTGACTCATTCCCTTTAAAAACATCCTACCATTTTATTTACTTTTATATTGTGGGAAAAAAAAAAACAAGAATATACAAAATAGTGTAGACAAATCCCTAAATTCAAAAAGGTAGCCTACATTTTTCTGGGTGACACAGATTCAATTATTTGAGTTCTGCAGTATTAAAGGGGTTGTCTCACTACATTGATTCCTCTCACCTTAGTCCTGCTTTTTTTTGGTTTCACTTTGAATTCAGGGGCGAGTTTACTTGCTTCCACTAGGCTGCAGTAGAAGCCAGGTCTGTAGCTATAGCAACCAGTGCTGGCAGCCTATCAGGATAGATCAAACAGGTCTGTAGCTATAGCAACCAGTGCTGACAGCCTGTCGGGATAGATCAAACAGGTCTGTAGCTATAGCAACCTGTGCTGGCAGCCTATCAGGATAGATCAAACAGGTCTGTAGCTATAGTGACCAGTGCTGGCAGCCTATCAGGAGAGATCAAACAGGTCTGTAGCTATAGCAACCAGTGCTGGCAGCCTATCAGGAGAGATCAAACAGGTCTGTAGCTATAGCGACCTGAGGAGCTGATGCAGCCCATACAAGAGGGGATATCTAGGAATAGGTAGGACACTGGTAATGGACATATATTGCAAAGTGACTTGTTTTTGCAAGATCTTTAACATAAAAAGCAGCAATCCTTGTAGCGAGACAACCCCTTTAAAGGGGTTGTGTGAGAAACCAAGAAAAATAAGAACACAATGGCGGAATACTAAAGATGAGCAGTAAAGATAGACAGTATGTAAACTACTTAAAAACGCGGTTATATCGCATAATACCACCATGTTGGTGAGCGGAGCTACAGTTGCTGGGCGTACAGTGCGAAAACTACATATCCCAGAACAACCCGATTCCTCCCAACTGAGCTACAGATTCTATATCCACACCAAATTTATAACAAGGTAGAGGGGTCCAGCTCATTACAGCTCTGAGCTATACAATTTCATGTGGAATTCAAATTTAGAAACATGGATAGGACATGGTAGATGGCACTTGATTTTGTCGTGTGTGGACATCCTTCTGCATACTCTTTAGCATAGTTACAGCAAATTAAAGTGGATTTTACTTATTGATAAGAACATTGTCACTCTGGTGCACGTTAACACGTCCTCCCTGTCATCACCAAAATCCCACTCTGCTGACAACCCTGTCACCAGCGCCTTTGGTAATTCAATATTTTGTGAGGCAGCAGTATGCCAAAAACAATTCTCTAAAGCGTTCTACCGCATACAGTAACTTTTTCATTCAGTTATTTGAGTAATATAGGTTATGTGAGGCTAAATTCACATGACATACAAAGCTTGCAGTTTTTTAAAGGGAAATAAATACATATGTAATTTAGGTGCATTTTGACACCTTTTTAAGCACATTTAGGTGTCAAAAATGTGCAATTTAAATGATAAACATTATACATGTATAATTTGCATCATCTTAAAGGGGTTTTGCCACGAAGTAAAATTGCTGTGGGAAGTTTGCAAATGAAATAAACATTTTCACCATTCATTATTATTACAAATTCTGCACCGTTTTTGTTTTAGCTGCTCCTTTAGTGATCCATTGTTTACAGCTCGTTTCCAGGGGATACGACCAGAGCTGAGGGCTTCTTAGTCCTGGTCGCACATGCTCAGACATCACCTCTCCTCTCAGGCAGCTACTGAGTGTTCAAACCCCCGGTGCTGTCACTCTACTCCCGTCCTCTGTTCTCCTTAGTAATTAGTCAAACAGTGCAAGTAAATAAAAAAGAAACCTCAATCAGGTCTGTGCATTGATAAAGAGAAAAAAAAAACACAGGTTTGGTTCCTGCAGGGATTTGAACCTAGTACCATGGTGCCTGTAGGCAAAAGCTTTACCTCTCAGCTACTCAACGCTTTACATAAACAGACCTTTCTTTGACTACAGAGAGGTAAGGCCTGGTGATGTCATCCTGCTGGGTCACATGATAGGCAATTCAAATATCACACACGCCCCCTTCTGAGCACACAGAGCTGTAGAGCTGGATGCAGGAGGTATGAAATGAGATTGTGGCAAAACCCCTTTAACTATGGGATAATGTAGGGGCTTTTTGGTGCATAACTCCATGCATTTTATGCACCAAAATACATGAAGAAAAACAAAAAAAACACAGTGTGAATCTAGTCTTATGTTCCATGTAGAGCAGATGAATTATTATAACATCTGAATTTATTGAATGACAATCTTCCTGTAAAATTTTAATACAGCAAGTCTTCCCAAAGGCCGAAAGCCCAGTTTTTTTCAGATTGGAGGCACATACAGTAAATTAACCCCAAAGAAGCCAGGAAACTCCTATTCTAATGGTAACCAGCAATGCATTGAGTATTCAGCTGAAACGTCCTTCACAGGAAACCACCAAACATGACATGAGAAAGGGGAACAGGCAGTCACAATAATGGTGGTAAAGCGCGGGGCGGAGCCCTGTAAGACAGGCCCCACATGACCCGGGGCCCGGCTCTGTGTGGGGGATGCACTCCGAGCAGGTGGAGTTGGGTATAAATACCGCGCCCTGCAAAGTGCGGGAGCAGACGCGCGGTCAGCGCAATGAAGTCCCACCCTCCCCTTCTCGATTTGGCATTGCAGGGGCAGTTTCTTCTTGAGCGGAGTGTTTTGGAGTCGGGCGCATGGTTGGTAGTACTTGTCGCAGTGGCTTGGGTGGGATGGGGTCCTTGAGGCAGTGAAAAATTTGGTGGGGGGGGGGAGGGGGAAGAGTCAGAATTGAGTATGGCTCTCCAAGTTTATGACTCCTTTTTGGACTGGTCTGAGGAAGGTGGCGGCTCTACAGGCCTGGGTCTTTGTGAGCTGGTCAAGTGTTGGTAGCTACCTAAGGTGGCTTGTGGTGCCCTTGAGTCAAAGGTGACGGCTGAGGGTAATGCATCGAGGAGATCTACGAACGGATTTCACCAGACCTTATGATGGCTCCAAGGGCCTCAGCCCCATTGGTTCTCTTCATGGGAGTACAAAACGTAATAGGCTGTGCACATCTAAAATATACTTTGAAAACGTAAGCATAGGTGCACACTGAAAAGGCAATAGCATACATCTAATACAAATCACAGTGGCACACTAAAGACTAAGTAAAACCTCAAGGTATATAGGAATATTGGAAATGCATTACTGCTAAGGAAAATATGAAAAACCTGGGACTCTTAGTTTACAATCTTTGATCAAAAACTAAGAGTCCCAGGTTTTTCATATTTTCCTTAGCAGTAATGCATTTCCAATATTCCTATATACCTTGAGGTTTTACTTAGTCTTTAGTGTGCCACTGTGATTTGTATTAGATGTATGCTATTGCCTTTTCAGTGTGCACCTATGCTTACGTTTTCAAAGTATATTTTAGATGTGCACAGCCTATTACGTTTTGTAGTTTATTTGAGAGATGGCAATCTCATTGGCTTGCTGCACTCAGCCTCCTCTTTTAAACCAGTGCAGGATAATTCAATTGCAGGTTCCTATCACTCCTGGGGAAGTGGCAGTCTGAATGGACTCCTAGCAAGGTAACATGTTTTAGTGTAGGGACTCACCTGCTCTGGGAACCCCTTGACATTTTGGGAGGTGAGCTTAATACAATCTTTGATCAAAAACTGTAAACTAAGAGTCCCAGGCTCTTCATGGGAGTGTTGTTGCTGGTGTCCTTGGAAAGGTTTCTTATTTGGAAGCATGTTGGTTTTTACAGAAGTTATTTCTTATAATTATTGGACGTTATTCATGTCTTTTTTTTTTATTTATTTTTTATACATGTTAATAAAACGGCTGCTGTGGCCAATTTATCCAACGTGTTTTTGTATCGCCAACGGGGGTGGTGGTGGTTTGTGGGTGGTTTTATAGTTGGATTGGATAATTGGTCATAAGCGGGAGCAGAGGTAGGGGCTGCTCAGGGTCACGGTTACCCATCTTACACACACCAAGTCTGCTAGTAGATTCAGGTACTGACATTATTTATGATCCACAAAGTAAATTACTCAGTTCTTGACTAACTTTGTCAGTTCCATAGACAGTGGAGTTGCATTGTGGGACCCCCATTCTCAGAATTGTGGAGGTTCTAGCACTCAGACCTCCATAGGTCATACATTGATCCTACTCTTGGGCCAACCCTTTTAAGATACATTGAAAGTATGTGCCCTAAACGTCTGATAGCTGCCAGTTCCACTTCCAGGACTCTCTCCTTTTGGGAAAATGTGATCCACTTCTCACCCATCTGTACTTCAGGTAATTAATAGACTGTGTGAATGCAACTATCCCTCATAAGTTGTGTGTGCGTGGGTGCAGGTGCACACGGCGTGTCCGATACGTTGTTTTCAATACATAAAGTATTGAAATCAGTCTGAAGTCTGCATCCCAAAAAAAGTATCCAAAAACGCATCTGTAATGCTTATTCAGATAAGTTTTTCAGATTTCACGGCGTTTTCTATTAAATTAACAGACATAACAAAGACATTCAAATGCGGACCCAATGTGTATTCTAAAGCAAACGAAGGATGAACCAGCTTGGCACTCTCTCCAAATCAGACCCTGGCAGCAAGCTTCTTAAAAGCAAGATTCTTCTTTATTGAAAAGTAGATAATAAAAGGTGCATGCAAGCAAAAACATCCATATGGACGACCAAACGAGAGACACACAGAGCAAGCTAAGTCCTGCAGGTTGTCATCCCTCACATGTTGTAAATAATATCCCAGTAGGTGAGCTCATAAGGATGAAAACGAAATAGTACTACCCTAGTGAATATAAATTACAAGAACAAATAGTCTGTCGGAAGTTAACGGAGAGAGGATACTCATCCAGACAATTAAATCATGCCACTAAGAGGGTAAATGAAATTGATAGGTCAAAACTATTTTTGAAAAAACATAGGAATCCAAGATCATCTGATAATATTATCACTTTCACAACTAATTATAGCAAACAATTTAACAAAATCGTGAACATCATCAAAACACACTTACCTATTCTGTACGTTAATCCATTTATCAAGGATATTTTAAAAAAAGTCAGATTTATTTCACGCAAAGCCCGGAGTATAGGTTCCCGTATCTCCCCCAGTTTTTTCTCATCTAATTCCCACTCTGTCCCACCCACCTGGCTCAGCACTATAGGTTTTTATGGTTGTGGACATAAAATCTGCACAATGTGCAACTATGTAGATAAAGCAACATCCTTTACATCATATAGCAACAATAAAACTTTTCAGATCAAAACCTATATTAATTGCAACACCAAATATGTTGTGTACCTTGTCAGTTGTAAAATTTGCAAGGTACAGTATGTTGGGTGTACTACGGGTCATCTGAAAATTCGCATCCGTAGGCATTTATCGGACACTCATCAATCTGATCTGTTTAAATGCTCTGCTGTTTCAAAGCATTTTGCTGAAGCACATGGTGGCGACTTACGCTCTTTCTCCGTAATAGGTATAGAAAGAGTTATAGTTTCGCCACGAGGAGGAGACACAGTGAGAAAGCTTTTAGCGAGAGAGGCGTGGTGGATTTTCCACCTTGAAACAAGAGTCCCGTTAGGTCTCAATACGAGACAGGACATACAATATCACTATTAGGTTGTCTGCAGGTGGTTCTTCCCTTTTTTTTTTTTTTTTTTTTTTTTCTCTTTTCCCTTTTTTTTTTTTTTTCCCTTTTCCTTTCCTTTTTTTTTTTTTTTTTTTTTTTTTCTCTTCTTTATCTATTAGCTTTTATTTGCATTTGCATCTTTTATCCTTGTTTATATGTTTATACTTGTTTTTCTATGTCTAGTATTAGTATTTTTTAAATTTTTGCACTTGTGAGTTTTGTAACCAGCAGGTCTATTTAAGCAATTGCATTATGCATCAGCTGTACCATGAGTAAGGGTCATGTGACCCGAAACGCGTCGGTCCAACCAACCTGCAGGACTTAGCTTGCTCTGTGTGTCTCTCGTTTGGTCGTCCATATGGATGTTTTTGCTTGCATGCACCTTTTATTATATCTACTTTTCAATAAAGAAGAATCTTGCTTTTAAGAAGCTTGCTTGCCAGGGTCTGATTTGGAGAGAGTGCCAAGCTGGTTCATCCTTCGTTGCTTTACAAATTTACGGTGGTTGCGCCGGAGCCGTGCTGACAACTCCATGACTGCTCATACCGGTGGCTGTATATCGTTGAATACTAAAAGAGGTGAGCTGTTTTCTTTTCTTCAATGTGTATTCTAGGTGCAGAAACACATCTAAGTGCGTACCAGAGAGTGTGGTACCTATTTGTATATCTTTTTTTAGCCTCCAAAATCTCACCACATTGTTTCCCATGGGGATTTTACATGCGTAAAACGGATAAAGAATTGAAAAGTCATTTCTTTGTAGGATTCCGAAAACTCAATACAATCACGTATGAACGACAGTGGGTATTTTACATTGAAATCAGCGAGTTCTGCTGGGAACATTGTTAAATACGTAGTTCAAGTACGCCCTGTGAACATACCCTAAGAGCTTAACAATAAGATGGATGTACTCCAAAATGGAAAATAAAGAACATGATCATTCATGATTAGCCCTTCAGGAAGCCTAGTCTTACTTGACAGTTCCACCCTCACAAGAAGTGGTGCATCCCTAGTTTAGACCCCAGGTCTCTAGGGAGTATCCTGCTGTCCTCACACTGCATTTAACATATTAAGAAAAATGTAGGACCATAGCCATGTGGCCACTTTAGTCTCATTTATTTCTCTAAGGGTCTGTTCACAAGGCTAATTTTGATGCTGTTTTCAAAGCGGTTTTTGGCGCGTTTAAAACATTAAAACCTCTCCTGAAACGAGCTTCTTCAGAAGAGGTTTTAGACGCGTTTCTCGGCGCATTTTTGGACGCGGTTTTAGGCGAGGTTTTGCATGATGGTTTCAACACTGTTTTCACCCATACAAATTAACAGCCAGGTCAGAAAACGCGCCTAACAAATGCTTCAAGAATTGACATGACACTTCTTTTTCAGCGCCCAAAAGAAGAAGTGCGGAAAAACCTCGTCGTGTGTGAACTACAGCGCTGCTTTACATAGGAATCAATGAAATGAAATGGGGGCGTTTTGGATGCGGAAACGCTCCGAAAACCGGGTCCAAATAAGCTGTGTGAACATACCCTAAGGCCATGTTCACACGGCCATCTGCGGGACGTAATTCGGTCCGTAATTACGCGCCGAAGTGCGCCAATTACGGGCTGAATCCGTCCTGGTAACTACGGTAATGCACAGTTCTCATAGAGAACTATGGATTACGTCTCCTCACCCTGCTCGGACAATATACGGCGAGCAGGGGTGAGATAAAGTCGCACCGGCCCTGGAGCCTAGCGGCAAGCATTTGCCACACTAAGAGCAAGTTGTAATAGCACATGTTGGCGGCGGAGGGCCGGGCCCCAATTTCACTTTTTCACTAAGGCCCCCGGAACTTCAATTCACGGCCGAAGGAGGGAGTAATTACGCCTTCGCAGCTTAATGCCGTGCTAGCCTATAATCACCCCATGGGCCGGACAAAAAGTTTTATCCGACCAGTATTTGTCCTGTTTTAGTGTTGTCCCCATGGCCGCGGGGGACAGCTTTTCTCCGCAATTAGCGGCCCTCCCCCTTCACATAGAGATGTTCATAAACCGTCCGAAAACCGGACGGACGGATGAACATCTACAATGTTTTTCGGGTGGAAAAACCCGTGCAGTGGGGACTGCGGTGCGGGTTTTCCATAGCGGCCTGTGTAAAATTTTGCGGCCGGTTTTTCATACCGCAAACCGTCCGCAAACCAGTGCCGTGGGGACATGGCCTAAGGAGTTTTTTTTTTGGGCTTCACAAAAAGCATAGCTTGTGATTCTAGGTGATATGTCGACTTAATGACAGGGTAGTTTCAGCTATAGCGTCTGATCGACTAGTCAAGGTGAAGATGCATGCAGTGGAATTATTTGTTTAGTTAATCTCATTCAGTTTTCACTCATAGTAGGTGGTTATCAATACACCGCTGAGCTTTTGTGTGGCTTCTGCTTGGAAGCATGTCTGCATATGTAATTGCCAGTACCTTCTGTTGCTAAGGCAAAGTAATGATATTTATTGTCTCTTTTGAAAGCTGGTGTTTGTTTGGTCTTCCCTTGGGTTCTCAGAGGTTTCTTTAACCTACCGACACACCAGAGGCACTTAGCGAGGAGACTCATCGCTGTATCCTTTTATCTGTAATCTCTTTGTTCCAGTGCCTTAGAATTTCACTTAGCCTATTGCTCACAATGTCTGACTGCAGCTCATGTCAGAAAAATAATCAATAAAAATTGTTGCAGTGTTACCTATAGGGCACTATACTATACATAGGAGGAAGGTAAACTAGTTTTCATTATATGGAAAAAAAACTTTACTGGAGTTTTAGAGAAACTGTTGTTACAGTTAAAGAGGTTGTCTCACTACAAGGATTGCTGCTTTTTATATTAACCCCTTCCTGACATTGGAAGTATGCATACGCCCTAGCGGGAAGTGACTTCCCGCAAATGGACGTATGCATACGTCCTGGCGATCGCGCGGGCGAGCCGCGCGCAATCACGACATGGAACCAGTGGTAAATTACTGCTGGCTTCATGCCGTATCACCCCTGGCCGGAGTGAGCCCCGGCTGCGGGTGATTAACGCTTCATTATCGCGACATCGTGGTCGTAATAATGAAGCTGCAGGCAGGAGGAGTGAGCTCCTGCTGCCTGCGATCCGGCGCACCGCTCGCTGGTCTCTTACCCGACTCCCCGGAGGCTTTCTGAAAGCATCCGGGTAGTCTGGTGACGCCACCATGCCCACAATGCATTGTGGGCATGGTGATCGGCGGTTACCATGGCGACCAGTACACAGCAGCAACGCTGTGTACAGGTCTACCATGGTAACAGCAATCTGACCATTGCTGTTGCAGATCCCCACTGGGGAAAAGTGAAAAAATGTTAAAAAGTAAAAAAAAGTAAAAGCACAAACAAAAAATAAAATAAAAAAACACGTACTCCGCCCTTTCCCCCTTTACAAACGCCAATCGCCCCAAAAAAGATCAAATATAAATAAAGTACCCATGTTTGGTATCGCCGCGTGCGTAACGACCTGCCCTATAAATGTCATGTTAATTAACCTGTGAACGCCGTAAAAAACAGTCACAGAATTGCGATTTGTTCATCCTGCATCACATAAAATGGAATAAAAAGCGATCAAAAACTCATATAAACACCAAAGTTGTACCAATTAAAACGTCAGTTCATCCCGCAAAAAAAAAAGTCCTTTTACACAGCCGTATACGGAAAAAATAAAAAAAGTTATGGCTCTCAGAAGATATTGATGCATAAATATTGTTTTACACAATAAAATACTTTTTTTTTTTTTTTTTTTTTTTAAAGTGCTTCAAAGTAAAAAAAAAAAAAAACTATCTCCGTAATTGTATCGACCCTTAGAGTAAAGCTAACTGGTCATGGATACTGCACGGTGAGTTCTGTTAAAAATAAAAAAACACTACTAGGATTGCAGTATTTTCTTCACCCTGCCTTCCAAAAAACGGATTTAAAACTGATCAAGAAGTCTGGTCCCCCCAAAAATGATACCAATAAAAATATCAACTCATCCCGCAAAAAACAAGCCCCTACACAACTCCGTACACAGAAAAATAAAAAATGTTATGGCTCTTAGACTATGCAAAAATGTGTTTTCCTTTTTGAATAAAAGTGTTTTTATTGTGTAAAAGCAGTAAAACCTAAATACAAAGTTGATATCGCTGTAATCGTATCGACCTGCTGAGTAAAACTAGCATGTCATTTATACCGCACTGTGACCGCTGTAAAAAATAAAAATAAACACTACCAAGAATGCTGTATTTTGCTCAAAATGCCTCACAAAAACTTTAATAAAAAGTGATAGCACCATATGCAGCCCATAATGGTACTAATAAAAACGTCAACTCATCCCGCAAAAAACAAGGCCATAATCAGCTCCGTATACAGAAAACTGAAAAGTTATGGCTGTCAGAATAGGACAACATAAAAACGCAATTTTTTTATAGACCTATTTCTATTGTGTAAAATAATAAAACAAAAAAAACTATATAAAGTTTATATCATTGCAATTTTACCAACTCCCATAGTAAAGTTATCACGTCATTTACACTGCACGGCGAACACTGTAAAAGTGAAGCCCAAAAAAAAAATGTCGGAATTGCGTTTCCCCCCCCATTTTCATGGCCCAATGCAAAAACAAACAAACAAACAAAAAAAATAAAATATGGAACACCGGTGCGCCCAAAATGCACAATACACCCCTAGATGAGATCCCTGAGGGATGCTGAATCCAAAATGGGGCAACTTCTGGAAGGTTTCACCTGTTCTGGTACTTTGGGAGCTTTGCAAATGCGACATAGATCCCCCAAAATCTGCGTTTCAAAAGCCAAATAACACTCCCTCCCTTATATGCCCTGCCATGCGCCCAAACAGCAGTTTACACCCACATGTAGGGTATTGCTGAACTTGGAAGAGATTGCGCAACAAAATTTTTGGTGCTTTTTAACCAGGATTCCTTGTAAAAATTAAACATTTTCAGCTATAATTGCAGATTGTTAGAAAAATATTTTTTTTCATTTTCACAGCCCAACGCTAAAAAATGTTGTGACACACCTGTGGGGTCAATATAGTCACTGCACCCCTGGATATATTCCATAAGGGGTGTAGTTCCCAATATGGGGTCTTTTTAGGGGAGTTTATTAAGTTTTAGCACCTTAGGGCGTCCGCAAACCTGAAATGGCCGCTAAATAAAATCGTAATGAAAATGAGACCCCAGAGTCTGGTAGGTGCTCCTCCTATTCTGGGGCTTGTGGTTGAGCCAAATAGTGCACTAGGGCCGCATATGGGATATCTCTGAAAACAGCAGAATGGGGAATTGATGTTGAGTTGCATTTCCCTGATCACATTTACCGTATTCTTGTGAACAATGCATAAAAAAATTAAAAATCTGCATAAAAAGGGAAATTTTGAAATTTCCCTTCCACTTTGCTTTAATTCATGTGAAATGCCTTATGAGTTAATAAACTTCCTAAATGCTGTTTTGAATACTTTGAGGGGTGTAGTTTCTTAGATGGATTGATTTATGGCGAACGTAACATACAGGACAATCAAAGTCACGTTAGAACTGGACTGGTCCCTAAAAAATTTATATTGCAAATTTTCTTGAAAATTTGAAAATTACTAAAAAATTTCTAAAGCCCCATAATGTCATAAAAAAGAAAAAAAAAAGACATTTAAAAAAATGATGCCAACCTACAGCAGACATAGGGTAGATGCTAGTTATAAACTATTTTGAGTGGAATAACAATCTGTCTTACATGCAGAAAAATTTTTGAAGTTTTTAAATTGGGAAATTTTTCACATTTTTCACGATACTTTGATATTTTTCACAAATAAACAAGCATTTTTTGGACCAAAATTTCTTACTATCTTAAAGCACAATGTTTCACGAGAAAACAAATCTCTGAATCACATGGATAGGTTAAAGTGGTCCCAAAAAATTATTCTCAAAATAAAGTGACACATGACATTTTAAAAAATGGGGCTCTGTCAGAAAGGCCAAAACTGGCTCTGGCGGTAAGGGGTTAAAGATCTTGCAAAAACAAGTCACTTTGTAATATGTGTCCATTACCAGTGTCCTACCTATTCCTAGATATCCCCTCTTGTAAGGGCTGCATCAGCTACTCAGGTCGCCATAGTTACAGACCTGTTTGATCTATCCTGATAGGCTGCCAGCACTGGTTGCTATAGCTACAGACCTAGCTTCTACTGCAGACTAGTAGAAGCTAGTAAACACGCCTCTCAATTAAAAATGAAACCGAGAAAACAGAACTGAGGTGAGATGAATCGATGTAGTGAGACAACCCCTTCAAAGGGGTGTTCCCAGGAGCGCTTTCAGCATTGCAGGTCATCGTGTAGCTAGCTACAAAACAGAGAGTAGGGAGGGTAGCATTTGCTGCCATCCTCCACATTCATTTCTATGGCAGTCCCAAATATAGCTAGGAGTGTGTGCTTGGTTATATTCGTAACTCCTATAAAAATAAATATAGAGGATGTGCGAAAGTTAAACAGCACTCATGGGAACACCCCTTTAAATATCTTAAGTAAATTGGTAAAACGTGGCATTCATTTTTATATGGGTGCAACTTACTGCTCCTGAACTTCAATACAAAATTTGCCCAATGCACATGTTAAAGGGCTTGTCTCATCCCAAAGTTTCATAGGATGCATGAATGAAATAATGCTGCTTTGCTCTGTCACTTCCTGGTCAAGCTGTCTGTAATTAGCATATGAGCTCCGTGTATTCAGACCTCTGCTAATTAGATAAATCTCATGCTGTCAGGGCCAAGGAAGCTTCTGGGGTAAAGTAAACAGCAGTAATTACTGGCTTTTGTCTGAAAGATCAGATAACAAACAAGCTCTTACTGACCAAAGTTGTGAGCTGCAGAGACCTGTGTGATGACATCACTCCCTGCTATCAGATAGAACAAACGGGGAGGTGGGGGAAGAGAAGTACACAGGTCGGTCTCTTGGGAAACCAGAGAGAGCACAGAAGGTGATAAAATCACCTGTAGCTCCTTAACAAAAAAAACAAAAAAAATTAACAATGCAATAAATTTGGAAAACATCTTTATTTAGTGTTCCCAACATATAGAAAGCTAATCTTTGTAGCGAGACAACCCCTTTAATAATACTGGTGTCATCTTGGGCCTTCAGCAAGCACCTGGGCCCATTAAAGGCTGCTGCCTTTGCACCTCCGATAGCTACGATGCTACATTTCATAACTACCATTTATGCTTAAAGAGATTATTTCTGATTAAAGCATGAATTGGTCACTGTAGCTGCTGACGGCTCTCGAATAGATGATGTGCTCGTTTGCTTGTTTACTGTTTGCTTTTCTAGCCACCATCACACAAAATACGATTAAAAAAAAAAAAAATCACCCAGGAATTACTTCAGCGCCAGATGGTCTGAGCTACTGAGCGTGTGTGTCCACTGGCAATGGACACATAGGGTTGGACATTCTGAGAAGCAACAGAGGGCAACATAGTAAGTATGAACAGGAAGGTCTAAACACATAAGCAATTTAAAAAAAAAAAAATCAAATTATTCCAATTGAAACTTTTTAGAATTTGTGCGATCTGAGTAAACTAATATTTATTCATGAGACAACCCTTCACATGGAACTGTACATCTACCTAATAAAATGGAGCAGGAAATACAACACACATTTCATCCTTTTTAACACATAACCACTTTATGATTTTTTTTTCTTCAATACATAAATAGAAGACGTAGTAATAAGAAACTTTGTAATATGGATGTAGCAAAGATTATTTGGCATACACAACTTACTGCAGTAAAATATTCAGATTTTTGCACTTGCTGTAAAACCCTTTTCTCGTCTGATTCATTGGGGGACACAGCACCTTGGGTATAGGCACTCATCATCAAAGGCGTAACTTGAAGCTCCTGGGCCCCAAACAAAAAGTGAAATTGGGCCCTCCAGCTCCCATGTGTTATTTATAATACTGGTGCCTTCCTATGTGGCAGAAGGGCTTTTGGGCCCCCTTAGGCTGCAGGGCCCGGTAGCGACTGCTACCTCTGCACCCCCTATAGCTACGCCCCAGCTCACCATAGAAGGCTGACACTAGGTGGAAACTAAGGCGGACATATACGAAAACTGTCTTGGTCTAAGACGTTTCTTGTTGCCCATAGCAACCAATAAGAGTTCCCCTTTCATTTCATATAGTGCTCTGAAAAAATGGAAGGGGCGCTCTGATTGGTTACTGTGGGCAACAAGAAAAGTCTTAGACCAAGACAGTTTTCATACATGTCCCCCTAAATGTGTCGGCTCGGCCTGGACTAACTATACCCCTTCTACTGAGGCCCGGCTACTCAGTTGGTGCAAATGCTTTAGCAGAAAAAAATAAACCATAGTCAGATTCCAAGGAAAAAAAATGGCATAATGAGAATTGGACAAAGCAATAAAAAAAAAATAAAAAAAAGGAGGGGGGGGGGTACTGCGTCCCCCAATGAAAGACGAGAAAAGGATTTAACGGGAAGTACAAAAATCCGGAGTTCTCATCAATATCATTGGGGGACACAGCACCTCGAGATGTCTAAAAGCAGTCCTACAGGGTGGGGAAAAAAATGAAAAAAAATTTCACAGCAATGCGTGAACACCGTTACCTGAAGTACCTTACGGCCCAGGCTTGCGTCAGTTGAGGTCAAGGTATGGATTTGGTAGAATGAACAGAGGCCTAGGTCGCAGCTTTGCAGACCTGTGAAGTCGAGTCATAATGATGCACCACCCAGGAGGTATCCACTGTTTGAGTGAAATAAGCGATGACCCAGAATGGAAGAGGTTCACTCTTGGACACGTAGGCTTCCGAAACTGCTGACCAGATCCATCTGGCAGTGGTAGCCTAAGGCCATGTTCACACGGCTTAATTGCGGGGCGTAATTACCCCCTGCAATTACGCCATGTGGACGGGGGAGGGGCGGGAGCGGGGGGCCGGCACCTCGCCGGCCCATAGACTATCATTACTAGCGGCGCATATACGCCGCTAGAAAACGACGTCACTTATCTCCCCCCGCGGCAGATTCGCCGAGCAGGGAGAGGAGACGTAATCCATAGTTCTCTATGAGAACTGTGGATTACCGTAATGAATGGGACGTATTTCAGCCCGTAATTCCCGCAGTACTCCGCGAATTACGGGCTGAAATACGTGCCCAAATCAGCCGTGTGAACATAGCCTTAAAGGCCGCCAGACCTCTACGTGGGCTCTGTGGAATAACAAAAGGGAATCGGAGCACCTGAAAGAATCAATAGCAGCGAGGTAGAACAGAACGGCCCCGACTACATCCAAACAATGCAACGACTGCTCTCGAGAGCAAGGGGCAAAAAGAGAGCAGAACTATGACCTCTTTGAGGTGGAACAAGGAAACCCCCTTCGGGAGGCACGGGATGCAGGATGACCTTGCCCTTTTAAAGAATAAAAAGGGGATCTGCAAGAGAGTCCGCCAATTCAGACACTCAGTAGATGAAAGTAACGGCTACAATGAAGGCCACCTTCCAAGAACGTAAATGGAGGTAAACTGCCCACAACGGTTCAAAAGGCGAAGATTGCATGGCCTCATGGCTCGATCGTCCTACGAACAGGTGTGACACCTTGCACAATGGTCTTGACCTGAGGACAGGATGCCAAGGTGTGCTGCAAAAGAACAGATAGGGCAGATATCTGACCTCTCAAGGAAGAAAGGCTAAGACCCAGCTCCAGACCTGACTGAAGGAAAGGTGGCACTTGCAGAGTAGTACAACCCAACGGGTGAAAACCCTGCGGCTCACACCAGGCAAAAAAAAAGGCCTAAGTACGGTAACAAATACAGGCAGATTCCAGTCTGAATTGAGATCCAAATGACCAATTCTGAAAAACCATGAGATTCTACAATTGCAATTTCAACAGCCATGCCGTCAACTGCAGTCAAGGTAAAGTTTGGGAGGGGCAGCGAACCTTGAGACAGGATGTCTGCCAACAGGACGATGAGATCCACATACCAAGCCCTCATTGCCAATCTAGAGCAATGAGAATGGCTGGAACCCTCTCGTTCTTGAGGCGTTTGAGCACAGAAGGGAGGTACGTGGACTAGTGTAAACTGACCCAATGAAGGAACCAGTGCGTCCACGAGGGTACCAGTGGATCTCAGGACCTGGATACATAATTTGAGAGCGGATGGTTGAGGGGGGACGCGAACAGATCAATGTCTTGAGTGCGCCACCTCTGACAGAGAAGCTGAAACACCTCTGGTAGAAGAGACCACTCCCAGGGATCTACCGAGATCGGCAATCCGGTTCTCCACTCCTTGAATGAAAATCAATCGACAGGGAGTGAACCGAGTGTTCTGCCTAGCAAAGGATTCTCAAGGCCTCCAGAAAAGCCACACGGCTCCTGGTGCCTCCCTGATGATTCAGATAAGCCACTGCAGTGGTGTGGTCAGACTGAATCCAAACTGGGTGATCCTGGGAAAGAAGTGGCCAATGAGAAAGTGCTAGAAAAATGGTCCGGAGTTCCAGAATATTGATGTTTCGCCAGGATTCCCTGGGGGACCACAAAGCTCGAGTTGTCTGGCAGGAAAACAAGGCTCCTCACACTGAGGTGCTGGCATCCATGGTGATGATCAGCCACTTGGAGGAAGAAAGGACTTAGCCTGAAGCAGCGCAGAAGACACCAGCCACCAACTGAGGTCAACATGAACTTGGGATGGAAGCAGAATTTCCTTATTCAGGCAAAGTCAGGGAAAGAATTTTCGATGTGACCACGACCTGAGCCCAGTCCACGGCCTCGGAACGGCGCAATGGGCTGCCAGAGGGCTGAAATGGGTACTCTAGGGTACCAAAAGCCCCTGGAGGTGACCAGAAAGACCCCTCCAAGGAAAAACACCGTAAAAAAAGTGCCACCTGTGGAACCTCCAAAACAAGGTGCAAAAAAGCGCTGCACGAAAAAGACGCGGCAAAAGCACTATTAAAAAAAAACCCGAAATGGGGAAGGATGGGGTACCTATCTGACTATTCTGGGCGTACGCAGAATCACCCCCTTGATATCATGCACCGGAGTGGGGTTACTGGAATCCATAAGGAAACCGAGGAAGTGGCAAGTGGGGATGGGGTAACCAATGCTTTAAAAGAGAGATTCATTTGGGGGCCCTGGTTTCCCCCCCCCCCCCCCCCCCGGAAACATCTTCGGGGTGGATCTTAAATCAAAGGGGTGACCAGATAAGGGCCCCCCCTGCCCGCTGAAAAAAAAAGCCCCCAAACACCCGTTCCCCCCTTTTTTTTTATTCCCTTTCAGGTTTAATTTTTTAACCTTGGCGGGCCCCAAGGAACGACCCCCCCGGCGGCGGGGGCCCCAAGAAAAACCCAAAGAAAAGGGAGCGACGGCTGAGGGGGGCCACAAAAGACGGGGAAGGCCGAGCGGGCCCCCAACCAAGAGAACCCAAAAAGGGGTCGAGCGGCCCCCCCCAAAAAGACGGGGGAAAAAAGGCGAGCGCCCACGGGACTCTACGCCGGCCCTTTCAAATTTTGGCTCTTCTGCGGGTTTCAATGTGAATTTTTCCCAGCCGGGGATTTTTTGTTTTTTCCCCTCTTGACAAACCACACGGGAAAACAGTTTTTTTAAAAGTTGATGTCACCAAATTTAAAGTCACTTTAAAAACCCGTACATTTTCCAACTTTTTCCCTTAAAAAAAATTTTAAAAAATTGTGCTGCCATTTCCTGAAGTTTGCTTTCTCCCGTTTCCCAAAACAGGGCCTTTGAAAAACCTTTTAACAACCTAGGGGGAAAAAAAAAAAAAAAAAAGTACATCTGTATCCCGCCATTTTCCTTTTTAAGGCAAAAGTTTCCCCGCAAAATTGGGGCCGGAGGGGGGGGGAAAAACGCCCGGGCAATTACCCCGGGTGTGGCTTCCTTTTGACCCCCGGGGGCCGGGGAAAACCTTTAAAAAGCCCGGCCGGGGGGACCCCCCAATACCATGGCCAAATTAAAAATTCCCAAAATAAGCCGTGGGGAACAAAACCTAATTTTAAATTGTTATTACCAAGATCCCAACAAGGGAAATTGTTGGGCACCACTTTTTTTTCCCTTTTGAAAGTAACTGGGGGGCAAAAATTCTCCACAAATAAAAGGGGAAAAGATCTGCAAAGAGAACCGAAGTCATTGTCACTTTTTTCCAATTTCGCGCCTGCCTCTGAAACTTATTTATTATAAAAAATTTTTAAAACTTTTAAAGTTTTTTTTCCCGAAAATATGAAAAAAAATTGCTTGCTTTATTGTCAAAAACATATTGATATTATTTAGAAATAATAAACAACCTAAAAACCAAAATAATAAAAAATATTTAATGTACTTTTCATTACAGTGGAAGCCCCCAGTCCCCCCGGAAACGATTTAAAACCACCTGCCCCCCTTTTGCAAAAAATTTTTTTAAAATATTTGGTACTAGGGTTGGTTATCAACTGTTCGTGACAACAGTACAAAAAGGAAGTTTCTGTCAAGGACAAACACAGTGCAGAGACACTAAATGGTCAGAATTGGAGCTATGGGAGTCGGCCACCCCTGGGGCCTGTTTCCATACTTGCTAAAAATACATGAAAAAAATTTTGGTTTTTTACCTTTTTTTAAAAAAACACATTTTTTGATAAAAAATGTTTAAAGCCCCCCCCCGGGGGGGCAAAAAAGGGCTTTTTTTGGGATAAAAACTTTTGTAAACCCAAAGAATCTCAAATTTTTTTTCATGTTTTTGATAGATTTCCCTTTTATTTTTTTGGGGTTTCAATTGTTTGTTTTTTGGCCCCTTTGGTTGGTTTCCATTTATTTTAAATTTTTAAAAAATTAATTTTTAAAAATTATATAATATTTTTTTTTTCAGAAAAAACTTACGTTTATTTGGCATATATTGCTTTTAATTTAAAAGAGGGAGGAAGGGGAGGGCCCCCTTTTGGGTCTCTCCACCCCCCCAACCTTTACAGCTTGTTATATCGTCCCAAGAAATGCGTGCAAGGGGGTTGCTTTTTTTTTTTTTTCCTCTCGGGATTATGGGGGTCGGTTGCCCCAAGAGAAGTTCAAAATTTGACTTTTTGTGAGGGTAAAGATAGAGTAGGAAACCAACCCCCCTTGAAAACCGTTTGTAAGCCGGGGGGGGCATAAAGAAATTTTTGTTTAAAAAACGTAGAACAAAGGGAATCTCAAAGTTTTTTTTTCGGGCTCCATCCCTTGTGCCCGAATCCGACGGGGGTTATGGGGGTGGCCCCTTTCTGGTCACTACTTGGGGTTTTCTCCCCATTGCCCCAGGGGGCCCCGGGGAAAAAACCAGGAACAAAAAGTGTCTTCAATGCGAATTGGAAACTTTTGAGACAAAATCTTTGGGAAAAATGTTTAAAAAAGCAGCGCAAAACGGGTCACAAGGGTTAAAAAAAAATTTTTAAAATTTTGTGAATCCCTGAAATGCTCCCAAAGCTTGTCAGTAGGGGGTTTTTGCCTCAATTTTGGCAATCAATACTGCTCTGAGACATTTGGGAAAACAAACAATCAATAGGCCCCATAAAGGGGAGACCCTGCTTGCCGGCAGTATAATCAATGGAACTGTGGGAAAACAGTAAAACAATCAAGGGAAAACTTTGGGAAACCCTGAGATGTTAGCAAACATTTTAAGGCAAGCAATATTCCTTTCAAAATTTTGGGCCACGTCTACGCAGACCATATACTTTAGAGAAGAGGGGCACAAGGGTAAAAGGTTCGCCTGCTGAAAGTACCAAACCTGGAGGCCGCTCAAAGGCGGTTTTTTGCCGGGGCCAAAATTTTCCCCAAAATGGGCCCCCCCAAAGGGCCCCCGTTAATTTACTTTGGTTTCCTAGGGAAAAACCGCTTTGCTTTTACACGGGGTTTGATTGAAAAATTCCCCTGTAAATTCTTGCAGCGACTCTTCGGGGGGGTGTCGGCGTGGGTTGGGCGTGTTTTTCGGGCGGGGGGGGGTTTTGCCCTGCTTTTAAATTTAAAAAAGGGGGTTTAAAAAAAAACCTGGGCCGCAAACCCGCCCCCAAAACCCAAAGCCCCAAAAAAAACCCCACCGACAAACCTGGTCGGGAGACGCGAGTTTGAGGCGAGGTTTGGCCCGGGGTTTTTTGGCCCCCGGGCAAAAAACCCCCCTGGGTGTGAACATCCCCCTAAGTGTATGCAACAGTATCACCCACTTCATTTTAAAAAATTGGTGATAACCTTAAAGGGTGGGGGTTCCCCGATAGTTTTTTTTTTCCATAAAGAAATCTGAAAACAAAAAAGTAAATATTTTGCTTTAGTATGTAATGGTTTTTTGTGACGGGTTTGGAAGCAGTAAACGGCTTTTAAAAATGGGGCTAACCCACGTGCTTTTTAACAGGGATTTTTTTTTTAATTTTTTGCTTTTTAAAACCTTGGCAAAACCCTCTACTTGAAAGGAATTAAAAAACCCCGGGCTTCCGGGTTTAGGGGGCTAAAAAAAAAATAAATTTTGAAAAAAATTAAAAAAGCCCTTGTCAAGGTTTAAATTTTAATTTTTCCCCCTTTCAAAGGGAATTTATAACAAGAAAACCAAAAAATTTAACTGAGACCTTTTTATTTTTGCCCTCTCCTTTAAAGGGGGGGACTTTGGGAAATATTTCTTTAAAAGTTCCCCCGTTAAAACCCGGGGTTTTACCCCTTCCCCCCCGCCCCCCCGCCCACAAGCCCGGGTTGGGGGGTTTAGCCTAATTAAACCCCGGCCCGGGCTTAACAACCCGGGAGCCGGGGGACGAGCCCCCAAAACCCCTTCCCCAGGCCGGGGGCCCGGGGCCCGGGTTAAGATGGCCGGGGCCCCGGTTAAAGGAATGTTTTAAGGGATTTGAGGGGTGTATTTTCACCCAAGGTGAAAAGGCCTTTACGGGGCCCAAAAGGGAAATCCGCCCCCCGGGGGAAACAATTGGGGCGTAGGGGGGAGCCTTGGGAAAAGCCCCCTTTTTTTTCCAGTTCCCCATTGGGTCCTATTTTGGGGCCCCATTCCGGCCCCAGAAGGGGAATTGGGGAAAACCGCCCATTCTTTTAAAAGGTCTTGCAATCCCCAATAGTGATTGAAAAAAGCCGATGGGGTGGCCCCAACCCACCCCAAAAAAAGGGTGGTGCCCAATGTTAAAGTTTTAAAAAAAAAAAAAAAAATTTTATCGGTTTTTTTTGTACTTTCAGGGCCCTTTTTCAAACAGGGTTTTTTAAAAACAAAAACGTTTTTTGGGTCACCAAAGGGGGGGGGACAAATTTTTCCGCCTTTTGAAATTTTAAGGGGGCGGGTGACAGGGGGGCGGGGGGCCCCCGGCCCCCCCCCGCCGGGGGGTTTTAGGGGTTTCCCGCTCCCACCCCCTTTAAGGGAGACGGGCATTGGGTTTTTCCCCAGTCCCCTTTTTGGGGCCGGGGCCGTTTAAATTTTTAATGTGCCCGCCCATTTTTGCTTCCTCCCCCCTCGGCGGTTTTTGGGGAAAGCGGGGAAAGGTCGCGGATCCCCCTTTTTCCCCCCTAAGGGGGGGAAAACCCCATTTTCCGGTACGGCAAATGCTTCCAGGAATTGCGCCTGTTTTTGAAATCCCCAAATTGGTGGGGGAAAAGGCCCCCAATTTTTAAAAAAAAAAAAAATGTTAACGGGGTAAAAGTTCAAATCACCCCCCCTTTCCCCCCCTTTTTTACAAATAAAAACAAAAAAATTTAAAAAAAGTTAACATTTTTGGGTTATGGGGGGGCCCGGGGGGCCCCAAAAAGTCTGATCTAAAAAAATTTTAAAACATCATTTTTTCCCGTACGCTAACCCGTAGGAAAAAAAATTTTCCCCAAATGCCAAAATTTGCTTTTTTTGGGTCTTTTTTTCGTCATTTAAAAAAAAAATGGAAAATAAAAAAAGTAAATAAAAAAGTCGAAATGCATTCCAACCCGGCAAAGGGGATAAAAAGTACGTTAAAGCCCACAAAAAAACCCGCCTCACTGAAGTCGTAGGTGTTAGTAAAAAAAAAGTTATTGGCGCACAAACGGGTGCTGCGGGGGCCCAAATTTTTCAAAAATAAAAAAAAAAGTTTGGTTTTTTTTTCCCGGTCCAAAAACCCCAAAATTTTTGGTATTGCCGGATGCGAAACAACTTTTAAATACAGATAAACAATTGAAATTAAACCGAAGAATTGAACGCCTAAAAGAAAAAACCCCTGCAAACATGGGGGAAAATAGGTTTTTTTTCACTTTTTGTCCCATTTGGGAAATTTTTTTTTGCGGTTTTCCCATATATTCTAAGTACAGTGAATAAACCCCATTAGAAAGTCATCTTGCCCCGGGAAAAATTTAAAAGCCCCCATATGCCCTTTGTAGGTGGAAAAAAAAAAAAATTTTTGGCCGGGGAAAAGGCGAGGGGGGAAAAAACGAACGTGTCAACAAAAAAAAAAAAAAAACCGCGGGGGCCCTTTAAAGGGGTTAAAGAAATTTTCCCCCACCCCCCCCCTCTCCTTTTCTTTCAGCAACCCCCCAAAACCCTTTGCGGCGTTTTATTGCCCGGGAAATTTTCCTAAAGGCCCCAACCAAAAATTTGGAAACCTACCCTGCCCCCAAAACAGGTGCAAGACCTGCAGGCACATCCACACGTGACTTTGGTTTTTAACCTGCCCCACGCACGGGCGGGGTGCACAAAATTTGGGGGCCCCATTTTCCTGCGGGTTTTTGAAATGGGGTTTTTAATCTATTATGTGTGCGCAATGCCCGTCCACGGGCCTTTTATGTGGGGGAAAACGGGGCAAGACTCCCCGGGCGCAAAAACCCCACACAGATTAACCTTTAATAACAGAAAACTGATTTTTCCTGTGGTTGCCACCCTTCTCCAAAAAAGCCCCAATCCATTAAAGATTTGCAGGTTTTGGGGGTTTCTAATGGGACTTTTAAGGCAGAGGGATGGGGGGGGAAGGGGAAATTTTAAAATTAAAAAAAAAAATTTTCTCCCTTGGGCAAAAGGGGCCCAAAATTTATTCTCCCCATTTTCATGTCTCCACTATGTGTAAATTGTGGGGGGCCACAAATCACAAACCGGGAGAGCAAAGGGGAAAAGAAAGTTTTACTTTTCCCCTCTGTAAAGCCCCAAGTTCCAGATTGTTTATTTTTTGCCCCTGTTTTTTAAATGACTTTTAAATTTTTTTTTTTTTTGGTTTTTTTGGTTCTAAGTTTTTTTTGGGAAAGGGTCCATTTTTTTGGTTTTTTAAAAAAGGGGGTCATTTTAAGTTTTTTTGGTTATTCCGGGCCCGGAAAAAAGGGATTTTTTAATCCTGGGTTGAATTTAAAATTTATACTCAGTTCCCTTTTAAAAGGGTATCGCCTGATTTCTTCATTTTTCTCTATGTCAGTTTCGTTTATTTTTTTTATTTTTTGGTTGTGCCACAAAACAAAAGTAAATTTCTGAATTTAAATTATTTTAAAAATTTCGGGAAAAATTTAAACCCAATTATTAAATTTTGTCAGTTCAATTTTATTTCAGTGACCAATGTGGGGGTTCTCTCCTTTCTTTCTCGGACGGGAGCAGGGGGACAGAATAAAGAGTTCCCCCCAAAATTTGCATAGCCCATGAGCACCCCCCACAGCAAAAATTTAAATGGTCGGGGCCCCGGGGTTAAAAAGGGATTTCTTTAGAAAAGCAACAATTTTTTCGGGACAATTTGGATTTTACATACATTTTTGCATTGCATAAAACGGATGCGGTCACGTCAATTCTTGACCCCCTTTTAAAAACAACTTTGGAAAAAGCCCTTTAGAAAAAACGGGAAAACCTTTCGCAGCCCAGAAAATGTATAAAAAAAACTCCCGGGCACTTGTGCCCGGGTTTTTTGGATTTTTTTAAAAACGAAATATGTTTTTTTGTATTGCAAAAAAAAATACCCAAGTTGCTTTAAAACAGACCCTTAAAAAAAAAAGGAAAAAAAAAATCCCCTTGGGGTAAAGCTTAACCAGGAGCTGGAGACATAAATGACCCTTTGGGTAAAACCCCCCGGAGAGAAATTTTCACATTTTCAGTTAAAATTATAGGGGGGGTCTTCCCTACCCAAAAAAAACCAAATTCAAACCTTCCAAGTAATTAACTCACATCCTGTGTTACATTGCCACCTGCTGGATAATATGCAAATACTACGACCGAAGTATTAAACGGGAGTATTAAACATTGAGTATAGAAAACTCACAAAGCCTAAAGTTTTGTCGAGAAAATTTTCTTACAGTCTCCAAAAACCCGGGACATACAAAAAATAAGAAAGTTGTAGAAAAATTACTTTAATTTTTTTTTAGATCCAGTGATCCACATGATTTTTCGCTTTTAAAACCCCTAAAAAAAAAAAATTTTTGTAAAACTCACATGCAGAAATTTTTTTCTTCCCACTTATTTCGGGCCAAATTTAATTTTAGGGGTGAATGGGGCTTACACAAATACATATGCTTGCTTTTAAAACCGCCCCTTTCAGATGAACAGAGCAGATTCACAGGTGCAGAAACTCCTTTATGAAATTTGCTGCATGGATCTGTGCCTCTTATGCACCCCTTTATTTTTTTAAAATATTGTGACCCCCCTCACTTTTCTTTTGGGAGGGCCATCTTGGACAGTACAGGGGTCATTAGCTAAACGAGATTGCTTTTTTTTGGTAAAACAAGATGGCTTTTCCAACCCCAAGCTATCTTTTTTAAAAACCTGGCCTCACCCCGCTTTTTTTCCTGAGGAAAGGTCAGTTATTTAAAACCCACCACCAACTAGTTTTCTAAAAACCTGTCTCCCCCGGGTTCTTCCCCATAGTCGGGGGGGAACAGATTTCCTCTAAGCTCCGGATTGTTCCTCACTCCAGGGGGGAAAAATACCCCCTCCCAGATCCCCTGGGTACCGGGGCTTTTTTTTGGGGGTCCCCAGGGACCTGAAAAAAAGCCTTTCCGGATCGTGAAACGGCCCCCCAATCCAAGCAAAATCGCTGTCCTGTGAAAGGAAACCCCCTTTGTTTAAAGTGCAAAACCCAGCCATGCTGCTACAGTTGAAACCAGGAGTTTAAAACCCCACAATAAAGAGGCCCACATCTCCCATTTTTTTTCCCCACTTTTTTGAAAAAATTTCAAAATGAACCTCAACATTTTTTTAGGTAAATTTTAGGTTCCCAAATTTTGGGCCCGGGGGCGTCTGGGGGGTTTAAACCAACGGGTGGGGGGTGGTGGCCCCCCGTGCTGGAAAAAACCCGCCGGGGGTTAGCTGAAATTTTAGCCCCCAACACCCCGGGCTGCTGTGCAGGGGTTTCGTTCTTGATCTCGTTTTCAAACCCCGCTTACCCCCCGCTATGACGAAATCATACTTAAAAGGTCAAAAAGGGGTTTAAAGGCCGAGAAAAACCTAGGGGTAGGAAAATTTAAAGATTTTGCAGAACGAAAAAAAAAAGCCTTAAATTCTCTTCTCTTTATTCTGGTTTTGGCCAAATATAAAAAATTTTGGCCCCAAAATTTGACCTAAAACGGGGAAGGTTTATTCTGAATTAAATGTCACATAGTGAAAAAAAACCTGCAGAGGGGGCTTTTTATAAAAGGTAGGGAAAAACCCCGGTTTCAACTGGGGGTGTGTGTATATTTTCCAAAACAGTTTAAAATATATATTTTTTTTTTTTTTTTCACAAACCTACCCTACCCATTTTTAAATTTAACCTTTTTGACATTTCACCAAGGACGAAAAAAACCCAAAGATCTATTTTGACATCTTACGAAAAAGGGGAGGAATTTTTTTTTTTGAATAATAAAATATTTTAAAATTTATTAAAAAAGGTTTTTTGTTGGTTTTCTGTGTGTTATATACAATCAAAGATTGGGGGAAAATTTATTCAAAAAGGTGTGTATACCATACATAAAATTGTGGTCCCTTGAAAATTTTTCCGTACGCCTGGGTAATCTGAAATCAAACCCCGATTTTTGGGCCCGGGTTTCCCCCATCTCCATCGGGTTCCGTTCAGACCCCAATAGAGTTTGCTAACGAACCTGTTTTAAAAAGCAGATGCAAAGTGGTCCCCCTTTGGCCCCCATGACAAATTTAAAAAAAAAAAAACGCATGTGTTTTTTTTAAATTTTAACCCAAAGTTTCACCTGTTTTCCCAAATCGGGAAAAATAAAGGGGGAAAAACCACCTAAAATTCAGAAAACAAATAAAAAAGAAAAAATTATTTATTTCCCGGGGCCCGGGTTCTGGAGGGCGGATAGGGCAGGCAGCTACCTGAGGAAAACCGCTCAAAATTCCCAATTTTTTGGGTGGGGGGGGGCCACCCCTTTAAAATTCGACTTGTACCCCTTGCTGACTGACTACTTTAAATATCCAGGAGGTCAGCATCTAACAACGCAAGGGGGGGTTTTTAAACACAGTTTTCAGACAAAGTTGGGCCCGCTGGGCCAGAAGAACGGTTGGGGGGCAGCCGGGCTTTCCAAGGAGAAGGCAGGGACAGTTTATTACGGTCCCTGCCTTCTCAAGTGCTGTATATACGATTGGGAGCAACCTTTTGGCCCCCTGTTTTTTTGGCCCCCCCGGGAGCCTCTTCTAGGTTTAAAGAGACCCCTTTAGCCTTGCAGGGACTTCAGGGGTTTTTATTTCCCCTGTAACTGGGGCGAATATATCAGCCCTAGTTACAGTGGAAAATTAGCAATAAAAAAAATAAAAATTTCACAAAATTTTTTTATGCCTTTATTGAAGGGGCCCGTACACCCAAAAATGGGCAATTTCCCCCAAAACTTATTTTAAAACACCACTTTTTTGTTAAAAAAAAATTTTTTAAAAAAGTACAAAAAAGGCCCTTAAAATAATTTTTTTCAATATTAGAAGTGTGGGGGGGGGAAAAACGTTTAGATTTAAACCAGCATGTACTAAGAGAAGGAAAATGTGCCTTGTCAGGAGAGTATAAAGGGAGAGCCAGTCAGGAACTAGTTAAAGGTGAGGTTATTTTAAAAAGTTGGGGGGGGGGTTTCTTTCTCCCCGCCCCCAAACCAAACCCCCCTGTGCGATTTTTTGCTGTAAAAAATAGCTCTTAAAGGGGATGTTCACCCCGGGGGTAAAATTTTGGGGCGCATTTTGCCGTTTTATTTGGCTTTTAAAACCAAACGAGATGCGCGCCCCAAATTTCGGTCATCCAAGCTCTCATTTGAGAATTTGGATTTACGCCTCGCCCCCTGCTCGTAAAAATACTCGTTTACATAATGTGTGCCAAGAAACCTTTTATTTCATCCCCCGGGTTTTTTACATTCTAAGATGTTGTGGATCCCCTGAAAACACCCCCGGGGCCAGGGGGCATTGATGGAGGACCCACCCCGGGGGGCGGATTTAAAAAGTGCCCCTGGTCTGCACTGGTGCCCACCCCAAAAAGGTGGGGGACTTCCCCTGCGAGGAACCCCCAAGGTCTCTAAACCCCCCACTTGGGGGAACCCCCCGTGACAGAATTTAAGGGGGCCCGGCGCTTTAAAAAAACCCGGTCTTACCTAGCTTTTTTTGTCCTCAGCACGGGGGGGCAAAAATTATGTGGCTCCGCACGCCAGTATCAGGGCTTTCTGTTAACCCCCTTCCCCCCGGTGTTTTTTAATGGGGCCCATATCGGGGGGCGTGCCGGGGAGGGGGGGCACCACAATTGAAAAGGAAAATACACATTTATGAATGGGGGGTATTGGGAAAAATAGGTTTCAAATTTGGTTTAAAACCCGAGCCAAAAAATGTTGTCTTAGCGCTAGAAAGTGCCTGTTTTTTGACCCACTGTAGAAACCTTTTTATAGATTCAGGTGCATTCAATACTATTTTTAAAACACATAAAAAATTTGGGGTTTTCCCAAGGGACCAAAAAATTTAAAAAAACATTGCCCCATTATGCATTAAAAAACTTTCACCCAAACTTTTATTGTTTTTTATAAAAAATCCAAAACCAAATGGTCAGATTGGGCTATTTTTTATGTAATTTTTAGTAACAAAGCAAGTTAAAAAAAATACTCCCCTTTTTAGTGTTTTAAAAAAAAACATGTTTAAAACGTGTCATTTTTTCAATTTTGGGGGGTCCCAAAAGGGATTTTCCCCCAGATATGCCTGTGTGTTGTTGTTTGACGCATAATTGATGCTTTTTTGATGTGTAAATGTGCTAAAAAAAATGGGAAAAATGTGTTAAAGGGCAAAACTAAAAAATTTCCCCAAAACAACACAAAAAATATAAACTACACATCATGTAAGCATGATGAAAAAATGAAGTGTGATCCCAGCCTCAGACTACGTTCACACTCTTAATTAAAAAAGTGGGAATTTTTTATGCAGTGTGTTACTTTAAACTAAGTTTACATAAAAGGGCCCCATTTTTATGAAAACCCAATTTATTCGAAGAAATTTCCTTGTTGCCCAAAACAACCAACAAAATAGCCCAATCAAACCCCAACCAAAAACGAGGGCCAAACAATTCAGAGCGTCTCTCCCCATTTTTCCAGAGGAAAAAATATGTAATGAAAGTGGGGCCTGATTGGTTGCTATGGGCTCTGATTTTGGGTTTTATTTGGGGAACAAAATGAGTTTTAGACCCAGACCGTTTTTCCTACAAGTGGCCCCGGGTTTTTTACAAAGTTCTTTAAATTTGCCCCCCTTTATAACTTGGGGGAATTTGAATCGGCTGTTTAAAGAATTTCTTACCTGAAATTTTAAAACATGTGACAAACTCGGAAACCCGCGGGTTTTTTGTCATTAATATTGTTTTTTATAGTCACTGACAGGGTCACATGCCCTACGTGTCGCCCCCAAGTTTATATTAAAAAACCAATTTTTTCCAGGTTTTTTCCCCCTTTTCCCCGTCAGAAATTTCGTGCCCCAGACGGACGGGGGACTGTGGGGTTTTAAAAAAAAAGTGACTTCCCCGTGCAAATCAACCCGGCACCCCCCTTTCAGGGGGTTTCAATACACGCCCTACCCACTGCCCACCTCTCTTCCCCTTCATTCGGAAATTAAAGGGCCTGGCCAAAATTCCCTCACTCTTTCTCCTCAGAATTGTCCCCGGTTTCTCTCCCATTTACTTCACTTTCCCAAAAAGGAGGGGGATATTTAAGTGTACCAAAAGGTTTTTCATCAGTTTTTCGATCAGCCCTGGGCCCGAAACTGTTGAGTGGAGCCCCCATTTCGGGGCCCTTTGGGGGGCCCCCCCCTTTTCTTTTGGGCCCCAGACCCCCCCTTTCGGGTCCCCAACCCCCCCCCCCATTACTGGCCGCAGCCCCCCATTACTGGGGGCCGCAGACCCCTTTCCCCCCCCCCCCAAAATTTCTGGGGCCGGGAGATTAATGGCCGGGAGGGCCCCCCCCAAATTTCTGGCGCCGAAATTTCTGGGCCCCCAGCCCCCCCCCATTACTGGCCGCAAAATTTTTGGGCCCCAGGCCCCCCCCCCCCTTAAAAAGGGGGGCAAAAATTACTGGCTGCCGCCCCCCCCATTATTTCCGCCCAAAACCCCCCCCCCCCCCCCCCCCTTTCTTTGGGGGGGCCCAAATTATTTGGGACGCCCCCCCCTTTTTTTGGCCGAAAATTTTTTGGCCGAAACCCCAAAAATTGGGCGCAATTAAAATGGGTGAGCCCCCCAAAAACCCCCATTTTCTGGGTGCAACCCCCCCCCCCCATTTCTGGCCGGGAGCCCCCCTTATTGGGTTTTCCCCAGTTTCCCCCCCTTCCGCCCCCCAAATTTTTGCCGAAGGCCCCCCCCTTAAATGGGCAAGATTACTGGCCCCAAGCCCCCCCCATTTTTCGGCCAATTACTGGCCGCAGCCCCCCCCCCCCTTTTTCTGGGGAAAAACCCCCCAACCGCCCCCATTAATGGGCCCCAGCCCCCCCCTTAATGGCCCGCCCCCAAATTTCGGGAAGCCCACCCCCCCCATTTTTACCCCCAGCCCCCATTACTGGGCCAAAATTACTGGCCCCAGCCCCCCCCTTTCTGGGCCCCAACCCCTTTAATTTTTTAGGCCCCCACCCCATTTTAATGGAAAGATTAAATGGCCCAGCCCCCCCCCATTATGGCCGCCCGCCCCCATTACTGGCCCAGCCCCCCCATTAGGCCGCAGCCCCCCAAACCCAATTTTTGGCCGAAAACCCCCCATTTGGGGGCCGCCCCCCCCATTTCTGGCCGTAGATTACCCTTGGCCCGGGTGGCCCCCCCCCCCCCATTACTGGGCCCCCCCGCCAGCCCCCTACCCCATTACACGCCGCAGCCCCTTACACCATTACACGCTGCAGCGTTTGTGCTTCTTGTCTTTTCCCGCCATTTTCTGTCAGGTTGCCTTTTGTATTTCCCTCCACAGCTGGGGGCGTGGCCTGTACCTGCCAGTAACACAGAGCTCGACCAATCAGCTGCCAGCCAGGACCTGAATGAAGCAGCTCCGCCCCCCCCCCACCTGCAAACCTAGTGGGGTTGTTACTAGGGAGGCTTGCATTGGGCAAAGGGCAGCAGGGTTTTAGGGGACCCCACTGAACTGCACTTTACATGCTGCTCACATTCATTACTCAATGAGCACAAGTTGTAAAAGAAAAATAAATAATAGTTCTTGAGCTGTGGGTGATGCAGTGCAATGGGGAGGAGGATGGGGGCTATACAGGGTGTTGTCAAAATAATGTATTTTAACAGGGGCATAATTAGAATTCATAGGGCCCCAGAGCAAAATGAGATGGGGGCCCCCCCACCCAATTTACTTTAAAAATAAAACAACAGCAAAAGGTTCCCAAAGAACGGGTAAATAATCCCCCATATATAACCCCCATAGGGAGTGCTGGAAAGCCGCCAACTACTGGACCCTGCAAAAAGGAGCTATGATCTTGTACCCGAGTCGGCTCCCTCACCACTCTTTGGGGCCCCTTTGCAGTCCTAGGGCTTTTAGAACACCTTGTTTTTTTTTTAAAAAAATTTTTTTAACCCCCCCCAAAAATGCAAACGGGGGGGGGAACTTCCCGAGGGTCCCGGGTTTGGGAAAACCCCCACTTGTTGGTGTATAATTTTTGGAGGCCTCTCTTCTTCATTTAACCTCAGGCCGCACCCCCACCCTCCCCCTCCCCGGGAAAACCACCCTCCGTCCCCGCAGGCCGCACCCCCAAACCCCTTTGGGGCCCCCCCTACCGTCCCCCGAAAGGGCCGCACCCCACCATCCATCCGTTTCCCCCCAGGGGGCACCCCCCCATCCTCCATTCCCTCCTGCAGGCAGCACCCCCCATTTCCACCCCCCCTTCCCCCCCTTGAAAGGGGGGGACACCCCAACCAACCATTTTCCCTTTCCCCCCAGGCAGCAAACCCCCCTTTCCCTCCATCCGTTCCCCCCAGGCAGCACCCCCAACCCTTTCCCCGTCCCCCCAGGCAGGGACCCCCATACCAAAACCAATCCCCTTTCAGGCAGCCAAACCCCCCTCCAAAAAATTTTAGGGCCCCCTACCTTGCCCTGCAGGCGCACCCCCATCCCAAACCCTTTTTTGTCCTGAAAGGGAGCACCCCCATCCACCCCTCCGTTTTTCCCCCCAGGCAGCACCCCCATCCACCACCCCGTCCTGGGCGGGAGCACCCCCCATCCACCCAAACCCCTCCTGCAGGGGGGGGCACCCCCATCCCCCCCCCCTGCAGGGAAGCAACCCCCCCCTTTCCCCCCTCCCTGCAGGCAGCAACCCCCCATCCATCCCCCCCCTGCAGGGGGCACCCCCCCATCCAAACCTCCCCCCAGGCGCACCCCCACCCCCCGTCCCGCCGGGCAAACACCCCCACCCCTGCCCTGCAGGGAAAACCCCCCAATCCAACCTCCCTGAAAGGCCGCACCCCCCCCCCCCTTTTTCCGGCAGGGCCCCCCCCATTGGATTTTTCCCCCCCTTTTTCCCTGCAGGCCCGCACCCCCATTTCCCTCCTCCTTTTCAGGCAGCACCCAAAAGCCATATTTCACATGGGGTATTTACTGTTCAGAGTTGATTTTTTTTGTGGTTTTAGTGCATATGTCATGTACTTTTAATTTGGGAAACCCCCCGGATACCGGGGATGTAGCCAAAAGCCTCCCCCCTTAGGGTTAATAGAACAAACGTACTTCTTGTTTACCCACATTTGCCGGGCGGTTTATGCTGTGTCTGTTTTGGGACACAAAAAGGGATGGGCCACTTCGCTTTTTTTGTCCCAAAAGGGAAAGGGGATTTTCCGGGCCGGGAAAATAAAAACCCAGTTCCCCTTTGGGGGAAGTTTGCTCTAATTTAAATTTTTGGGAACGGTGTGGCTACATCATAGTATCCGTAAGGTCCTTTTTTTTTTCCCCCCCCAATACCCCCGAAACCCCATGCAACAAAGGCAATAAAAGAAAATAAAGGGAAACCAGCCCCTTTCTGAAAGCCAGGAGCTTCGTCAGCGTACAAAACTTTAAAAAAACTTTACACTCGGCCCAAAGCAAAGGGGTTTAAACATGTTTTTTACAGGTTTTTTTGTGCATGGGGGGTTACAGCAAGCAAGTGCATGGAATTTATCCAGGTTGCTGACGAAAAGCTGATTATGCAGCTGAGAGGAGATGAAGCAGAGAGTTCTGTGAGATTAGGTTTTGCCCTCATAGCCTGCCCTACATCGCCTATGATCCAATAAAAAGGGCCCTGGCAGATCCCCCCTAAAAGTCAATTCCGTAAATGTACATCCTTGAGAAAACCCCAAAATCCAAAAATAAAAAAAAAAAAATCTGGAAAAAACAACCCGGTTTTAAAAACATTTGGCTTTAAATGAACCTTCTTATTTTTTAAAAATCACTGTAAATGATTAATTGCTTTGAAACACCCCGCAAACAAACAAAAATTTTACCTAAACAGTGTTTTTTTCAACTCCGTCCTCAAAAAACCCAAAACCCAAAAGGTATGTTTTTTCCGGATTTCCCACAGAATTCACTGACCATAATTCATTCCAAATGTGCCAAAAAAATTGCAAACTGACCCTAATTAATCCCCTGGGGCAGTTTTCACTGACCAAAAATTTCAATTTACCGTAAAAACTGAGGAAAACTTTTAAAAAAATTGGGCCGTTGGGGGGTCTTGAGGAATGGAGGAGGAAACAATGACCAAAAACAACCTTTTTTTTTTCCCCCAAAAGGGGGGTTAGTGTTTGGGTCAAAGGTTTTCCCCCTTTGGGGCAAGGGGCCCAACAGGGCCCCGGGGCGATTGGGTAGGCCCAAAGGGGGGGGGGCCGCCTAGGGCGCCCCTTCCCAAAGGGAGAAAAGGGGGGACAATGAAGTATGGGGGTGGGCCCGAATTTTTCCCTTGGGG